>JAJKFI010000112.1:3629315-3665829 GCA_029204185.1 Lerista edwardsae | reverse complement strand
GTGAGTGAGTGAGTGAGTGAGTGAGTGAGTGAGTGAGTGAGTGAGTGATATGGGGCAAATGGTTCTTTCCAAAGCTTTAAATAGCCCTACATGTTTGCGCCAACGGGTTTGAGGTTGGTTCAGTACAAATAACCAGCGGCGTCTCTACAGGGAGGGCAAAGCTCTAAGTTTTGCAAGGAGCCTTACCCTGTCATGTAAATCCCGCCTCTCCCTTGCTGCTGTAGCCAGTAAGCAACGCCAAGATGTTGCTGTTCCCTGTGAGGATTGGCTAAAACAGTGCAGGAGAGGAGTGGTTTCCACTGCAAGGTAAGGCTTCTTGCAAAACTTAGAGCTCTGCCCTCCTTGTAGAGACGCCACTGCAAATAACTGATCCCCCAAGGTAGGCTGGGAACTCTAGTTTAGCGAGGGTCAACCTTTTTTAAAAACACCTCACATGTGTGAGGAGGGAAGGGAGGAGTCAGCAGGGTTCTGAATCTGCCCAGTCGTCCCCGCAAAAAACTAATGTCGCTTAGATCCCCTTTTTTTCTCTTCATGAATTACTGTGAACCTTAGGAGGGTGGGAGAAATTGCACCACGTTGTGAAATGAAACGGACTGAAGAATTAGACAGGAAAGGAAGTGTGGCTCAGATAGGTACCAGTATTTAAAATAGGTTTAAAACAGGCATCACTGCTGCAAGAAGCTCATTAAAATGGTTATTGACAAACACTGCCTCAGTGTTCATATTCATCAGTCAATTGCTGTAAGGTTAAGCGGGTTTTTACATAGCCAGATAATTGTTATAAAGATTGATTGCAATTATTTTATTGAATATACCATCCAGTCCTCTCCAGGCTTATCTGGGCGCAAGGCCCACTGAAATTAATTGTTCACGCTTCCAGGTTAGTGTGCACAGCGTTACTGTGTAGACTTAATTCTTATGAAATGCAGAAAATTAGTATGCCTGAGGCACCCTCCTTAAGTGGAGAAAAAGTATGCATAAAATTTAGTCAGGCAATTTGCTACAGCAGCATCACCTGTAAAATACCTGTTTTAACCAGTAAGTAAATAATACACGCACACAGTAAGGGATAAGAAAATCTACTTTTTTACTCTCTATTCCCTCTAAAAGTTAAAAAGGCTAATCCTAAAACAACCACAAGCCCCTCCCAATTTCATTCCTTGCTTTTGGAACTGCCACCCAGGAGAAAGGAAAGCAACAACATGTCTAGATAGGTTCTGGGGAAAAAATGGTCCTTTAGCTCCTCCGTGTTAAGCAATAGATTTTACTTGAATTTATTTTCTTTCCCATTTAGCTGGTGCCATTGTGGAAGGATTCATACTGGATTTCCACTTCATTTTCCCTGGCTAGCTGTAGTACAGTATTTTACAGAGAGAAAAATCAGGGTTGCAAATTTGGGACGCCGGGCAGGGGGTGGGAAAAAGGCAATAGTGTTTCCAAAATTTATCAAGGAAACAGACACAGGTTGCTTAGGATTATTTAATACCTCTTTGATGAAGTTTTTAGCAGAGTTTGGGGAAGTAAAAAAGGAGCCCTTTTTAAAAAAGGAGCTCAGAGTGGCTCATTAATCCCATTTTAGGGGACAATATGAACCACCTATTTAAAACATCTCTACATATACACATTCTGCATTATGAAAGCTGTATAAAAACAATAGACAAGTGACAGAAGGCACGCAAAACAGGAGTTCAATACCTACAACAAAAACCAGTTTTCCTTGCAAACGTCTTAGTGAATGTTTTTGTCGCAAAGAGGTATATAAATTTCTTTAATGAATCGAGGGCTACTTTTGCCACTGAGCTTTGGTTGTAATCTTATTTCATAATGGGGGGACAGCTCAATGACAGAGTGCATGTTTTGCATGCAAAAGGCCCCAGGTATGTGGTGGCGCTGCAGGTTAAACCGCTGCTGCTGGGCTTTCTGACTGGAAGGTTGGCAGTTTGAGACCATGCAACGGAGTCAGCTCCTGTTGCTTGTCCCAGCTCCTGCCAACCTAGCAGTTCAAATGGACGTAAAAATGTGAGTAGATAAATAGGGACCACTTCGGTGGAAGGTAACGGCGTGCCACGCGCTATAGCATATAGTCATGCTGGCCACATGACCACGGAAACTGTCCTCGGACAAATGCTGGCACTTCGGCTTAGAAACAGAGATGAGCACTGCCCCCGACAGTCGGTCACGACTAGACCATTCAGTCGTGGAGAAACCTTTACCTTTCAGTTTCTGGAATTTCCAAGCAAGGCAAAGAGACCCTCTGAGAGCCACTGCCAATCAGGAGGTAGCAATACCCAGTGGCCTGACTATGTAGAAGGTGACCGCTTAGTAAGGGCTACTCCTTCTGTAATAAGGCAAAAGGAGCTGCTCTTGACTGCATTAACTGAAGTCAACAAGTCCCACTTTGTTAAGGGAAGCAAGTATAGTAGACACCCACCGAGCTCTCCACACCCTCTAAGCACTGTGCCAATTAGGGCTTCTACAGAAGTCAGTTATAAACTTCACAAAAAAGGAAGGTAAGACGCAACGCACTGGTGCAGTGGGTCTGAGCCCTAATCAGTAGGGCAGTTCCAAAATCAAGGCATGACACCACCCATAAAGACAGCAGCAACTTTACTATGTTCAAATTCATTTAGCGGCACAAAAATATTGCACCCAAACATAAAAGTTGGTTAACATTTATAAGATTTTTAAAAAAATATATCAATTTGCCATTTTCTAAATGGCATCACTACAGAGAAATACATCATCTTTCAATAGGTATCTTAACACTCACTGGACATTTTTAGAGCATGTCATCTCAACTAATGTGACAAAGTGGATGTGGGAACCTTCCAGTAGTCCAGGCTAGGAACCCCGCCAGACTCCTTCACCTGGGACCACATGAGGCAGATCTCTCTTTCCAGTGAAGCCCAGCATATAGAGTCCCGGGCCTCCAATTCTAGAGTCGCGGCTCGGACACAGTGTCTGCCACAAATAACATGTACACAGAGGCAAATAGGAAATTCACCCAGGAATTTTGCTCAAAGAAATAATGATTCAAAAGAAAAGAAAAAGAAGAGGAAAACCTGCAACACTTGGGGAGGTTCAGAGCTGCAAGAGCATTCATGCCAAATTCCAAGAGCTCTGCTTTGACATGCATTACAGATGGAGGAAAATCTCATCACCATCAAAGTTAATATGCCAATGTTAATATGCATCATTCTTCCTTAGCAACCGCACCAATCCGTTTGCCAGCCACCATTGTTAATTAAGCTGAAGATAAATTTGGAACTGCAGGGTGACAGAAGGCGTTTCATGTCTAATTAAAAGAAATAAGACATGCCAAAATAATGAATCAGCTACATTGGCAATAGGGGAAAAAAAGGTTCTACATATTTGACCTTTGAGAATAATCACATTCACTCCCTATTGCATTGCCTAATGATGCAAGCTTATAGAATTTTGGAGATGCTTTTCCTTAATAGTATTCATTCAAACTGGAGCTGTCTTTGCCTCTTCGGTACCATGGGGCCTTTTTTATTAATGTTACTGATAAAGTGGCATTTTATTTGCTTAATGAAAACTTAGAAGCAGCACCGGCTGGTTAGTATCCGTTTGCTTAATTTCTCTGCGACAAATTGAGCACAACCAAATATTTATAAAAACTTGGTTCTGCAGCTCTCTCCCTTCTTCAGTGTTGCAGGTTTAACATATTAAAAATTTTAAAACATGATGCTAAATGGCAACGTCTTAAGACTAGAGAAAAATTACTCAGTTTCTTACTCAGTTATTGACACTATTTTTGCTATGCAAGTCAATGTAAAAACAAGGTTCTATGACCAGCACATCTACCTGCTAGTAAGACTGTAATAAAAAGCAATTCTGAAACATGCAGCCAATTCAGGCTGTAAAACGCTTTGGGGGGAAAGGTGCCTGCCTGTATTTGGGTTTCAGTAACTGCCAAATTCCATGTGCATTTATATATATGCCTTTCATCTGAATGATTGTGCATGTTCATTAGACCAGGAGGTACATCAGTGAACTGTCTATACCTGGCCAAAAAAGCAAGAAGTTTCTTTTTGAGTTTTTACTACCCTACTGCTTCTTCCTGCACCTGGTTGCATTTTTAAATCACAATCTTGGAGTATCTCCCAGTATTCCCAAGGCATGTAAATTACCAAGGCTCAATGGAGCCGAGTGCTTAAAGTCAGCTGAGTCAACAGACAATTCTGATAGGAAGTAGCTTCCTCATGTTTGTCCTGAGGATTGTCTGGATCATTTTCAACAGCCCTGTAACAAGCACATAGCCAATCAAGGCCAAAGCAAACAAAATTCTGGTTAAGGTACCTACAACAATATGTGTAGCTCATTAAAAAATGTATAGTACTTAATTCAGTGGATTGAATTTCAATGGGATGTATAGAAGTATAGGCTTGTAACTGGGGAACCAATCCAAAGCTTGCTTATCTACGAGTAACATTGAGAGCCAGGCCCATTGGGTTCATGGGGCCTTGAGTCTCAGAACTGGGTTATGTTTACTCTTAGGATAATGGTATTGGCTCTTAAAGACATGCAACCTTCCATGTGGCTGCATCTTATTGATTTATTTAATGAATTTATACCCCTCCTTTCTTCCAGTACAAGTTACATTTTCATGAGGTCAAATGATCTCATGAATAATGTATTTTTCAATATCAGAAATATTGATTTCATTAGGTGCACTCTTAATCCAGGCATCGAAAAGATGATCTAATAAAGAAATATATACTGCCAATAGAGCAAGATTAGGCATTGGACTTGCATGCATGTTACACTTTAATGAGAAAGCAGGATGCAAAAAAAAAAAAGAGGAAACAAGGAATCTTGACCATAATATTCTGAACTACAGCAAGTACTCAAATATCACTGAACCATACCTTGCATTTGGCCTGTCAGCATTGATTACGGGAGTATTTAAAAATAAAACCTTAATTTTATACTAAGGTTGAGTATTCCCTTATCTGGACTGCTTGGAAGTATTTCAGAATAGTTGCATACATATGAGAAATGCTTCCTCTTGCTCTTTTCATGGTGACCCATTTGGGTGTCTGCTGGTCTCTTTCACATTTTTCAACAATGGCACACACCACAGAGCAGAGAACGGAACTTACCGTCTTTACGGGAGGAATGAGCACAAGACCTTCTAGTGTTCACATTACATAAAGTGTTTTAAGAAGTCTTGGACAAAAATGTCTGGATTTCGGATGTTCAGATAGGGGATAATCAACCTGTACCTCCCTTTGAACTAATATAATATCTTTGATATACTTCAGCCCACTCACTTATCTTGAAAGAAAACTCACTGAAGGGAAAGAAAAAACCCAGAGGGCAAGACCACAGCCTTAACTTGCTTGGGACTGAAAATACATCCAGATATTTCAGTGGATCTTGCCTCTACATTGTGTATTTAGGTTCATGGGATTAACCTGCATAAGCCAACTGTTAAAATCTAACAGGAACAGATTCATTATTTGCAGATTGCCAATTGATAGCTTGCTTGGAATACGTTGCTACGTTTCAGCCATTTGAGCTTAAACTAAGCACAGACAGACCTTCTCAACAGTAACCTTAGAGTAAATTCTAAATCAATGTTTTCAGGAGACCCTAGTCTGAAATTAGTGCATCAACTAACATTGCAAATTATTTTTCACATTTCCAGCAGCACTGGCCCAAATAACCCTGATCTTATTAAGACAGACCTAGCAAGTTCTTGTGCGTTAAACCATTTTCGGACACAGGAGCAAGCCCTAAACTTCAGTGTTTGCCCCAGGAAATGCAACTCTTCCCATGCATGGACAGAATACTTTTTGTACCTACCATCAGCAGATAGACGAGCGTGCCTGGCATATGCATTGTCTATTTCTAGAAAAGCTTTCATCAATACCATTTCCATGTTCTGCTCCTCAGAAAGGAACTGCCTGCAAACAAAGAGAAGTAGGATTAAAATGATCTCTAAAAGTTGACAGCACAAGAACTCTAATCCACGGTACCTGGGGCTTTTGCCCCCTACAGACATAAATGGTACGTCCGCGACTGCCCCAAGCCAGCTGCAAACTTATCAGTGCCACCCTATAGATTCCTATGAGACACCTGGGGATGGTTAATAAGCATCAAGAGTGGTAAACCTAGGCTGAAAGCTGTACAACATTATCTTCTACCCAAGACCTCCTGACACATCATGCCAAATGCTGGCCTCCTTACCCAAAGATGTGCCAGCCTCTCCTCCCCCCACTCTCCAGTGTCTTAACGCTGTCTTCCCCTCCACATTTCCTTTTCTTCTTTGCCCCTCTTTTTTCATTTCCAACTCAAGGAGGAGGAAGAGCAATGGAGGCAAGAAGGTGGACAGTAAAGAGTGACACCCACCCAACTGCAGCCTGATGCAACAGCTTCAGTTGACCTCATAGGGGGGCCAGCCCCGCTTCTCCCTCTACCCAATAAGGAGGAAGCACAAGACGACCTAATTCAGGTACTCACTGGATATACTTTTGCATGTACTTATTGCAGAAGTCAGCTGCTGCCACTCCACCGTGTCCATCGTAAACAGCAAAATACAGAACGTCTTCCGCCAGCTGGGCATAATCAAAGCGGTCTTCATTTTCTTTGCGCTTCCCGATATGACTGGCACAACCCACATTGGACAGGCTAATTTTGGGGATCGGCTTCCCGTATTTGATGCTTGGCGGGAGGAGGATGGGCTCATCAATGCGGTTGTCCCATATACCGAAGGAGTCCCACGTGGCAGGGCGGCCGCTGCCGTCCAGGTCGAAGCGGGATCGCCGGCGTTCGGTGGTGGAGCTCTGGCATACGACGGTCAACCGCTTCTCCTCCTGCAGGAGCCGGGACGTTAGCAGTGCTCCCCTCCTCACCTGGTGCCCTCCGTTTCTAACCAAGTTTATCAAAGCAGCAGTGGACATAACGCAATTCCACAGAACTCGGTTGGAAGCAAACAGTAGGAAGCCGGTCTGGGAACGTCCTGAAAACGGAAAGCAAACTGGTCAAGAAAAAGACAACAGTGGGAGTTTCTTATCATTTCAAGGCAGTTTCCAAAGCAAGGAGTCTAGGTTTTTTTTTTTTACAAGGTAATGCTCAAGATTTGCTGAACTCTCCAGGACTGATGAGGCAAAAGAGTCAAGCTTTCATTCTACAAGATAATCTTAGCATGTATACTTGGAACCAAGCCATGGTACAGTAGTGTCATCCGGCAACGAGCTGCCGGAATGCTAGGCGGGACTTACTGCTTGATTGACAGGCTGTCCGTGATGTGTCGCTGCCTGCCTGCCTGCTGCGCAGGCTCCCTCCAGTTGGCGCGCCCCTCTGCTGCTTGCCCTGAAACCCGGCGCCCCCCCCAGGCAAGCAGGCACCCCTTCTGAAGCCAGGGGTGCCCGCGCAGCAGGCAGCAATACGTCACAGACGGCCAGCCAATCAGGCGGTAAGTCCCGCCTAGTGTTCCGGCAGCTCGTTGCCGGATGACACCACTGCCCTGGTAGTTACCAAATAAGCCTAGCAGAAGAATCCTATGCAAGTAGAGGCAACTTCCATTTTGCTCAATGGCGCCGACTCCTGGGAAAGTGTTACAGGATCACAGCCTTGGGGCCCAATCTTATCCCACTTTCCAGCATCAGTGCAGCTGTGTCAATGGGGCGGGTGGGGGGAGGGGAGGGGAGGTCAGTCACAGAAGCCTCAAGGTAAAGGGACAAATGAAAGGAAATACTTTCTTACCCAGTGGGTAATTAATCTGTGGAACTCCTTGCTACGGGAGGTGGTGATGGCATCTGGCCTAGATGCCTTTAAAAGGGGATTGGACAGATTTCTGGAGGAAAAGTCCATCGTAGGCTATAGGCCATGATGGGTTGTGCAACCTCCTTACATTAGTGGTAGGCTACTTCAGAATGCCAGGTGCTGGTAAGTGTCAATAGGAGGAAGGCATCTTGTTGCCTCATGTGCTCCCTGAGGCATCTGGTGGGCCACTGTAAGACACAGACGCTGGACTAGATGGACCTTTGTCCTGTTCTTGCAGGGCTCTTCTTATGTTCTTAAGGCCCAGTTTGGGTTGCAAGTTATTATTTACTTCAGAAATTTACCTCAGAATGCCTGATACAAGGGAGAGGCAACAGGATGCAGGTATCGTGTTGTCTTGTGTGCTTCCTGAGGCATCTGGTGGGCAACTGTGAGATGTAGAAGTTGGATTAGATGGGCCTTTGGCCTGATCCAGCAGGGCTCTGCTTATGTTTTTGTTCCCCAACCTCAGGGCTGCATTCTGGCTGCTGCACCAATGCTGGAAAAGTTGGATGCGGAAGCATTTCCAGCCTGCCTTTCTATAAAACGTGCAACTGACAATTAAAATTCCAAAGAGATAAAAATTCACAGAAAGGTCACAAAAATAAAAAGCAGACAAAACAAATACCAGGGAGAGGAGCTTGTACGTTTACATTCTCTCAACAGAATGAGAGCCATACAGCCCCACTGCTTCCCACAGGGCCAGGGAAAGACAAAAAAGCTCAGGGCTTTCCTGGGCTCTGCCCCAGGACAGAATGTGAAGGAGACGCTATGCTGAAGGGGAAGCTATGGTACAGGCTCCTCCAAAACATTCCCATTCTTAGATAAGAACAGCACTGCTTCTTCCTCTGCCAGCAAGGTACAGTTACACTATAATCCTATGCATGTCTTCCCTAAAGCAGGTCTCACTGAAGTCAATGGGATTTATTCCCTGAAAGCATGTAAAGGACTATCATCCAAGCCTAGTTACCCCATGCACACTTCAAAACAAACCCTAAACAGATCCAAGGAGTACATTGGATTGGGCTGCATGGGTTATTTAAAATTTTAAATGTACTCTAAAGCAGTGGTTCTTTAAAGCACCAGGACCCCACTTTTAAAATGACAATCTGTCCAGGACCCACCAGAAATGACATCATGGCCGGAAGTGCCATCATTGTGATGCCAGAGCCTGCTGCTTTCCTGAGAATGCAGCAGTAAGCTGCGTTATTTCTCAGCTATTTTCAAATTGCAAAGTGAATCCGAAAGAAAAAAAGCCTTTTTGCAGCCTTGACACAAGCAAAACAACCACAAAGCCCTCCCCCTTTCTAGCATCCCATGTTTTCAATATGGCTGCTCTGGGTGCTTCGCAACCCACCTGAAATTGGCTAGCGACCCACTGGATGGTCCCAACCCACAGCTTGGGAACCACTGCTCTGAAGTATGGTACAAGACCTGTCATAATTAATAAGCACTACAAGCAACATTAACCATGCTACTTAGCTACATAATAACATGCCAACATTCAGTAGTTTGTTTGTACAATGACCACAGTTCTACTTGTGGCATTCAAATTATTACTCTGCAAACAAATGTGCTTTTGACAATCACTGTGTTCACAATGCCTGGAAAAATCAAAGGAAGTGTTGGAAACAGTCATCCTTTGGTGAAACAATTTGCATGCATATCTATTTATCCTTCACCCCTGCAGCCAAAGTGAACCAAAGTCAAGGAAGAAGCATCTTCCAGAAGGAAGCATCTTCTAGTGTATCACTTCTAATGTCATCTCCCAGCTGATGAAAGAAGAGTTTGCTGTTGAGGTAGTGTCATTCACAGTGCAAAATATGAAAGTCAAACTCGCCGCATCACAATCTGGTCATAGTTAAGCTCTTTCAGTTCCCATTGAGTTGAGAGGGAGATTTCAGTGACCAGCTAACACCGACCAAAATAAATTATTTCTTTCCAAAGATTACCAAAGTATTATGAAGACACTTTGACATCTCCATTGCTGTCACCAAAAGGAAACCAAATCTATTAGCATTGCCTCTTGAACTTGCTAACCCTTGTAAAAGTAGGGATCATGCAACACACACACACACACACACACACACACACACACTTCTGCTTTCTGCTCATGTTGTCACATTGCATGTTGTCACTGTAAGTAGTCCTTACAGCTTTGCAAAATCAGTGCAGCATTGCTACCCCCATATTAGGGGGGGGGGAGAGAACAGAGATGGAGTCTGTGGCTGTCAAGGAATATCCGAAGACAGGGCAACCCTTACTGGGTCTGAAAGGGAACAGCAGAGAGACAAACTGCCGCAAAAAGTCTTTATGTCACAGTTCAGAAGTACGGCACCTTACAACAAGCAGGCAACGTGACTTTTCCAAAGAGAAATCACCAGGCTCTAGAAGCAGAAGCTTGGTACCTCAGTGGAGTTGTGCTGCTGCCGACTACACAGTAATGAGTAACAGAGCCAGGGAATCATTACTAGGCCAACAGTTGTAGCATGTCTTTCTGAACTGGCCTGCAGACAAGTCACCCTTTAATAGCAGGAATTCCATTCTAGCAATTCAATACAGGGAGGGTGAAGACCCCTTAAAAGGAAGGTAGAGATTATGCATACTTCTACTGCATACACATTGAAAGTAAGATGTTAAAAGCTGTAGGCATACAACAGAATGTGAATAGTACCAACAGCAGAGTGGTAAATCATTCAGAGATACAACAGGGAGTCTCCTCTGAGAGCACGTTTATAGGACTGGCAAGGTTATTCATGTTAGCTCTGATAAAGTTACCACCACAGTTTAGTTATTTTCTTAAGGGTTTTGGAATTACTGCAGCCAGTAAAGTAAATCTAAGATGGGGGGGGGGGGAAGAGCCTGAAAGTGTTGGTCAGCACACACAGATTTCCAGAACAAGTGGGAAAGAAAAGGGGGAAACCTGGGGAAAGGTGATTTCCCCAGAAGATTTAGCCGAGAGGGTTAATGCCTCCGTTTGCCCGAAGACAACAACTGAAGATCTCAAGGTCGTGAGCTCGAGACTCCCGGAAGTCTGTGTGAGCGGCAGACCTTGCAAACTGCGGCTGATTAAAAGCCGAGTTTCAGCTGCCTCGTGGGAGGAGGAGTGTGCTGAACTCAGCTGCGTCTCTGGTGAGAGCAGGGAAGCCTCATCAGCCAGCAGACGACAGACGGGTGGCTAAAGAAAGAAGGCTAAATCCAGAAAGAAAGATCTGTTTGAGTGTGGTTCTTGAAAGATAGAACATTCTGTAAATTGTAAAAACCTTCGGGTTTGTGAAAAGTCTGCCTATGTAAACCGTCTTGAGTTGTAATCATTAGAGAAATCTAGTGACTTTAAGAAAGGCGGTATATAAATACATGTATTATTATTATTATTAATCCATATCACCAGGTCAAGAGAGTGGAGTGAAGAAGTACTAGTTACAGATCTGGGAATCGGGTGTTTTGTAACTTGAGCTTTAGTGCTGAAATGCCAGCCTTGATCAGCCAATGATAATAAATACAATGGGTTTCTGAAGCATTCTGTAGTATTTAAAAAGGGAAAGGTCAGCCTTTCTGCAGGAATGTTGCTTTGACAGTTAAGTGGAATTTTCCATCAGTGAATGGCTCAAACACCATGAATTGCAGGTGTGCAGCTGGAAACTTCTGAAGGGCTAAAGCAGAGGTTTTAAAGGGCTGCAAAAGAGTAACTGGAGGAATTGGGGCAATGACCTTGCTTCTGTCCAGCTAGAAAAAGCTACTACGCATTACAAGTGGAAAATCTTCACGATTTTTACCATGCGAATCAAGACAATCCGAACAGCTCCCTCTTAGCCACTGCAGAAACTACAGAGCCAGGATAGTGTCATGGTTCTGTGGTTGAGACTTAGAAGACCAGGTTCAAATACCTGCTCAGCCATGAAGCTTTCTGGATGACCTTAAGCCAGTCACTATCTCTCAGCCTAAGCTACCTCACAGGGTTGTTGTGAGGACAAAAAGGAAGGATGGAACTATGTATACCACTCTGAGGTCTTTGGAGGAAGGGTGGTATAAAAATGAAAAAATAGTTCCAATGCAAGGGATGAGAGAGGCACAAAACTATTATCTGTTCTCTTGCCCCTTACCAGTATGCTTTCATTAAAGAGGATTAACTATTGGGGATTTCTAGAAACACTGTACAAGCCCAGGTTTCTTCTTTCACATAAGCCAGTTATATATCTGATACAGAGGAAGACCGAGACCTTCAGCATATTCCAATGTGCAGAAAGCAAGCCAACTATTTATAGCCTAATCCCCTGCAGGTGCATCCTTGCACCTACAGTTCTAAAGCTGGAGATCTGCACTGCTATCTCTGCAACATCAGATCTCAATTCACATCACAGAAGCAACAGGACAATAGGATGCTCAGTATAGGATTTATGTATAGAGCTAGGGAAAAAATCATGTATCTACAAATGTGATGTTTGAATAGGGGGATCTGACATATTAATTCAAACCTGTGCAAGAAATTCATCCAAAAAATGCTGACTTCTAGGAGCTTATTTTCCCCAGACCTGCATTAGGGTAGACGTGAATATATGTTAAAATCTCACATGGTGGAAAAAGACACAAAGGGAGTTAATAAGACAAAACTCTACCTCACACTCTAGTTACTCTGAACAGACTGCCACTCACATACACAGAATCAAAATGGCAAATAATAGTAGGGAGTGTTTTCTATATATTACCTTGAACAATGTACCTTTCCAAACACTTTAAAACATCAGGTAGTGTTAATATTCCTTATCACCCACATTCCTTTTGCCATCTAAAGGACTTTTCCTCTAGGACCTTTCTGTAGCCTGCTTTCTATAGTTAGTCTCTGATGCACACCATGTTATGCAATGTTAATTTTGGGGGGTTGCTTTTCCTCCAAGAAATTCATTTGCTTCTCCCAAGCAGCTCTTCCCAGATATGCATACTTCCCTATAGCTGTGTGCCAAGTCTCCAATCTGACACAGAGAACAGAATCTGAGCAGGAGCCAGGCCTGATTGCTTCCAGCAGAAAGGGGGGAAAAAAGGAATGCACAGAATTCTGACATCATTTGGTGCAAGGAAGCGATAAACCTCACACGCAGCTATCCGCTTGCCTCAGGAAGCAAGCAAGATCATGTTCCACTTGACTGCTAATTCACAATGAAGAAGCAGGTGAGCCGTCAAATGGGACAAACGACTAGTCTGCAAAACTAGAAGTGTAGTTACAACAGCAGCACCATGTCATCAAAAGTACATTGGAGCACATGTACTTTGCACAAGCTTTCCCTCACCTGACAGCTGGATTTAAAACTATCTTTATATAATAAGGAGCCCCTGAGGGACAGGTTATAAGTTCAACTGAAGTTGAATCACTTTCCCCTTCCCCCCCCCAGTATGAATATTTTTATTTTCAGAATCCAGCATACTTCCTCCCCAAAGACAGCTGGAAAAATCAGCAGTAGCAATGAACATACCAAAAAAAGTAGGAGGGGAAAGAGAAAGGAAAAATGTATGAAACACAGAAACTCATCCTGGAATAAGAACATAAGCAGAGCCCTGCTGGATCAGGCCAAAGGCCCAACTAGTCCAGCTTCCTGTATCTCACAGCAACCCACCAGGTGCCTCGGGAAGCGCACGCGACAACAAGATGCTTGCATCCTGTTGCCACTCCCTTGCACCCGGCACTCTGAAGTAGCCTACTACTTATGTAAGAAGTTTGCACAACCCATCATGGCCTATAGCCCACGATGGACTTTTCCTCCAGAAATCTGTCCAATCCCCTCTTAAAGGCATCTAGGCCAGAAGCCATCACCACTTCCTGTGGCAAAGAGTTCCACAGATTAATTACCCGCTGGGTAAAAAAGTATTTCCTTTTATCTGTTTTAACTCTCCCAACCCTCAGCTTTAGTGGATGTCCCCTGGTTCTGGTGTTCTGAGAGAGGGAAAAGAACATCCCTCTATCGACTCTATCCCTTCCATGCATAATTTTGTATGTCTCAATCAAGTCTCCCCTCAGGCACCTTTTTCTAGACTGGAGAGCCCCAAACGCTGCAGTCTTTCTTCATAAGGGAGGTGCCCCAGCCCCATAATCATTTTTGTCGCTCTCGTCTGCGCCTTTTCCAGCTCCACCATGTCCTTTTTGAGATGCAGCAACCAGAACTGTATGCAGATGTGGTCTTACTATCGATTTGTAGAATTGCAACAGGGCATCCACCACAGTGTAGTGGAGAAAGCACTGGACTTGGCTCAGGAAGGTCTGGGTTCGAATTATCCAGAAAGGCCAGCCTGCCTTGCAGAGAAGCAGCGCAGTGGAAATTGCAAGAGTCAGGAGGCCGTTTCCCTCTCAACTCTGCACGAAGGGCGCAGTACAGCAACGCTCGGTTACATTGCCCAGAGCGCCTTAGGATAGCAAAAGACAAGCCCGAGAGGTCTGCAGATATCCCCATTTTCCTAGGGACAAAGGCTTTCAGTGCTTGCGTGGTGCGACATCCCCTGGATAGCTTTGAGGCAAGACGCCCACAATTGCATAATTATTATCGCATTGTGTAACGCCGATAGCGAGGGAAGGCAGCGCGGGCCGGTTTCCTCCACCATGCAGCGCGCTTCGATAAGGACACACCTCCTTGCGCGTTGAAAGGCGAACCGAGACACGCCTCCCCGGGGCCGCGCAGCGGTGCCAACGGGAGGCTCCCGGCGGACCAAGAGAGCTGCGCGCGATCCAGACCGCGACGCTGCCAAGAATTCCCGCCTCGGACCAGCCTTCTCGAGCCCAGCCCGCCCTCGGCTTTTTGCGCCCACGGGCTGGGCAAGCGCCATTTGCAGTGCGGGCTTCCTGCTCGCCCCCGCGCACGGAGATCGCCTTGGGCCAATGCAAACAGTGTTACTCGGAGACCAGGGCAGCCCCCCAGGGTTCGGGTTTAAGTGGCGCCGATCTCACGCCCCGAGGATGCCGGGGGCGCTTTTGCATTGTCCAAACAATGCCTTTTTGCAAAACGCGGAAAGATCCACGCGAACTACAGATAAACGAGCAGAGGCTTGACCTAGTTTTCTTGTAGCGAGGCAATGGAATCACAGAGCAGCCTGGGAACTGGCGACGGAAGAGAGGGCGTGCGATTAAAGAAAGGGGAAGGAGAAAAACGAGCCACTCAAGGGCCGAAATCACCCGATTAGATTCCTAGAGCAGCCCAGAAAAGAAGAAAGATGAGACAAGTCTAGGGAGCATGGGTTTGTCATCCGCGACTAGCCATGACACTAACTAGAGCCTCCACGTTGAGAGGCAGTGTACCCCACAGCCCTAACCAGATGGAGGCGCTGCAGAAGAAGGGGCTGCTCTCGCAAATGCTCTGCTTGTGGGCTTCTGGAGGGTCCCTAAGTAGCCATTGTGCGAGGCAGGATGCTGGACTTGACGGATCCAGCAGGGCCCTAAAATTGGAGCGTTCAATACAATCGCATGGATTTAAGAACAAGAACGCAAGGCGTTGAATCGTGAATACACCCCCATGAGTTCAATGGGGCTTACTTCCGAGTAAACATGCTCAGGCCGCAGCGTGGAGCCCACTTCGACTCAGTCCAACGGTAATGAATTTGCACCAAGGCAAAAGCGGAGTAAGGGAGCAGAGGTTGGTAAGCCGAGCTTGGCATGCCGCCACACAAGCAAGCAGCAAAAGTCATTTAATTGCCTTCCTTTCCCTGGGCATCTTTCTATATCAAACACGGAACATCAGAACATACATCCTCTGCAAGGCTTCTCACGCACCCATCCCCAGCAAACAGCCACCCAATCTATTTTTGGAGAAGCGGCTCGGAACAGGATTCCACCCTGCCGCTACGAGGCTCGCACTCCTCCGCCTGTCAGCTCCTTTTTGAACCCGCCTTGAGAAAGGCGGCTTTCTCAAGCCCCAGCAAGGCTCGCAGGGCGCACACGCGCCAGACTCGCCAATGCACACGTTCTCGCCTTACCTGGAAAAGACAGTCTGTGAAAAGAGACACGCCAGGGAAAGGCGGCCGACGCTGCCAGCGGGACCCAGGAAAAATCAGCAGCCGCTGCTCTCCCCTGCGAGCAAGACACCACGGCAGGCACACCCCTGCTCTGCCCTCCGCCGAATTCTGGAAATATTCCCCCGCCAGCAAGCGCGACTCACTGAAGACGGGGCCCGAACGCCCTCGTGCAGCGTGACGGCCCTGCCGCCCTATAGAGGCAGAGCTGCCCTCGCCTTCCTGCTCTCCCCGATCCAATCGCAGCGGCGGAACCGAACGAGCCTCCTTCCCTTTACAAGCACAAGCGAGGTTTGCATCGCAGTGGGCGGGGCTTGCCCGGGCCCAGAGCGCGAGACTGAAAGGCGTGTGATGCAAGCGGCTGGCATGACGTCGACTTTTGCTAACGCCCTCGTTCCCCACCCTCGGCGCCAGCCAATAGGAACGGCGCATAGTTTCCTCGCTGGGAGCGCTTTACGTCTTTGCAGGGCTTTGGTCTGAGGCCCAGAAATAAGCATCGCTGCCTCGCTTGCAAAGTGTGGTTCAAAGCCAGAGAAGCCTAACTAAACGCGCAGACGATGCTTTCCGTGAGCGTCGTGGAAGGTGGGCCAGCAATTGCTCTGTCAAGTAGGGCTGCTAACTAACCAGGCCTAATGGTCGGGGTCAGCCCAAAAAATAATGTGGGTGTCTCCTGGCTTCTGAGAGTCCTTGTGGAGCTTTTCCCAAGGGAAACAACCAGGAGAATTTGAGCCCAGACCAAGAGCCCCAGCTGTTGCTGATTTTCCTGTGCATCATCAGCTGGGTGCAAATTATCATTGGCTGGCCAATGAATTCATGGCCATTCAGATGGCATTTTGGCAAATAAGAGCCTTGTGGGGGGGGGGCATAGTCATCACTTTGCCCCAGACCTTGTGAATGCTAGTAGGCTGTGCTGCTCAGCTAAGTACTTAACCTAGAGACACCTCTGGGGTTCAGAGGTGCTCCCGTGTCTTATGTCTGTTAATGTTTATAGCTGTCTGTAATAAAGTTTTGTGGGGGGTTTTTTGTGAAAATTTGCCTTGAACTTCATTTCCTCCTTCCTCTGACAAAGAGCCTTCAGTCCCTGGCAGGAGCTGTGATTGGGACACAACACCAGGAAAAAAACAACCCAGTTGTGCTTTCCCTGCTCTGGGCACTTCTGCCTGCAGCAAAACCAAGTGAAGCTTTCCAGGACAGAGAGGTAAAAAATGTAATCAGCCTGCTTTGGTGTATGTATGAAACTGCTATTAAAGGCACAGTTGCTGTGGTCACTTGAAAAATTGGCAATACGGGCCCAACCATTTTATACACTGATTTTTGATCCATGGATTAGGGATTCAACACTGAAGCACCCTGCTGATCCCTGGAGAAGGGGAAACAACATCCCTTTAAACTTCATGCTTTAAAAAATTGCTTTTCTAGGGAGTCAGACTATTAGAACTGCTATTTTGCAGCTAGTTCTGAGAAAAGCGCCCCCCTCTCTTCACCCTGGCTCGCTGAACAATGGATTAATCACTTTTTATTTCATTTCTTCAGCAAGCAAGGGCTAGGAGACAGCATCTCTTTTCTCAGAGCTAGTTGCAAAATAGCAGTTCTAATTGACTGCCTGACTGACTCATGTTTTAACTGCTTTTATTTAACACATTTTTGGTATCAAGGGGTGAGTCCCAGAACCAAACCCCAGCAGATACCAAGGTCCCACCAGGGTGTACAAGATCATATACAGCAATACCCAGTTTACAGAAGGAAATATCTCTGAGTCAAGTTGGATTTACTCTAAAAGTATGCAGAGAATTCAAGGCTGGATGAGTGCATAATACTCAAGACAATGTATGGATTAGTTATTCCTTAACATCCTTTAAGCACTATTTTGTATTCAGTATTTAAATCAATAATGGGATTCCTTCTCCAGAAATAGATACACATTTTCTGTACATGTCTACACGACTTATGTAGCAAAAGATAGCTAAATCTTTATTTTCTATTTTACCTTTATTATTTTAATGCAATAATATTTCATTATTTTATCTCCTGTTTTTATTTGTAAATACAGGCCGCCCTGGTATCCACTGATTTGGTATCCATAGAAACTAGGATGCCTATTAAAAAGACAGAGGAACATTAAACAAATTTCTCTTTTTTTCTAACTTTTTGCAGCAAAATCACTGAAGTTCCCCTATATCGAAAATGGTGTCCCCAATATCCACCATTTCAGGTATCCAGGTGGGGTGTGGAACAGAACCCCAGTGGATACCGGGGCATGCCTATATATTGTAGAAACATATATAATAGCAAATGTCAATGTCTTTAATAAGCACTAGTTACCATCAGCATAAGACACATTCTGGAGCCTTGTTATCTACTTCTAATAATAACAAAACTAAACCCTTCAAGCTCATCTGATAAGAGTTATTTTTGCCCAAAGAACTGAACTCCTTACCTAAATTTTCCTTGAACTTTTGCAGGTATTCTTTTTACACTCCCTGGGAATGCCAGCCACACTCCTGTGTTTGGATTCTGCTCTCCCCACGGTGTGGATTATATACTTGCTTGATGCAATGTAGCTCTGCTCTTGCACTGAAATGCAAACAAATAGTTGCATAGCAAGTTTGCTTTCCTAGTCCTAGTGAATGGACAGCTTTGCCAAAAGTGCTTCAGGATAGGAAGTGGCACAGAAAAAAAGGTTGTGTTACTTTAATAGCTGTGGGTGGTTCTTCCAGCTGGGCGTAGATCTGGGATGAGTGCTGCTTGGCAGATTGTGTGATAGAAACAGCAGTTGAAAACCTAGAAACAGGTTCTGTGTGTAAAACAGAGAACTGAAAGTGAAGTTTCTTGGGATGCAAGGCTTCTCTTCAATTAGATGAGAGTAGCAGAACTGACAAGTAGGAATGCTTGTTCCTTCTCTCCATTTGTGTATTTATAGTATTTGCTTTGTTTACAAACAGTTCTCCAGCAGGGTCTCCTCCAGGGAGAACTGAAATGCAAGCGGTTCTTGGTGCTTCTCTCTGCTCATAGAAGTGGGGAGCACATGGCAATTCCAAAGAATATTAAAACTGCTGCAGAAAGGAGGCTACTCTATTTTCATTTGCTCTGTTCCTTGTGTGCCTAGCACCCTCAGTGGTTCTGCGTGATTAGTTTCCATGGGAATGTCTTTTCTCCCTACTTGAAGCAACTATGCATAAAGTATGCACACTGCAATCATGATCTATAAGAAGAGGTTCATGTTAACTGTAAAATGTGTACTGTAAAAAATTGAAGGCTACATTTCGTAGTACAGTTTTCATTTATTTATTTTTTTGGCTATGTTTTAATCTGTCTCAAATTCTCTTCCAAGGGGTTTGTAGTAGTATGCAAGGGGCAGGGGCTTCTGGATAGTTCTCCATGCAGTCTCCCATTCAACCAGGTCTTAGCCAAATTTGCATTGTATTCCAGCACAAACTGTGCGCTACAGGTACCACCCACAGCCTTTAAAGTAACATAACCCCCTTTCAGTGTAGTTTAGCCTCTTTGGTTTCACTCTTCACTTGGCCTAGATTGGAGAAGCCTGCTTCAGCCCTCTTCGTAGAACCCTAAGGCAAAGCCTATGCAAGAGAGGGCTTGGCTCCAATCCAGTAACAGTACTGTCTTATTGAGTTACTGATGTAATCAGGCAGTAGGACTGATGGCTGAGCTGCTGGTACTGCCTGAAGCTAAGCAGGAGAATCTGTGGTCTTGTTTTTTGGATGGGAGACAGAATGTCATGCGGTAACAAGCTGCTATACCCGTTGTGACAAGATGGAGTTGCTATTGAGCTGTCACTGCAAGTGAAAGTTGCAGGGCTATGTAGGAGAAGGCCAGCTGGCAAAAGATGCTGCACAGATCACTTACTTGCCCTGCAGCTCCTAAGGTTGGCCCTGCTCAGACTACTACTTCAAAGGGTTCTTGTAAGGACACAAGAGGTAGGAGGAAATGGGGTCGATGGAGGCAGGGGTGGGCAGATCAGGTCCAGGTGAAGAGAGGGGTGGGCAGATTGGGTCCCAGAAGGATTGCAGCCTACATTCCATAACCAGGTACAACAACATGCAATCCAATACTTGTTAAGACAGTGCTGGGATCCACCAGTGGGTCGTGAGCCAATTTCAGGTGGGTCATGAAGCAGTGATGGCGGATCTTTCGGGCTCAGCATGTCAAAACTCAGGAAAACACTTAACTTGAATCTGTTGGTATGTTAACCTCCCCCCCCCAAACAAGAGAGAAACCATTCTTTATATTCATTTATTTAAACAAAAAATACAGTCTAATCATTTGTGGTGCTATGTATTATATAAAGAAACATCGAATAACTGCAAAAATGAAAACTTTTTCATTTTTAAAGTAAAACAAACTCAGTTTTTGTTAGGCATTGGTGAATGCTGGTGTGTCAACCCAAACACTGTGGTGTGTTGGCTTTGACACGCGTGCCATAGGTTCGCCATCACTGACCTAGAGCAATCATATAATAGAAGATGGGATGCTGGAAGAGAGAAGGGCTGTGTGGTTGTTTTGCCTGTGTCAAGGTTGTACAGTAAATAGGCTTTTTTTTCTTTCTGATTCACTTTGCTATTGGAAAATGGCTGAGAAATAACCCAAATGATAGCTGCATTCTCAGGAAAGCAGCAGGCTCTGGCGTCACAGTGACGGCACTTCCAGCCATGACATCACTTCTGGTGGGTCCCGGGCAGATTGTCATTCTAAAAAGTGGGTCCCGGTGCTAAAACATCTGAGAACCACTGTGCTAAGCTATAGTTTACCATCAGTTACCTTCAGACCATTCTCCAGATGTTGTACTACTTATACTTAGAAGTAGGACCAGTAAAAGTAGTAGGTCTACTCTTGGATTGCTATGATGAAACTTGAAAACCTGAGGTCATTGTGAGTTCATTTCATGTACCACCCAACAGAACCAAAAATGAATTTTAAAAAATCACAAGCAGGCTCTTCTTTCAGTTATATAACTCTCCCCTTACCTGACATGTGTGACTCCTTAGTGGATTACTTTAGAAAGCTGTTTGGCTCCAGTACTTTGTCTTGAAAAAAAGAAGCTAATAAAGTTCACTCTTTGGCGTCTTCCAGTCCACAGTTACACTCTAACTCTGTTGGATACATTCAAAAAAGCCTGTGATTTTAGCTCAGATTGTGATGTTTATATACCCTAGAGAGAAAGGATCATAAATATATATCCTTGTGGTTGGTGGGCACCTTCATTTTCTTAAAGCATCAGCATCAGCTGGACTCCCTTTCACAAGAGACCCTGGCCTCCTTTTTCTGAAAATAGAATATCAGAGCACCAAAATGGGCGTAGCGGCTGCCTGGCATTACTATTGGCCAGTTGATTAGCCAATGATAGAAAAGCCACTGTCTCTCTTCTGTGCCCTCATTCATGCTGCTTTCCCCATCTATGTACACATCAGCGTAGCTTGCAATTGTACAGTAGAATTGCATCTTTCAGAACTGCAAACAGACTCAAAACACACACACCCTGCATGTGTAAACTTAGAGTATGGAAGTGACATTCGAAGCTCTTATCACCTACTTGGAAGGGAAATCAAGACGGGTGGAGAGCATTACAGCAGTGGTTCTCAAACTTTTTAGCACTGGGACCCACTTTTTAAAATGACAGTCTGCTGGGACCCACCGGAAGGAAGTGATGTCATGGCTGGAACTGCTGTCATTGTGACACCAGAGCCTGTTGTTCTGTCTAATCCTATGGACTTTAACTGGGAATAAAGGACAAACTAGGCATTCGCTTAATTCTGTTTTTAAGAGAAGTGCCCTTAAACCAGGATGTCTTTCTTCATTAAGTAAAATCAGCTGTAGGTGGGGATTTAGATGGAGATTGTAGGGAGAGAGAAGGTTAACTCCCTGGCACCCTTTTCCTATTGAAATGTGCCCTGCAAAGTATTCAGTTATCTTGTACAGGTACCCCCAGAACCTGGACCTAGCACTGTTGCCAGGTGGGCTGGCAAGGGTTTTCTGGTTACCCGTTAGAGGCCAAGGGCTAGTTGGCAGATATTCTCTGTGGTCTGTCAGTTTGGCTTTGCATCAGTAGAGATTGCAACAGTGGAATATTGCATGGAAAAAGAGACAGCTATTTTGTACAGTTCATAAGAGCGCAATCCTGTGGGAGGATGGTGCATTTCTGCAGGCTGTCCTCTCTGACTCAGAGAGTGGTCCAAATATAATTTACATTGTCCCTTGTGCCGGCTAAACTTTGCTGGCCTAACTGTGCCAGCCTAACTCCAGGTTAGGATTGCACTCAAAATCAGGTGTTGCCGCTGATTCTAGTTCCAAATATTAAATAAATCCAAATGACACTTATGAACATGGTAGGCTGAAAGTAAACTGGACATATTCCATTTACATTTCCTTAGTGCAAACCCAGAGATGAGATTAGGCAAACTGTGGATACAAAATACCTGATTAGGATGTCAGTACAGCAGTCCCTAGAAAGAAATTACCCTGAATGATGTTGCCAGTGTAACATTCGTGGAAGTTGACCCATTGCCCTAATTTCTCAAAGATGAGATCACCGGCTTTGACATATTGATTTCATTGGTGCAGTCTCATATTATGCCTGTAGATAATTTGAAACAGCATCCAGCTAACATTTGCTGTAAACGGCTTGGTGGGTATATGAGAAGAAATAAAATTTTTAAGATATTATTTAATTTATACCCCACCTTTCTGCCCGATGGCACCCAAGGCGGCTTACAACATTTAAAATAAAATAAAAACACAATATTTGACAGTTAAAAACAATAGTTAAAAACACTAATTAAACACTAATTAATAGTTAAAAACAGTAATTGAGATAATTAAAATTTAAACAGCTAGCCCTGTGGATCCTAAAAAAGAATATAAAAACCAGCCAGCCTGTCAACAATTAAAAGCTAGTTGGAATAAAAAGGTCTTCAGCCTCCGCCGGAATATTGCCAAAGAGGGAGCAGTTCTTAGTTCTAAGGGGAGGGTATTCCAAAGTCGGGGGGCCACCACTGAGAAGGCCCTCTTCCTGGCCGCCATCCCTCTCACCTCTCCTGGTGGCGGCACAGTCAAAAGCCCCCCCCCCGCAGATGACCGCAGAGCATGGATAGGATTGTATATTGTTGTCCAATGACTTTTAAATCAAAGTACAACTTAATAGCTCCTGTGCAGGGCAAGAAAAAGAGCAGAATTAAAGACCTGTATTAAGGTCCTGACCCACTCCTGAGTTCACTGACCTTAACTTCCTTTGCTTTAGGGGTAATTCCCAAACCAGAAAGAGAATAAAAGTGCCAGACAGGGTAAAGAGTGTTCAGTTCCCTCATACAGAACCCACAGGACTACAGTGAAATAATGAAGTATGACACTTAATTAACGCCCATAAAAACCAAATTCTAAGCAAGAAAGGCAATGATAATTCTCAGTAGAGAAGCATGCATTCAGTGCAAATAAAACGAACCAGAGCACAAAACAACTATCTCCCTGAGTTTACCCACACCTCCAGCCAACAAAGAGGCTTCCCTCGTCTCTGCTCAAAACTCTGTTATAGATCCAGGCCTTAGCCAGATCAGCTGGGCGGGGGTCCGTGCCCTGGGAGGTATGCCAGCCTGGCGAGGGGGATGGAGCAGGGATGCAGTCATTAGGCCCCAATCAGTAATGGCATCTAAAACATCAACAACCTCAGATATGCAGACGATACCACTCTAATGGCAGAAAGTGAGGATGACCTCAAGAACCTTCTGATGAGGGTGAAAGAGGAAAGTGCCAAAATTGGTTTGAAGCTCAACATTAAAAAGACTAAGATCATGGCAACCACTCCCATCACTTCCTGGCAAATAGAAGGGGAAGAAATGGAAGCAGTGACAGACTTTATTTTCCTGGGCTCCAAGATCACCGCAGATGGTGACTGCAGCCATGAAATTAAAAGACGTTTACTTCTTGGGAAGAAAGCTATGGTGAACCTAGACAACTTAATCAAAAGCCGAGACATCACCCTGCCAACAAAGGTTCGCATAGTTAAAGCGATGGTTTTCCCAGTAGCCATGTATGGCTGTGAGAGCTGGACCATAAGAAAGGCAGAGCATCGAAGAATCGATGCTTTTGAATTATGGTGTTGGAGAAGACTCTTGAGAGTCCCCTGGACCGCAAAGAGATCCAATCGGTCAATCCTCCAGGAAGTCAAGCCTGATTGCTCCCTGGAAGGAGAAATCCTGAAGCTGAAGCTCCAATACTTTGGCCACCTGATGAGAAGAGAGGACTCCTTAGAAAAGACCCTCATGCTGGGAAAGATTGAAGGCAAAAGGAGAAGGGGGCGACAGAGGATGAGATGGTTAGATAGTGTCACCGAAGTAATGAATATGAAATTGGGTGAACTCCGGAAGCTAGTGGAGGACAGGGAGGCCTGGCGTACTGTGGTCCATGGGGTCGCGAAGAGTCGGACACGACTTAGCGACTGAACAACAACAACAACTCACTTTTGATTGGCACTTGTGTCGGGGCCCGCCCATGGGAAGTGAGGTCATAGCCGGAACCCAGGAACCGCCCCCAGGAACTGCCGCGCCTCCTCGGTAGGCCGCGTGGCGGCCCAGGAGAAGTCCCGGAAGACCCGGGCCTTCCCGGGGCCGCTGCGTGGGCTACCGATTCCCCCCCAGGAACCGCCGCGCCTCCTTGGGAGGGAGCCCCAGGCAGCCTACCTGCTCATGCTGCTGCTGCCGTCGTCTCCCTCGCTCCGCTGCCTGCCTGCTTGCCTGGCTGGCTCTGGGTACGTGCAGGCAACTCAGACGTGCAGGCAATTCAAACGTTGCAGGGGGCAGAGCGGAGCACCAATGGAGTCGACGAGTGGGCGGGCGAATGGGCGGGCCAGCATACCCCCGCGTACCTGCTACATGACATGTCTGCCTCCATCCCCAGGCCACGCAGCCCCGATTCGGGCTGCATTTTGTCCTCTGCCCTGCGCCTGGTATACAGCAGGCACAGACCCAAAGAGCTCGTAAGGGAGGCTGGAGCCTACCCTGGGGCAAGGGTGTGAATGTGCCTTTGCCCTGGGGAGGCTCCTGAGCGCTCCCAACTTGCACTGGGTACAGCCAGGCCTTGCTGTTAGAGCACAAGTTAGGACTGCACTCTTACTCAAAGCAGTTTACACTGGCAGGTAGTCATAGCCTCCATAAGGAATCTTACAGTATTGTTCTATTAGTATTGAACCTTTCGTTCTCCAGGTGTTACCCTTCACGGTGGGGTCGTCTCTCTGGCTGCATGGCTCATGCCTTCCAAGCATTCAGCTGATCCAAATCAAGCCAGGTACAGAGGCATATTTAGGATGCTGTGCGGGGTGTGTGTGTGTGTGCTTTGGGGGCCAGTCACGGCGGGGCCCAGCAAGGGAAAAGAGCAAGAACATTTTTCAGCCTGCTCTCCTTTCCCTGCACTCATTTGACTCTGAAATGGCGTGGGGCAGTGGCGCTGGTGCGTGGTGACGCAGGGGGCAACATCATGATGTCTCCTCATTCCAGGCAGAATCAGAGCCCATTATGGCTCCAGCCAGGCAGGATCAGGTTGTTATCGCTCTTGCCGACTGATTTATTTTCACATTCCTTCTGCCCTCTCACCGCCGCTTATCAGTGGCCCTTCCGCCTCACAGATGGTTATCACAACCTATCAGCGACTTCCAGTCTCCCCTCCATGCCTGATCAGAGCTAATCCCATCCAGTTTTCTTTGGGCAGACAGCAGATCCAACCTCTGGACCACGCCTATATAAGACCAGGCATCATTTATTTATCAGTTCATTTGAAAACCTGATACCCAACCTTTCCATCTTTGAAGGAATTCAAGGCAGCTTGCATAAATGGATAAAAGCAATAAAACAATCAGTGAAAAAAAATGCTACGAGGCCATAAAAAGCAGCCATAAAACAAGTCCAAAAACCCTAATTAAAAGTGAGGCAAAACTGAAGTATCTGCTAAAGGAGGAGGAAGCCTTAGGTTCATGGGGGAAGAATTCCACTGACTGGGGCCAGCACAGAAAAGGCGCTTTCATGGATTGCTGCCAGCTGAACATCAAAAGGTGGCCATCTGAGATGACCTCACCGGACAGTCAGATTCATGCAGAAGGAGGTGGTGGTTCAAGTACCTGAGTCCTAAACCATTTAGAGCTTTACAGGCATTCACCTGCACTTTCAGATGAATTCTGAGGGCAGGACATGGTCACGGTCCCATAAGAAGCCCAGTGCTGTGTTCAGCATACGTTTGGGGCAGTGGTGAGTGGTGAGTGGTGATTGGGGCAATCATTCAAATGATTTAGGAACAGGAACTCACTATTGAGTTCAAATTCAAATGTTGGGGGGGGGGGAAAAACCCGGAGGCAGCCACGGAGCCCGTTAGGATCCGGAACACCTGTTCTGGTCCATTCCCCCTGAATGACATCACTGGTTTGGGGCAGTCTTCAAAGGCAGCCCACGTAGAGTATTTCGGAGTAATTGAGGGTGCAATCCTAACCTGGAGTTAGAGTTGAGAAAAAAAAGCCCTAACCACAGCAAGCAAATCAACTAATAAATCAAATAGTATTTATATACCGCTTTTCAACACAAAGTTCACAAAGCGGTTTACAGGCAAATAGTAATAACAGTTAAATGGCTCCCTGTCCCAAAGGGCTCACAATCTTTAAAAAATGCAGAACATCACCAGCAACAGCCACTAGAAAAGACACTGAGCAGGGGCGAAGAGGGACAATTACTCTCCCCCTGCTACATATAAGAGGAACAGACGTGAAAAGTGCTTCTCGCCCAGTTAGCTGGGGTGTTGATTGCATGCACAATTCTCTCTTGCCCGCTCTTTCTTTGTATCTCAGGGCACAATCCTAATGTGGAGTTAGGCCAGCAAAGTTTGGCCGGCACAAGGGCCGCCATAAAGTTCATTTGGACCACTCTTGGAGTCAGGGAGGATGGTGCACATTTATGTGCTGGCCTAAGTTGGTTGGAAAGTTCGTTCCCCAATGACTTACTGTGCAGGGAAAGGCCATTCATCATACAATCTAGTTATAGCTGATGAGTCACTGATGAGTCAGCTAGGAGGCATCTAATCTGTGCTCATAAAGATAAGGCTGTGGCTATGTAAAGGCTGTTTTTTCCCATTGCTGTGCTGTTAGCAGAGAACGTTGTTGTCCGTTAATAAGAGGAAGTCTGATCACAGACTTTAGGGCATGGGTTGAGGTGCCGGGCCCCCAGCTCCCAAATATGCTGCTAAGGCTAGTTGGAGCCTGCAGGTTTTGTAACCTGCAGCCCAACCAGTAGTGGGATCTGAATGATTTAGGAACAGGAACTCACTTTTGATTGGCACTTGTCGGGAACCCGGAACCAGCCACGGAGCCCATTAGGATCCGGAATGCCCGTTCTGGTCCGTTCCCCCTGAATGACATCACTGCCTTCGCCCCCCTAGGAAACCGGAGTCGGTTTAACCCTCTGAGTGCCGGCCAACCAAGAAGAAAAGCTCTTTGCAAAGGAATTGGGAGGGGGGAGGGGGGAGAGTGAAGTGGGCGGAGTCAGCCCTAATTTTAACTAGTGGAACTGAGTTCCCCCGCGTTCCCCCTCAATCCCATCACTGAGCCCAACCCTGTGTGTGTTTCTTCAGAAGTAAGTTCTCCTAGTGCCCGTAGAATTTACTCCCACCCAAGTATGCAGAGGATTGTAACTATGGTGTTAAAGTAGGTGTGTATTGCAGTTCTTGGGTAGTTATTGGAGATCGGGACCACTTGTGCACTAGCTATAGGTCACTGCATCACTATCCTATCATGCCATGCCACACTTCAAGCTGGAGCTGTTACAATGGATCCAATCAGCAGCCTTGGCAGTCCTTAGCGGAATCGTGTCCCCAAAATTACCTACATTGCAGCAGAGCCGTCATCGGAGTCGGGGGCTGGGGGTTGCTCCACCCTTGCCCAGCTCCCCAACAGGGCATCAAGTCAGCGGCCGACAGAGTACCCTCGCTAGCCAGCTACTTAGCCCTCTCTGCATCTCATCATCATTGGCCAGCCGGTTTATAAGGAGGCTAGTCACCGCCCCTTCCTCCTCAGGCTCCGCCCTTGCTCTGGCACTGAACCAGTGGTGCTGCAAATGCGCTGTCAGGCGTGTCTGCACCATGGAATCAATCGCTGGACCTGTGCAAGCAGCAGTGCTGATGCACGAGCACCACCGAGCCCGTCAACTGTGCCGGTGGAATGCCAGCGTCGCTCGGCCAGCACAGGACTGTGCTGAGGGTGTGTCAGAGGCGTAATGGGGGGGAGATCAGGGCAGAGATAGATGACGGCTGTTGGGCCATATCCTGACCCCTGTCCCCAGGCTGGGCAGTGCCGATTCGGGCTGCTCCAGGCCACGTGGACTTGTGCGGGCAAATCTGCAGGCACAGATCCGAGCAGCCCCATAGGGCTGGCTGGAGCTTACTTCGGGGCAAGGGGAAAACATCCCCTTGCCCCGCACTGAGCTGCTGCTGCCTCCTAACATGCTTAGGATGCAGCCCAGCTGCGCCAGCCTGGTTATTCCAGCGCAGGTTAGGATTGGGCTGTGAATCTGTGGCCCTTCATATGAAATTGTTCCAAAGATTGGGATAGGTTTTGTGACTTGCTCCAGCCACGCAACACTGTCTTCAGCTGCCGCCACTGGTAAATCACCCAGCCACATAGTAATGGCACTTGGCCAAGGTTCCTCCAGTGTGCTAGAAAGCAGCATTGCTTCAGGACCTCATGGGTGAAACACAATCCTAGGCTTGAATTGCCAAGCCACAGAGGAGGATCCATTGCGCATCTAACCCTCCATATGACTGATCACAACCAACAGGCATCAGACAGCTGGTGAGATAGCATGTTTCAGATATCATGAAACATGATATATTTGCAGGCGACATCGGTGACAGGTGCTGAACACTTGATGTGCGCAAGAGACTGAGACCTTGGCAATGGCATTCATAGATGGGTGTCTTGATGGTTTAAGGTACTGCTGAATCTGCTCTGATGTCACCATCTTAGCCAGTTGATCTTCCCAGGCCAAAGTTGCTTAAATAGCTTTCCGTGTATTCCTTCCACCACTGCTTGTTCTGGGTCTGTTCCACACCTGTGTTTTTATCCAGGATTGTCGTCATCTGCGGCGTGAAAAGACAATTTGGATTTCTGAAGTCAAGATTTTG
This sequence comes from Lerista edwardsae, assembly GCA_029204185.1. Classification (NCBI taxonomy): domain Eukaryota; kingdom Metazoa; phylum Chordata; class Lepidosauria; order Squamata; family Scincidae; genus Lerista; species Lerista edwardsae. The sequence continues at coordinate 3,636,888 of JAJKFI010000112.1, read as the reverse complement.
AAAAGGCTTTAGACTTTTGGCAATAGAAGTTGGAAACCTCACTTTTTAATGTACGCTGGTTTAAAACAAACAAAAAAAATGATTCCTAAGATGGATTTTGAGATTTTCAGGAGTAGTTAGCCCAACATGGCAAGTATCTTAAGATGTTCATCCATTTCACTGTATCGGTCCAGAAAATGTGGATCAGATTTACTTTTAAAGTAGAAATTTTGTGCAATGATAACATTCATTGCAGAGGTTTGCCTCACCAGCTCTGCACCCTTGACAGGCCATCTGGTCCTGGCTAGAGCTCTCTTTGCCAGTGGTTCTCAAACATTTAAGCACCGGGACCAGTGATGTCATGCAGGGGGAGCGCGGGGGAACTCAGTTCCACTAGTTAAAATGAGGGCTGACTCCGCCCACTTCACTCTCCCTCCTCCCCCCTCCCGATTCCTCTGCAAAGAGCTTTTCTTCTTGGTTGGCCAGCACTCAGAGGGTTAAAGGGAGTGACTCTGGATTCCTAGGGGGACGAAGGGGGAAGGGCTGCAGTGGGGAAGTCCCGTTCTGCACAGCCCCCTTCCTTGCTCCCTCCAGCCACACAGGTGGAGTCAGCAGCCGCTCTGGTGAGTCTGCAGCCCACTGGGGAGAAGGGGCGTCCTGGGGGTGCAGTGGTGAATCGAGGGGGGCCCTGGAGGGGACGGAGGGGAGCTGGGACTTTTTGAAGCTGCCCTCCTGATGTGCCCGGCATAAGCGGGCTTTGGTGTGGGGAAGCGCCCAAGGGTGCCGTCCGGAGTGGTGCCGCCCCTCAGCCCCTTCCACAGGTTCCTGCCTCATTCTGCTCAGCCAGCCTTCGCTTCGAGGCTGCTGCCTCCGTGCCAATTTTCAACTTCCCTGGCAATTTTGAATAACTCCACCTGGCCTAGCCGCAAAGACCAAGGAAAGGCTTTCGTCGCTGTCTCTCCAGTCCAGAGCGTTTCACTGGCGCTCTGGGTGTGAGGCTTCTTTGGGAGACTGTCCCCATCGCTATTGGAGCTGCAATTGGGGAGGGGGGAATTCTTCGCTTTCTGTTCTGTAGGCGCCAGGCGCTGTACAGAACCAGCTGGCTCCGCCCACTCGTTGCTGATGTCGTTGCTGGCTAGGAACCAGCTGCCAAGCAGGTTAGATGACTGGAGTCAGCATGCCTGTAGAATTAATAGGAGCGAATTGAAGCCAGGGGGCGGGCTTAGCAGCCATGTTGGCTGACTCAAAACAATCCTTATTCCAAGCATTTCAGATTGCTTTGCTTGTACTGTTTAGGACTGAATAGTTTACTCCTGAAATAAAAACTTACGAAAATAAAAACGTGTGATCGTGTAGAAACATTATTGGTAACCTTATTATGATTTAATATGCAATTACAAGGTTTAATTCCACATAATTATATTACTGAACATACCTGACGAAATGCTACTTGCTGTCTATTTAAACTCAGATTGCACTGTTTTGACAGACTTATTTTTAGAAATCTACACAACCAAAAATAAAGTGTGAACGGGAAGGAAAGAAAAAAAGGGGAGGGTGGGCAAAAATTAGATAAATATGTATGAAAATTACATTAAAATCTCTTCATAACACAAGTAGTTGTCAATATGAGAGTAATTCTTTTTTACTTCTAGACTATTAAGAGTTTTGTTTAAACTTCTACACTCACCCCACCCCCCAAAAAAACAAATTCTGTTAATGTTCAGAATTTCAAAAATATTACAGTAGAAAATGGAAGGCGGGAAAAAAGTGTAAACGGGAAGGGGGAAAAAGGAGGGGGGATTTTTTTTTTACCTTCTAGACCATTAACAGTGGGTGTCAGAAAATGGTGAATAAGACTGCTAGGAACAACAAGAAATTACACAGCTTCAAAAATAATGCACTCACTGCACAGTAGTTTTATTGAACCGATGTAATGTGAATACATGGATCTTTCCGTGGAAATTAAATCCCATTTTTCGTACAGCGATTCGCACACCCGTATGCAGAACACGCAGGCATGCTTAAAGACGTTGAGATTAACTTTTACACACGTGTAGGGAGATTTTTATTCGTGAATTCGCGGCAATCCTCCTCCTTGGCGGGAAAGATCTGAGTCAGCCATATTTGTTGACCCTCGGCTTCAAGAAAATGACGTCATGCTGACTCCAGTCATCTAACCTTCTTGCCAGCTGCGGGTAGACCTGGGCTCCACCAGCCTCCAGCTTATGACATCACTTCCGGTGGGCGGGTCCTGACACGTGCCAATCAAAAGTGAGTTCCTGTTCTTAAATCATGTAGATGCCACCACTGACCGGGACCCACTTTTTAGAATGACAATCTGCCGAGACCTGCCGGAAGTGATGTCATTAAGGGTGCAACCCTAACCTGGAGTTAGGGCGACACAGTTATGCCCGCAAAGTGTGGCCGGCACAAGGCTTTGAATTGCGCTGCACATATTCCTCTTAGCCTAGAAAATTAGTATAGTATACACCGCAGTCTAGCCCAGAAAATAAATATACACCAGTCTTGCAGAGCATGCAAGCAGAAGCATGTGCTTGATGTGGAAGCTTGATGTTCAACCCTGTATTTCCTAGATAGAAATTCAACTTCAACAAATAAATATCAAATTATGAATCTGACTCTTCAGCCAAAAACCAAAAAAAAAAAAAAAAAAAACCCATCGCATAAGATGTGGCAACATGCCCCCAAATTATAACGGAATAATTGTGCCAAGTGACCCATAACCACTAGAAAGCTCTTTTAATGAGATAATTGCAGCAAATGTGCTTTGCCAGGACTCATGTACCACTCAGTGCCAAGATTGTACTAAACTTGCAATACAATCCGAAATCTTGATATGGCTAATACAAGCGGTTGATGTTCTTCGTCACTCACCACTCCCCCAAGTGGTGAAAGTTGAAACATTCCTGAGAAATGACTCCAGCGTTTCATTTCTTTTGGAGGAGGGAGCGCTGCAGACTTAGGGTGTCTTGGAGAGCACAGCGGACGCAACAGACTCCATAGCAGATACAGTTCAGCATAACCCAAGCCTGCATCAGGCTCCAGCTATCTTGGCCAATTTCAGGTAAAACCTCACCTCCTTCTCTGCCTTTCAAAGTCTGTCTCCAAATTAACACACACACACACACACACACACACACACACACACACACACACCATGCAGAGCAAGGGTCTCAGATTAGTGCAAAATGTGGCTGGAGACTGGTGAAAGAACTGAAGGAGCAGCAGGAGAGAAAATGAGATGAGCGTAGCAGTTCTGTTCACCCCATCTCAAAAAAGATATAGTAGAACTGGGAAAAGTGCAGAGGAGAGCAATCAAAGTGATTCCTGGGCCGGGGCACAGAGAAAAGGCTACAGTGTTTGGGAGCGGAAAGCAGCAGCGGCAGCAGCTTAGCGACAGCAGCTTAGCGCGGGGCAAGGGGACATTCATCTCCTTGCCCCGCAGTAAGCTACAGGCAGCCCAATAGGGCTGCTTGCATCTGCGCCTGCAATAATGCAGGTGCAAGTCCAAGCCTCCTGCAGCTACCAGAATCGGGGCCATGCAGTATGGAGGTGGGGCTTTGGACATGGCCTGACAGCCTCATCCAGGTTCCACCCCCCTCCCCGGGCCACTCTGCCTGCTGGAACACCCTTCTCCCACTATGTTCCATCCCCCTCCCTCGGGGGGGCCCACCCACAAAGCCCCTCTGCTGGCTGGACCTGCCCAATGCAGGACTGGATTACCAACAGGCTCTAAACATGCCCTTGCCCCGTGGAGGCTTCAGCCAGCTCCTGTCTTGCACTGGATACCGCTGGCCTGCCCATTCCAGTGCACGTTAGGATTGCACCCTACATCCCTCCCCCGCCTCGCCCTGCCCCGTTCTGCCTCTCTGCTGCTCAGTGCAGATCTTATGAGACTTGGTGCATTCCGCTGTGACTGTGGGCGCATGCAGGCCGGCACCGGCTTCGTGCCCTTGCCAGCAATGAAGTTCTTTACAGCACTTCTGCAGCTGCTGGCGCCAGTACAGACATACTATATTGACCTTTTGGGGGGGTGATAGTGGGTTAATACGCTGCTGCTGAGCTTTCTGACCGGAAGGTTGGGAGTTCAAGACTGTGCGATGGAGTGAGCTCCCGTCGCTAGTCCCAGCTCCTGCCAACCTAGCAGTTTGAAAGCACTGAAATGCAAGGAGATAAATAGGGACCACTTCGGTGGGAAGGGAACGGCGTTCCGTGCGCTACGGCGTAGAGTCATGCTGGCCACATGACCATGGAAGCTTGTCCTTGGACAAAACGCTGGCTCTACCGGCTTAGAAATGGAGATGAGCAGCACCCCCTACAGTTGGTCACGACTAGACCATTTGGTCGTGGGGAAACCTTTACCCTTTTACCTTTATTAAGCCCCCCCCCCCAAATCATAATGTTATGAGCAAGAGTTTGTGTTCCACAGGACCTTCTGTCGGGCTGGGTGTTAAGCCAAGTAAAAAGAGAGAGGAGAGAACGTTTGGCATCATCCAGCCTGGAGAAGAATTCTGGAGAACTCAAAAGCATCCTCGCTACTGGTGATACCTTAGTCCAGTGGTTCCCAAATGGTGGGTCGGGACCCACCAGTGGGTCGCAAACCAATTTCAGGTGGGTTGTGAAGCACCTGGAGCAGCCATGTTGAAAATATTGGAAGAGGGGATGCTGGAAAGGGGTTAAGGTTTGCTGTGTTAAGGTTTGCTTGTGTTAAGGTTTTAAATAGGCTTTTTTCCCTTTCTGGTTCACTTTGCTGTTAGAAAATGGCTGAGAAATAGCCCAACTGCTTGCTGCATTCTCAGGAAAGCAGCAGACTCTGGTGTGTCACAATGAAAAGCATTTCCAGCCACAACATCTCTTCTGGTGGGGTCCCAGACAGATTGTCATTTTAAAAAGTGGTCCTTGCTGCTAAAACGTTTGAGAACCACTGTACTGCCTTAGTCCTAATAAAGGGATTACCCTGCTTGGCTTTTTCTCTCTCTCTAATTGGCCAACAGAGCTGCCTACGCTCCTTTACTTAGCCAGTTTTTGTTTCTGAGAGTATACGAGCTGTTGAACTTTCCAGCCTCATGATGCTCAAAGACAGCATCAATTTGCCTTGAGTTCTGGCTCAAGCAGGGCTTCCGTCTCGCAACTGTTCCAGGAACTGGACTGCCTTGGCTTGCTTCTGGTGGGCACTGCCATCTGCTGGAATTCAAATCATAAGTAGGCGTATATTTGCTGCCTGTCTTCCCAGGGAGCATCAGTATCAGGGCCCATCAAGCTCTGTCAAATATCTGTGTTACAAAGATTTGTATATTTCACATGGCCTCAAATGTCTTTTTAAAGGTATAAACCTGGTGCAAAAATATCAAGGAATTATACAAATTATACAAATTACCTTTGTACAAGACTTTCTGGGCGTGCTTAACTCCTCATGTGTGTTGCCTTGATGTTGTCCTTACGCAAGCCTGTAAAACAAAATTTTGCGCCCCTAAGAGTTGAGGCTGGCAGCACAGGCGTTCTGAGGCGTTCTGAGTTCTGCTGGCCTCTGTGCGCCTCTCCAGTTTCAACCGGCCAGGGAGGAATGCACCAAGCTCGTCTGCTGGTGCCTGCAGGCTGGCACCCGCCTTGTGCCAATTCCAGCAACCGCTACACTATCATAAACAGGAGCCAGAAAAAGAGTCAAAAGCAAGCAGGTGAAGATGCTGTGAGACTTTAAAATTCAAGGCCAGAAGATAGAGCAGGAGGCCCTGGGGGCTGCTATCTGATTTACGAATGCCAAGGTTTATGATTTATGATTTTGATGTGGGAGGTCCCCCCCCCCAGGATTCTCCCAGACTTTGTTAAGTTTTTCCCTGGCTCACAGCACACTGCTGCAGCCACGTGGAACTACCAAGCTTCCTTCCTGGCTCTCTAGCCATGCTGAAACCACTAAGCTTTCATCCAACAGTGCAAGCCTGTACCATGGAAAAACTACAAAACATAACCCTTGTAATGTACCAGAGTAAAACAATGGAGGTTTGGGCAACAATAGAACAGCTACTCTGGTGGGGAAAAACACTTCTTGTTAGAGCAACTGTTAAGAGCAACTGGCTCTGTAATTTGGCCCCTAGAAGGCCATTGCAATGGTCAGATGCACGTAATGCAGGACCTAGAATGGGGAAGGTCAGACCAGGATGTCATGGAAGAAGGGAAAGGTTATGAACACCCTCTCTGTCCCAAAAACATGTGGAGACCGGACTCCATTTTGGATCTCATCCTAAGAGTGAATTGGTGCCAGACATCTGTAAGTGACCTTTTCCCCCCAGGATCTTGTAATGCAAAATCTGGTCTCTGACTTGTGATGCAAATCTGGCTTATGCAAGTCAAGCCTAAAAATTCAATCAAGTCCTTATCCGCCCAAGAGCCAAGAGATTTTTCCCCATCAGAATATCTTATCTTGATTGTGTCTCCAGCATTGTGGCTAAGTGTCGCCTCTTGCTTTTGTGTTTAAATGTGTCAAACTTAATTGTTTTGCATCTGACTAGACCTTGTAATCTTGCCCCTAACCCTTTCCTTAAGGTCACACAGGGAGGGGACCAAAAGCCTGAAAACCCACCCATCATGTTGTCAATTCTACATTTTTGCATACTCAACTGTATAACTAACCAAACCCACGTGTACAATTTTTACACAAGTCTTGAATCTCCTTGGGGACACAAGTCTTGAATCTCCTTGGGGACACAAGTCCTGAATCACCTGGGAAGCATGCTGTACCTTGTGTCCGTCTTGCTGATGTCTTGCACATGAGTAAAATGTATTTCTCTTCCTGCAACATTGAAGTCCAGCTGGCATTTTTTCCATCCACGTGTCTGAATTTCCTTTGGTAAGCATTCATAGAAGGAAAGTATCTGGGCTTGTTTAACAGTCTTGGGAATGAGGGAGGTTGCTTCTTTAAAGGGCAGAGAGAACGCACGCCGGGGAAACGAGTCTGCTAAAACTTTCAGGGTTTCTCTGACCCTGGGGGTGTAGTTCACACAACAATTTGACTCTGTCGGGCCGTTGCTTCGGCAACTACACTGGCTGCCGGTTCCGTTCCGGGCCCCATTCAAGGTGCTAGTTTTGACCTTTAAAGCCCTTTACGGCTCGGGTCCGGGGTATTTGAGGGACCGCCTCCTTCCATATAATCCTGCCCGTATTCTTAGGTCTTCTGGGGGGGGGCCCTTTTGACAGTGCCGCCACCGGGAGAGGTGAGAGGGGTGGCGGCCAGAAATAGGGCCTTCTCGGTGGTGGCCCCCCAACTTTGGAACCCTTAGAATTAAGAACTGCTCCCTCTCCGGCAACATTCCGGCGGGGGTTGAAGACCTTTTTATTTCAACAAGCTTTTATATGTTGACAGGCAGACTGGTATTTTTTACATCTTTCAATCCACGGGGCTTGTTTAAGTTTTAACTGTTTTTAATCTTGATTCAATATGTTTTAATTGTATATAGTGTGGCTATATTGCCTTTTAATTCTTTGTAAGCCGCCTTGTGTGCCTTTGGGCAGAAAGGCGGGGTAGAAATATAATAATAATAATAATAATAATAATAATAATAATAATAATAATAAT
>JAJKFI010000112.1:3573643-3629305 GCA_029204185.1 Lerista edwardsae | reverse complement strand
ATAATAATAATAATAATAATAATAATAATAATAATAATAATAATAATAATAATAATGGATGCGGCCATAATGGTGCTTGGGCAGCGCTGCTCCTTCCCCAGGAGCAGCTCGTTTAACCCTTGATGCATACAGCCTGATCTGCCCTCTCAGTTTCCAAAAATGGGGTCATAACCTACTGATGGGTGCCAGACCCACAATGTGAGAACTGCTGAGATAGAGCATTATATGCTGGACACAGGGCCGGCCTTAAGCCAAGGTGTCCAATGTTGGTCACATTGGGCTCTGCACTTTGGGGAACTGCACCAGCACCGCAAGCATATCGCCTGTGGCTGCAGCCAATGACCTGTAAGGCAGTGGGGCAAGCAGAGCAGCTTTACCTTGAGCCCTCCTACCTGCCCCTGCCTCCAAACTGCCCAAAATGGGCCTCTTGGAAGCAGTAGGGAATGACAGCATCATGTCACAACCAACTATTTTCCAGATGCTGCACTTTGCGCATGGCACCACAAGCGCTGCTCTTGGTGAGTGGGGAGCCCCACAGAAAGGGTGGGGTTCCCCGCAGGAATAGCCCACATTGGGCCCCTCCGTTCCTGGAGCTGGACTTAACTGTGGATGAAAAAAACATCATTTTTCAACAAAAGCGTTCACAAAGTGGTCTACAGAGAAAATCAAATAAATAAATGGCTCCAGGTCTCAAAAGGGCTCACAAGCTTTAAAAATGCAGAGAAAACACCAGCAACAGCCCATAGAAAATACTGTACAGTACAGTATACGGTATACAATATACAGTATCATCCGGGGTAATGAGAGACCGTTCCTTTCCTCCCTGCTAAATATACAAAGAACACCAGTTGAAAAAGTGCCTCTTTGCCTTTTCAACAGGGTATGGACTAGCAGTAGCTGGGCTAGAATCTGAACAAAAAGTGCAAGGCCAAACACCTGGTGGACTGTGAAAGTTTACACAACAGCAATGCAAAACAAATGAGGAGTTACACCAAAACACAGAACAAAGTAAAGTCCAAGCAAAATGTTTTAAAGTTCCCCTCCGCAATGAGCAAGATACACAAACACATTAAATACAGACCCCCAAATCATAGTAGCTCCTTCTGTCTGTTGTTGTTGTTCGGTCGCTAAGTCGTGTCCAACTCTTCGCGACCCCATGGACCACAGAACGCCAGGCCTCCCTGGCCTTCACTAGCTTCTGGAGTTGGGCCAATTTCATGTTCATCACTTGGGTGACACTGCCTAACCATCTCATCCTCTGCCGCCCCCTTCTCCTTTTGCCTTCAATCTTTCCCAGCATGCGGGTCTTTTCTAAAGAGTCCTCTCTTCTCATGAAGTATTTGAGCTTCAGCTTCAGGATTTGTCCTTCCAGGGAGCAATCAGGCTTGACTTCCTGTAGGATTGACCGATTGGATCTCCTTGCAGTCCAGGGGACTCTCAGGAGTCTTCTTCAACACCATAATTCGAAAGCATCTATTCTTCGGTGCTCTGCCTTTCTTATGGTCCAGCTCTCACAGCCATACATTGCTACTGGGAAAACCATCGCTTTGACTATGCAAACCTTTGTTGGCAGGGTGATGTCTCGGCTTCTTATTAAGTTGTCTAGGTTTGCCATAGCTTTCCTCCCAAGAAGCAAACTTCTTTTAATTTCATGGCTGCAGTCACCAACTGTGGTGATCTTGGAGGCCAGGAAAATAAACTCTGACACTGCTTCCATTTCTTCCCCTTCTATCTGCCAGGAAGTGATGGGAGTGGTTGCCATGTCCAGTTCTACAGTTAGAACCATTCCTGACCCACATACAGGTTTCTCAGAAGGCAGATAAGGTGGTCTGGTACTCCCATCTCTTCAAGAACTTGCCACAGTTTGTTGTGATCCACACAATCAAAAGCTTTAGCGTAGTCAATGAAGCAGAAGTAGATGTTTTTCTGGAACTCTCTTGCTTTCTCCATGATCCAGCGAATGTTGGCAATTTGATCTCTAGTTCCTCTGCCTCTTCGAAAACCAGCTTGCACTTCTGGTAGTTCTCGATTCACGTACTGCTGAAGCCTAGCTTGTAGGATTTTGAGCATCACCTTGCTAGCATGTGAAATGAGTGCAATGGTGCGGTAGTTTGAACAATCTTTGGCATTGCCCTTCTTTGGGATTGGAATGTAAACTGATCTTTTCCAGTCTTGTGGCCACTGCTGGGTTTTCCAAATTACTGGCATATGGAGTGCAGCACTTTTACAGCATCATCTTTTAAGATTTTGAGTAATTCCGCTGGAATAAGAACATAAGAACATAAGAAGAGCCCTGCTGGATCAAGCCAAAGGCCCATCTAGTCCAGCTTCCTGTATCTCACAGCGGCCCACCAGGTGTCCCAGGGAGGCATGAAACAACAAGATGCTTGCATCCTGTTGCCACTCCCTTGCACCCGGTACCTGTAGCCCACCCCCTTTGTAAGGAGGTTGCACAATCCATCATTGCCTATAGCCCACGATGGACCTTTCCTCCAGAAATCTGTCCAATCCCCTCTTAAAGGCATCAAGACCAGATGCCATCACCACCTCCTGTGGCAAGGAGTTCCACAGATTAACTACCCGCTGGGTAAAAAAGTACTTCCTTTTATCTGTTTTAACTCTCCCAACCCTCAGCTTTAGTGGATGCCCCCTGGTTCTGGTGTTTTGAGAGAGGGAAAAGAACATCCCTCTATCGACTTTATCCCTTCCATGCATAATTTTGTATGTCTCAATCATGTCCCCCCTCAGGTGCCTTTTTTCTAGACTGAAGAGCCCCAAACGCTGCAGTCTTTCTTCATAAGGGAGGTGCCCCAGCCCCGTAATCATTTTTGTCGCTCTCTTCTGCACCTTTTCCAACTCCACTATGTCCTTTTTGAGATGCGGCGACCAGAACTGGAGATGCAGCGACCAGAATGCTGTCAGCTCCACTAGCTTTGTTGTTAGTGATGCTTTCTAAAGCCCACTTGACTTCACACTCCAGGATGTCAGGTTCGAGCTCAGTGACCGCACCATTGTGGTTATCAGGAACATTTAGATCGGCCTTATATAGTTCCTTTGTGTATTCTTGCCACCTCTTCTTAATCTCATCTGCTTCTGTTGGCTCCTTACCATTCTTGTCCTTTATTGTGCCTACCTTAGCATGAAATTGCCCTTTGATATCTCCAATTTTCTTGAAAAGATCTCTAGTCTTTCCCATTCTGTTGTTTTCCTCTATTTCTTTGCATTGCTCATTTAGGAAGGCCTTCCTATCTCTCCTTGCTGTTCTCTGGAAATCTGCATTCAGTTGGGTATATCTTTCCCTTTCTCCCTTGCTTTTGGCTTCCCCTTTTTCCTCAGCTATTTGTAAAGCCTCGTCAGACAGCCACTTTGCCTTCTTGCATTTCTTTCTCTTTGGGATGGTTTTAGTTGCTGCCCCCTGTACAATGTTACAGACCTCTGTCCAAAGTTCTTCAGGCACTCTGTCTACCAAATCTAAGCCCCTAAATCTATTTGTCACCTCCACTGTATATTCGTATGGGATCTGATTTAGGTCATACGTGGAGGGCCTAGTGCTTTTCCCTACTTTTTTCAGTTTAAGCCTGAATTTTGCAATAAGAAGCTCATGATCTGAGCCACAGTCAGCTCCAGGTCTTGTTTTTACTGCCTGTATAGAGCTTCTCCATCTTTGGCTGCAAAGAATGTAATCAATCTGATTTCGATGTAGACCATCTGGTGAAGTCCATGTGTACAGTTGCCGTTCGTGTTGCTGGAAAAGCGTGTTTGCTATGACTAATGTGTTCTCCTGACAAAACTCATATCAGTCTTTGCCCTGCTTCATTTTGTGCACCAAGACCAAACTTGCCTGTTATTCCTATTATCTCTTGACAGCCTACTTTAGCATTCCAATCCCCTAGGATGAGGTCATCTTTTTTTGGTGTTAATTCTAGAAGGTGTTATAGATCTTCATAGAAACGGTCAACGTCTTCCTCTTCAGCATCAGTGGTTGTGTATGGAGTGGATTGCCATTTCCTTCTCCAGCGGACCACGTTTAGTCAGAACTCTCTACTATGACCTGTCCATCTTGGGTAACCCTACATGGCCTAGCTCACAGCTTCATTGAGCTACTCAAGCCCCTTCGCCACGACAAGGCAGTGATCCACGAAGGGGTGCTTCTGTCTACTTCAGATTAAAGATCAGTGCATTTTCCTCCTTGTTTCACACATTAACTCATTATAGAAGAATTAAAACTTCATTATGCTAAAGTAACTCTTGCAGGCTGCAATCCTATCCACACTTACCTGGGAGCATCCCATTGACTATAATGAGACTTACTTTGAAGTAGACATGCCAAGGTTTGGACTCGCAGTAACCTTCCAACCTGCTTGCTGTGATATACACAGTGAAGGTGTCGCCTCGTCTTGATACGAAACTACTACTACTACTACTACTACTACTACTACTAATAATAATAATAATAATAATAATAATAATGGCCAAAAGAAAAGCACAGTGAATATTTTCTTTTATTGAACTTTGTTTAAAAACAATATGTATACTTTGTAAGTTCGTTTGCAGGATTTATATTACATATACTAGCTTTTTGTTACCCGGTGTTGCCCGGGTAACAAAATGATCTTCCACAGTTTATGCATTTTGCACCCCTTCTTGGCCCCCCCCCACGCCGACGGGGGCCGAACCTGGACTCCAACTGCGTCAGGAGCGTCACCGGTCGCCTTGGCGACTCCAGAAACTATGGACTCAATGCCAATTTTGCCCGTTTTCGGCCGTCTTCACTTCAGGCCCCCTATGCATCCCCACCCCCGGGGGCGCTAGGTGGCCTGACCCCCGGAGTGTCTGTCGCCAGGCCGCAAGGCACGCGCATGCCGAGTTTGGTGCGCGTCGCTCCAGGCGTTCCAGCAGGGCATGGCAGACGTTGTGTCTTGCACCCCTTCTCGCATCCCATGCTGAGGGGGGAGAACCCAGACTCCAACGGCATCGGGAGCATCGCCGTTCATCCCGGTGACCCCGGAAACTATGGATTTGACACCGATTTTGGCCATTTTTGACCGTTTTCACGTGGGGACCCCCGCGTACCTCCACCCCCGGGGGCGCTAGGGGGCCCTGACCCCCGCAGTGTTTGTGGACAGGCCGCTAGGCTTCCGCATGCCGAGTCTGGCGCCAATCGGTCCAGGCGTTCCAGCAGGGCATGGCGGACGTTGTGTTTTGCACCCCTTCTGGCCCCCCATGTCGAGGGGGGCCAAACCCAGACTCCAACAGCATCGGGAGCGGCACCGCTCATCTCGGCGACCCCAGAAACTGTGGATTTGACGCCGATTTCGGCCGTTTTTGACCGTTTTCACGTGGGGACCCCCGCGTACCCCCACCCCCGGGGGCACTAGGGGGGCCCGACCCCCGCAGTGTTTGTGGCCAGGTCGCTAGGCTTCCGCATGCCAAGTTTGGCGCCAATCGGTCCAGGAGTTCCAGCAGGGCATGGCGGACGTTTTGTTTCGCACCCCTTCTCGCCCCCCACGCCGAGGGGGGCCCGAACCCGGACTCCAACGGCATCGGGGGCATCGCCGCTCATCTCGGCGACCCCGGAAACTGTGGATTTGACGCCGATTTCGGCCGTTTTTGACCGTTTTCATGCGGGGACCCCCGCGTACCCCCACCCCCAGGGGCGCTAGGGGGGCCCGACCCCCGCAGTGTTTGTCGCCGGGCCGCAAGGTGTATGCGTGCCGAGTTTCAAGCCGATCGCTCCAGGCGTTGCGGAGCCTATGCGAGACATACATACACACACACATACCCAGGCTCTTCTTTATATATATAGATTGTATATTTACATATAACTTTGTAACTTCGTATATATAGTCTGCCAAGAAACAGAAATTTCTTCTTGAAAAAGAAGTTTAAACGTCTTGGGGCAGGCATGTCTCAGACACCCCCTGTAGCTGGTATCTTTGGAATTTCCAGTGATCCCCCGCTTTCTCCTGACAAGCTGAAATTGAGCAGAAGCTCCCCCCCCCTTCTGAATGTCTGCTTCTCATGAAGACGTTATAAACGACACAGCTGCCTTGCCTGGAAAAAGTTGGCAACCCGTCGTGGGCGGGACTGTCCGGCTGGAGAGGGCGGATTCGCCTTGAGAGGGGCTGAGCCGAGCCACCGTACAGTCGAGGCTGCCTCGCTCGAGCTCGCCGGCAGTCCGAAGGAGGCGCACTCTGGTGGGACCCTCGAGGGGACGGGAGCGGCATGCTGCACTGCTGGGGCGATGGCGCCTGCGGGCAGCTGGGGCTGGGCGAGGAGGCGGCCTCCGCGCCGGTCCCTTTCCGCCCGGGGCCAGGAGCTCCGCTGGGGCGCGGCGTGCGGCTGGTGGCTTGCGGGGCGCGGCACACGCTGCTGCTCTTCACCGACGGCAGCGTCGCATCTTGCGGGGACAACTCGCAGGGGCAGCTGGGCAGGAGGCTCCCCCCGGGGCTGCAGCGCAGCTACGAGCCAGGTAGGCGCAGGGGGCGGCCTTGGGGGCAGGGGGCTTCCGCCTGCTTCTGCCGATGCCGTCCCCTACGTTTCTCCCCCCCCCCGCCCTTTCCCAACTGGTAACTTTTCTGGGGTGTGTTGGGTAGCCTTTGCCCCGCCTTTGCATCCCATCGAACTCCCTTGTGGGAGAAATCCGCCCTGGCGAGCCCCGGGGGGCGAGGGAGATTCGCGCGCGCACCGGTTTGGGAGGCCTCGTCCTTACACAGCCCCTTCGAGCGACAATGGCAAGCCGGGCTCCCCTTCCCCCTTCCCGTCCGAGTTTCACCTCGGGACCCGCCTCTGGTCGTCTCTTCCCCCGGCTCCTTTGGGCGAACGTCTAATAGGCGGCGCGCACTAGGGCTGCGTTGAAAGAGCCGCATCCCAGCGCTTACTCCGGAGTAAACAGGCCCCGGGATTTCAATGGTTCATGATAGGATTGCCGTCTTTTTCCGTTCGTCCAATCTGAATGGGAGGCCATGCAGGCGACGTGATAATTAACACGGAACTGCTTGAAAGGATTCCCACGTACAAAAACCTCTTTCCTGCAGAGATGAAGAGCATAAAAGGGGATGGAAATAGAAAATTTCCATCTGGGGCATAGAAAGTTTCCTTACCCTTTGGGGACTAACTAGGGAACGTGTGTTGGTGGTGATTTTAAATTTACTCGCGAGTAGTAGCGGCCGCGCGGAGGTAGGAGGTGTTTACCCCTTGACGTAAAGGAAATGCTATGGAAAATCGCGCCCTACGTTCCGTCTCGTCCCCCCGCTGTTAGTTAGCCGCAAGTGGTACGTTTAGGGTTAAATAGCCGCGTTGGGTGACTTTCTGCTCTGATCCTCTCCATCCAGCTGTGTCCCGCAGCAACAGCTGCACAGAGCCTCTCCTTCTCGCCCAGGCCATGGGCCGTTGGTCAGCGGGCGTTTAGAAAGGCCTTGGGCGGAGCAGAGGTGTGTGAATTGTGGGGTGGGGCTAAACATCACTGGATGGCAGAGACGCGTGAACGCATCGCCGTTTGCAAGTGGCCGCCGCGAGGAACCCGGATCCGGGGCGAAGAGATCAACACTCTCCCTCCCTTGCCCGCTATTTGCCCTGTTCGTTTCGGTTTCCGCTTCTTGGTTCTTATTAATGCCTCGCCAGCCTGCGGAGAATGAGTCACTCTTTCAACGCTTTCGGTTTCCTTTCCCGGCCTGTCGACAACGAAGGGAGTGGAGTGCGTAATAGCGCACTGTACTCTAGATTTGTGTAGACGAATGGCGGATGCTTGTTCTCACCTGGGGATGGGGGGGAAGGATTGAAACTAGTTACTAGTAGATTGAAACGCGGAATAGGACGAGAGCAGTTGATTGTACATGAAAGTAATGATTGCATTCTTTCTGCAAAAATTCTTAATAATCCGGGTTGGTTGTACAGGATACAGATCTACATTTTTGAGGCTCTGAAGTGTGAACAGTTATAACCCCTGACTTAATGGTGGAAAGCAAATCCTTCATAAATTCCCACACTCTGCAGATGTAACATACATGGTATATATAAATACATTGTCCAGTGACCATCCAGCTATACAAATATAACAATACCTTGATTTTCATTTGCTCGACTTCCATCGTTTTTCTGTTTCAGCCGTTTTCAATTATAATCACATTTCAAATTTTGTGCACATGCTGTCCTCCTTCATCCCATTTCATCCATCCTTCCATGACATCAGTGGTGCGAAGAGGGTGTGGGGTTGCAATTGCTCTGGGCAACAAGCTGAGCTTGGCACCCGTGGCCAAAATTGTGAAAACAAGGGTAATTTAATGCAGACTTCAGTGAAACAAACTGCATTAGAATATCTGTATTCTATCAAAAGGTATGGCCAATTAACCAGAATACATTTTATTTATGTAATTAAAACTTGATTACATTGTGGGGGGGGGCACACACACAATCTTTTTTGACCCCAGGTAGCAGATGCCTTAATTATGCCACTTCATGACATTCATCAATGTTCTTTTTTCTCTCTTATTTCTGATTGGATTTTACCACATTCACCTGTATATTATAATTACATTTTTCACTGGCCAAAATAAATTTGGCAAGCTAAATAAAGGTATGCTTTGACATTCGTCCATTTTTGAAAAACTTGATAATTTATAACTTGATAAAACTTTCTAACCAGACAAAAGTGCAAGATATTGCTGTCAGTATTCTGGCGGTGACTGTTTTTCTTTCCTCCCTGGAAGAACAAGTCCAAGCATTGGCAAGGCAGACTATAGTCCACGTAAGCTGTGGGAAGGAGCACTCGGTGGCTATTTGCAGCAATGGCAGCGTTTTCTCCTGGGGAGCTGGCACTTTGGGACAGCTGGGCACTGGAGAACGGCAAGACCGTGTAATTCCAAAGTAAGTCCTGAAAGAACACTAACGGGAATTAATAATGCAGGAAGCCAAGGTTGTGTAGCCTTAGCCAAAATCCGTATTTGGCTGTGCTTTGGATAGTGAATAAACGTGGGGGGACATCCAGGACTCCCCTGGAATCTGTAGTTTAAGCTAAACTACGAGATCTAGCCATGGTTGAATTTTCTGGGATTTGGGGCTCCATTAAACCACAGATTTCCGTTTGCACAACAGGCAAAACAATGGTTTAATAGCATCTTTTTGTTAACCAGTTTTGAAGCTGATTATCTAGCAGGAAGATGGAATGTAAATATATTGAATGAATCAATACAATGGGATTGCAGCTTAAGCCCAATTGACTCAACCCAAAGAACCTGCACTGGATGAAAAACAAAGTTCTTGACTATAATGCTAAAGAAGGTTTTCTTCTTGTGTTGTGCTTTAATTTCTTAGGGCAATAGATGGCTTATCTCGAGTCAAAATAATCCAGGTTGCATGTGGGCATTATCACTCCATAGCACTAACAAAAGGTGGGTATTGTCAGTTGTGGCAATGTCGATTTGTGGCACTTTGCTATAAGAAGTCCCTATTAATACAGAGCACAGCAGAAAGATTTCTTTCCTGTTACTTGCCTGATGTTCTCCATGGGGTTAAGTGAATGTGGAGAAGGGAGTGTTTTAATGGTGCTGGGGGGGGGGGTGAGATTTACCACCTTCTGGAGAGTTTGAGCTGCATGGTCACCATTCTCAATCTGTGAATTCAGTTGTGAACTGTGAGCTCAGTTTTGGTACTGAAAGCAAATTCTTGGGCTTGGACACACTTTGTTTTAAGGACACACCTTAATTGTAAGCATAGGTACTATGTCAGGTAGATTATTTTTCACTTGGCACTGATTGGTGGATTTAGGCTGTGATCTTATATACACTTCTGAGTAGACATGCATAGTATAGGATTGCACTTATAAGTCATAGTAACAAAACCCCACATAGTCCACTGAATATGCCCCTGAAAAATGGCCGAACTTTGACTCTGTGGCTCTCAACTCACTTTTTGGAGGTTCATGAAACTGACAGGGTAGATTAGGTTATGTGAGTCAAGGGTTAAACCACCTGCTACTTGTGGGGGGGGGCACTGCTACCCAATTACCATTATAACCCCAGAGACTTGAGTGACTGGTGAAATGGATCTTATTTTAGGTGGGTCCCATTGCTAAAAGGTTTGGGAATCACTGCTCTGCTGTGTTTGGGGGGTTCCCTAGTGGACAAATTGCATGAAAAGCATTCCTTCCAAGGTAGAAAGTAGTTTGTGAAACGATAACATACATGTAATTTCTGGCTTGCTCCTTTGCATTTTTCTTGGGTGAAGATGGCAGAGTCTACTCGTGGGGCCAGAACATCCATGGCCAGCTAGGGCTGGGCAAAGGAGACCCTTTCAAAGTTCAGCCGCAACACATCCCAGCTCTTGATGGCATCCCATTGGCGCAAGTGGCTGCAGGTGGAGCGCACAGTTTTGCCCTTTCCCTTTCTGGAGTGGCATATGGATGGGGAAGAAATAATGCACATCAGTTGGGACTGAGTCGGATTGACCCAAAAGGTAGGTCTACCTTTGAATTCTTCAAGGTGTGGGTTGCTCCATTGATAGCAACTTCTCCATGACTGCTTACTCTTGTGGTTTACGTTATGGTTTGGGGGAACACTTCGCTCAAGTAGGACTGTTAAGGGGGGAAAACAGAAGTGGAGATAACTTTGCCTCTCGACTTGGTTTTCAGAGTATGTTGTACTGGGTCCCAATAGAATGCAAGAGGCATTTCATGTAGGTGAAATTCTGACCTGGAATGTTTGCTAAGCCTGGCAGATAGAGAACACCAGCTCTATTAAAAACAAGATTACAATTTATGAGCATAGGCACATCTGCCAGAAGCATGCATTATTTATTTATTTATTTATTTGATGTATTTTTATACCGCTTTTCTCCAGATTTTACTGGACTCAAGGTGGCTTACATGGGCAGGCTGTTCATAAACCCCATTTTTCAATTGGGGTTTTTACAATTATTGTTCTATGTACCATTCACAGAACCCTCAATGTCTTCAGATGTTTCCCTTCCAATATGTGGTCATGATCCTGGCTGCACTCTTGCACCTTCTGAGCCTTCACAGATCACACCTTGGCCAGTTCTTTTGTCAGCTGACTCCTCCACACTCCTCCCATTCCTCCACAAGCTCTGTCAGTGACTTCCAGTCTCCCATCCAAGGCCAATCCAAGGCTTATCCTGCTTAGCATCTTCAGGCAAAGGCAACAGCTCAACCTCCAGATCACACTTTCTGCATTACGGTTTAGAGCGGTGTTCTTCAGCCGTGGGGTCAGAACCCCAATGGGGTCACAAAGCCTTAGTTGTGGGGTCATTGCAGCTTATGGGAATGAAAAAGGTTGAAGACCACTAGACTAGAGTACCACCAGGTAAACAGGAAGGCATCTGGAATACCCCTTCAGGGACCAGGAGATGATGTCCTGGTCCTGCTCAGGTCCTTAGACATTGATCTAAAACGGTTTTCACTAGTGCTGAGCTTCATGGTAGCATTTTCTGCTCTCTTGAATAAGAGTATTTGGTTATAGTGCTGGGGGGCGGATAGGGTCTGGGGGGGCAGCAGGCTCAATAGCGGGGACCCCAGCGTCATACCTTTATTTATATATTGGGGTTGTTGCATGAAAGAAGTTTGAAGACCACTGGTTTAGAATATTTATGTACAGAGATCCTGTGTTATCTGCAGGTTTGGCACCCACCAATTTCACTATCCATCTGTGCTGAATTGTGTGTGCCCCCCGCCCTCCAAATCCTCTGTGCTCCAGTTGGGCGTGGGGGCTTTCTGAAGCCTGGAGAGGCCATGAGCGTCCGCCCATGCCCTTTGCGGGCTTCAGAATGAAGTCCAGAGCAATTTAAAGTGAACCTCCAGTTTTTGGCAAAAACCAGATGTTCCCTTTAAAATGCTCTGAGCTTCATTCATTCAGCACTGCTGTGCTCTCATCGCCTTTGGAGGCTTAAAGGGCCCTGAAATCCACGGATTCCAACATCCACAGATTTCTGTGTCTGCGAGGGTTCCAGGAACGGAACCTGCTGTACTGTTTTCCAACAAAAAAAGTAGTCATGAGCCAGAAATCCCCACCTGGGGTCTTGATTTGACCATAAAATCAAGAAGTCTTGAAGTAAAAATGTAGGCTTAGTGAGGTGACAGAAGTGTCTTGAACAATATTTGCTACACCCAAAGCTCTTAGTTTTCAGGACAGCAAACATATGTTTAGGTTTCGTCTGCCACGTTTCCAGTGTTGTTGTTGTTGTTGTTGTTCAGTCACTAAGTTGTGTCCGACTCTTCACGACCCCATGGACCCCCCTGTCCTCCACTAGCTTCCGGAGTTCGCCCAACTTCATGTTCATCGCTTCGGTGACACTATCTAACCATCTCATCCTCTGCCGCCCCCTTCTCCTTTTGCCTTCCATCTTTCTCAGCATGAGGGTCTTTTCTAAAGAGTCCTCTCTTCTCATGAGGTGGCCAAAGTATTTGAGCTTCAGTATTTGTCCTTCCAGGATACAATCAGGCTTGACTTCCTGGAGGGTTGACCGATTGGATCTCCTTGCAGTCCAGGGGACTCGCAAGAGTCTTCTCCAACACCATAATTCAAAAGCATCTATTCTTCAGCGCTCTGCCTTTCATATGGTCCAGCTCTCACATCCATACATGACTACTGGGAACACCATAGGGACTATGTGAACCTTTGTTGGCAGGGTGATGCCTCGGCTTTTTATTAAGTTGTCTAGGTTCAGCATATCTTTCCTCCCAAGAAGTAAGCATCTTTTAATTTCATGGCTACATGAAACATACTAACAAACTATGGTTGGGCATGAGCATGACTTCGTGGGACCCTAAGGCTCAGCCTCCCTTATATACATAGTGAGGGTTTATGTTTTGGTGTGTTTAAATTGCCTTCAAATTAAAATAATCTGGTGTGTTTCTCCAACAGAGCAAGTCTTCAAACCATGCTCAGTAGCTTCTCTCAGGAACCTTGATGTGATATACATTAGCTGTGGGGATGAGCACACTGCAGTTCTCACTCAGGTACGTGTTAAATGGTTTTGCTGTGTTGCTAGCAATGGATTGCAGCTTAAAGCTAGGGGATGCCTTTCACAGAAGTGGAAGATAGCAAACATCCAAAGGGGCAGGAGTTTTAGTTGAGAGGGTTAAAGCCTCCATTTGCCTGAAGATAAGATCCGAAGGTAGCCAGTTCGTGAACCCCGGAAGTCTCCGTGAACGGCAGACCTTAAGAATTGCGACTGATAAGAGCTGTCTCCAGCTGCCTGTGAGAGAGGAGTTGTGCTGGGCCAGCTGTTTCTTTGGTGGGAGCAGAGAAGCCGTTTATCAGCCAGCAGGAAGGCAATTGTGTGGCCAGAAAGAAGGACTAAACCACGAAAGTTCCATCTGTATGTTGTTGTAGTTCTTGAAAGATAGAACTTCTTTGTAATTTGTAAAAACCCCTTGCGGGTTTAGAGAAATAAAGCCTGCCTATGTAAACTGCCTTGAATTAAAGCCAGAGGAGCAATCTAATGGCCAAAGGTGGTATATAAATACTAGCATTATTATTTAATTGAAATGTGGTGGTCCTTCATGGAGAGGCTAATGTGGGGCAGTGGCTTCCTTATACAGTCCCAGCATGGAACATCCTTGTGTTTTAAAATGACCTCTGGTGGTATGCAGAATGTGGGTGTGGTCTTTTATGACTTTAGATGACTTGCTTGGCCAGAACTGCTCCTAGCATGGCCAAGCTTCGATATACATGTATGGTTGCTCCTCATTTCTTGTAAGGTAAGTAGTAGGTGGCCCTTGGTGTGAGTAGCCCTTAAATTCAAAGTCCAGTCAATGCACACAGATGTTGGTGGACTTGGATGGGCGTGTGCAGTATTATCCTCATTGGAAGAATAGGCTAATCGGTTTGAGGTTCAGCTTAACAGCGCAAAGCAGAGGTTTACGGGTCTTATGTGCAAAGGTGCCCTTCTGCATGTTGTTCAACCTTGCTGCCTTTGGGTAGGGTTACCAGATTCAAACTGGGACACGGTGCCTATACCTTTAACCATTGTATAGAAGAGGGAATTTTGGCAAGTGCAGCTCATCAAGTAAGGATTTCAAAAGCTGCACCTGCAAAAATTCCCTCTTCTGTGCAATGGTTAAAGCACAGTGTCCCAGTTTGAATCTGGTAACTCTACCTTTGAGGTTAAAGATAAAGGTTTCCCCACAACCAAAGTATCTAGTCGTGACAGACTGTAGGGGATGGTGAATGCCATTACCTTCCCACCAAAGTGGTACCTATTTATCTACTTGCACTTTTACATGTTTTTGAACTGCTAGGTTGGCAGGAGCTGGGACAAGCAACGGGAGCTCACTCCGTCACATGGTCTCGAACTGCCAACCTTCTGGTCAACAAGCTCAGCTCAGCGGTTTAACCCATAGCACCACTATGTCCCGCTTTTGGGATTACTGAGGGTTTAAAGTACACTTTGTAGAGCTGAAACAATTGCATCAGGCAGAAATGCCTTCCCTGTTTGGTCTCGATGCCCTATTATATATAAGGTTAAGTTTGCTGTTTTAATGTAGTGGTATCTTGCAGAATCTGCATGTGAGCTTGGTCACACAAACTATATCACAATATAGTCTCATATAATAATAATAATAATAATAATAATAATAATAATAATAATAATAATACATGTATTTATATACTGCCTTTCTTAAGATCACTAGATTTCTCTAGTGATTACAACTCAAGGCGGTTTACATAGGCAGACTTTTCATAAACCCGAAGATTTTTACAATTTACAGAAATGTTCTGTCTTTCAAGAACTACACACATTCAGATCTTCCTTTCTGGATTTAGCCTTCTTTCTTTAGCCACCCGTCTGTCTTCTGCTGGCTGATGCTTCCCTGCTCACACCAGAGACGCAGCTGACCTTCAGCACACTCCTCCTCCCACGAGGCAGCTGAAGCTCAGCTTCTAATCAGCCGCAGCTGCAAGGTCTGCCACTCTCAGAGACTTCCTGCAGTCCCGAGCTCACGACCTTGAGATCTTCAGGTGTTATCTTCGGGCAAACGGAGGCATTAACCCTCTCGGCTAAATCTTCTGCCCCAATATCACAATAGTTGTTCCACAGGTGACTGAAATGCATTTGCATCCAGCATAGCAATCATGCAATGCTGTCGCTTGCTCAAACTCTTAAACAGGATGGCAGTGTCTTCACGTTTGGAGATGACAGCGCTGGACAACTGGGGCATTGTTTTTCTGCTGAGAAGACTGGTCCTCAAAAAATTGACTGCATTGAGGGACAAGTTTCCCTTCTGGCATGTGGAAGGTATGAAGCAAGGCTTGCATCTTATTCCATCTTTTGCAAGGAAAATGTATTTGGCTTGAGGAATGTAAGAAACCATGAAGAAAACCTAGTAACAAACCATGGTTGGTTTTGAGCAATTTAGAGAGATCTGACATGGAAACACACACAAGGGCTTTGCATCATATACAAATAGAACTTGGGGGCATTTCTTGCTGCTAGTGATTCTGTATAACCTTGGCTGGGAAGTAGGTGAGTCACCTAGGGAATAAAGTATAGTAGCCCGCAATTGTGGCCAATCTGACCTTAACAAGTCTCTTAAACTTGCACTCATGACTGCTCAAACACCAGAACAATATATTTAACTGAAAATTCCTCTTAGGCACTCCTACAATTTACCATTAGCTGCACTTGTCCTGCGGTGTTGACTGGACACACATAAATCCATCATAGTATGTTGAGTTTAATTATTGAGTGTGAAGGCCCATTTTTCTGTCCATGCAGCAAAGGTCAGTAAACATGTACGGTGATGCTAAAGGAGATGAGTCACTCACTGCACAAGCAGCTACTGTCCTGCTTTTATACAGCAATATTTGTTTCATAGATGGTAAAGGTTTCCCCATGACCGAATGGTCTAGTTGTGACCGACTGTAAGGGGTGGTGCTCATCTCTGTTTCTAAGCCGAAGAGCCGGCGTTTATCCAAGGACAAGTTTCCATGGTCATGTTGCCGGCATGACTATATACCGGAGTGCACGGAAGGCCATTACCTTCCTACAGAAGTTATACCTATTTATCTACTCGCATTTTTACGTGCTTTTGAACTGCTAGGTCGGCAGGAGCTGGGACAAGCGATAGGAGCTCACTCCGGCGTGCGGTCTCAAACTGCCAACCTTCTGGTCAGCAAGTTCAGCAACAGCGGTTTGACCCACAGCGCCACCATGTGAGCTTGGTGTAGAGCTTGGACCCTATTTGTTTCATACATGGTCCCAATTAAAGGTTAGGCAAAGGATCAACCAAGAAGTAATAAGCTCTTCTATATTTGATTGCATTTGGGGCAGTAAAACTTTTGATATGAGCAGTGCATGGAAGGAAGAGAGCGCACACTTGCATCAGGAGGAGGGATGGATCAAACAGAAGTGTGGTGGGTGGAAGAGTGCAAGACCAGGGACAGTTGCTCTCTGCTCTCCACCTTCTCCAAGAAGTGTGAGCTGGCAGCATTCACCATTATACTCTTTTCCAACAGCTATCACACTTTGGTTTACATCTCTGCATCTGGCCAGCTTATATCTTTTGGGCGTGGACCCCTGCAGCACACTGAAAGTGGAGCATCTCATAGCAAACAGGATGAGACACCGAGTTTTAACATCAGTGCTCTCATTTCTCCTAACGGTATCTTCTTTCTTTAAACGTAGATTAATCTTGAGTACAAAGTCTTTATGCTGTGAAACAGTGGTTCTCAAACTTTTTGGCACCAGGACCCACTTTTTAGAATGGCAATCTGTCTGGGACCCATGAGAAGTGATATCATGGCTGGAAGTGCCATCATTGTGATGCCAGAGCCTGCTGCTTTCCTGAGAATGCAGCAATAGGTTGGTTTATTTCTCAGCCACTTTCCAAAGCAAAGTGAATTGGAAAGAAAAAAGTCTATTTACAGCATTGACACAACCAAAACAGCCACACAGCCCTCCCCCTTTCCAGCATCATATCTTTTCATGGCTGTTCTAAGTGCTTTGCGACTCACCTGAAATTTGCTTCTGACCCACTAGTTGGTCCCAACCCGCAGTTTGGGAACCACTGCTGTAATACAATCCATCCAACATTTAATAACATCTAACTGAATTCAAAGAGACCTAATCCTTGCTTACATTTAAATCCAGTTTCGTAGTCCTCATGATTGTGAAGAAATTCTTATGGAGGTATGCAGCTGTCTTATACGGAGTTGGACCACTGGTTCATCTAGTTCTAGTATTGTCTACCTTTTCGGACAAAAGGGCTGGACATTTGGCTATTGCACCATCGTGTCATTGCTGAACTTCCAGGTTTCTGAGCTCCCAGAAGCAGCTGCACAGAGTTTGGCTTAGGAGTCAAAAGCCTTCTGCCAGCTTGTCCTACGTTGGACAGGGAATAGCAGAGCTGCCTGCTGAGGCTGCCTGGCACACAGCAAATTGGGTAGGAACCTTTGCCTACCAAACCAAGCTCTGTGCCAGCTGGATGACTTTGGCTGGCAGGCTGGATGCAGCCCATGGACTGTCGGATGTCAACCCCTGGTCTGCAAGGACCAGCAGTGACTTGCCAGTTTTCAGATCGGGGAGGTTCTTTCCTAGCCTACCTATAAACGTCAGGGATGAAACCTGGAACCTCCTTCACTCAGAGCATTTGCTCTGACACCATGCTATAGCCCCATCACAAAAAATGTAATGGCCGTGCCTGCTGAAATCTTGGAACCCAGAATAGAACCTGCGGGTATTAACCCAGTATATATCCACCTTCACTGGCGAGGCACTCTATTAACCCGGTATGTATCCCTATCTCCTTTGTGTTTGCAAAAGGTGTGAGGTCATAGCTGGGATCAGGAATGCAAATCTAATCAAGTAGGTTCCATTCAGCTAGTAATGCAGTCAGGAGAAACCGACCTTTACTTCATGTAAACGCACCATTTCATGAAATAATAGCAGAAATCTCCAGACAGTTTCCGTTGGTATAAATGTGTTCATGTTTTACTTGCGTATTTTTGATGACAGATGTAAAAATGTGTGTTTCAGTGCATTAATAAAGTAGGATGTAAAGAGATTGAGAGAGAGAAGTGGGTGATGTATGTGTGTTTCAGTACATTAATACAGTAGGATGTAAAGAAAGAGAATCAATGTAAGAACCAGGTGGATACATGCATTAATAAAGTAGGATGTAAGGTGGATACATACTGGAGTAGGCGAGTGTGTCTCCAGCGAAGGTGGATACATACCGGCAGTGGTGGGATTCAAATAAATTAACAACCGGTTCTATGACGTCATAGCCGGAGCCAAAAAAAACCCCAAGCCAGCCGAGGTAAGCGAGTGGGCGGGGCCCGGCCATTTAACAACCGGTTCTATAGAACCTGGGCGAGCCCCCTGAATCCCACCACTGCATACCGGGTTAATACCGAACCTGGGTAAGATATCCAGCAGTCAAGGGCAGGGCTTCATTGACCAGCAACTGAAAATGAAATATGCAAAACGTAAAACCCGATACCTTTTGTAAAATTGATCTGTTTGCATAATGTATTTGGGCAACGTATTCCGTTTATCTTGCTGCAGAATTAGGCATGCCGGGTGCGGGATTTGTTCCTGGCTGGGTAAACGTGGACCTGTTGACAATATAATGCATTTAAGAATATAGAATTGGAGAGCTGGTGCAGCCTAGTGGCGAACAGCCCAAATCTGTCCTCTTAATTTCTACCAGCGGAATTGCACGTTCCACTGGCGGGAAGGAGAGGATGCTGGAGGAGGTGCCAGAGCAGTGGGCCAATGGAGAGTTTACCATTCACTAGGGTCACTGTGTTGGTAGTGGGGGGGGGTGTAAGCTGTGGGTGGAACGGGGCAGTGGGAGTGTTGACGGAGAAGTGCAGGAAGCAAAATGGGGACAAGAGGGGCAATGGCCTGCGGCACTTGCATACACCACTTGCATCCCGTACTCTTTTTCTCTCCCTTGCTCCTCTTGGTTCTGCGCCAGAAAAATGGCAGGTGCCAGTGGCGGTCCTGGGGGCTTTCCCGTCGTGGGGCCGCCACCCAACAGCTGCCCCACCCCACATCATTGCATCACTGCAGTTATTTCCTGAAAGCACTGCCTGCCCCCTCGGACAGTTGGAGGGCACAAGTGCTCCTTCCAGCAGCACAGAGCCAGTGCAATTGGTGCTTGTCTCCCCCGAGTATCTGTCGGAGGAGCTGGGCGCCTTGTAGTGGCGCAAAGCCGATCTCAGGGAGCAACTTGGTGCTGCTTGGAAGTCACATCTTCCCCTCCAGCACACGGAGAACAGGGCGGCTGGCTGTGGTGGCGGCAGTTGGGAGGGTCGTGGTGCTGCTTCCTTGCAGGGTGGTGCCCAGGGCATCTGCCCCCTTGATGTCTCCAGGTATGCCACTGGCAGGTGCTGGACTGAGGAAACCCATTGGGGAAGCAGAGAAAGGAAACCCAGAGAAAGGGAGCATTTATCACCCTGAGACCTCTATGACTACCCCACCACCACCATAAGATTCAGCATGTGCTGTTGGTGCAGCTGCATTTACAAGGGGGGGAAGCTTTGATAGAGCTGGGCTGTAACAGACTTTGCTGTGAAATAGGATTTCTTTGGTTCATATCTTGCCCCTAGCATGAACTTGTTGGGTAAATTAGGAACACATTAGACAGGCTACTCAGCCTCGGCACTTCTGTCTGCAGTATGGGGTCAATACTTGCTGGCTTTACGGGGTTATTGTAAAGATTCTTTCAAGATAATACACGCAGTGTGCTTTGCACACTCAAAATGCTATGAAAAATGGAAAGAACTTAAAACAAGTCGCAGGAGAGATAACATGTCTTGGCCAATTGGCTCAAAAACATCCCTGGAAGATTTGAGTGAGGATTCCAGCACACAGGAGAAGAAACAGCTATATGATCATTGGAAGCAGTGTGTATTGAGCACATAGGGCTAACTAGGCTCATTTTGTTGCAGAATTGCAGGGGATCCAAGTCAAACAGATTTTTGCTGGACCATATGTCAACTTTGCCAGCACGCTTAAGAAGCCGGTAGGTTGCTTTTCTCTTCTTTAAGTCCTGTTGAGTTCAGAACACTTCCTCCGTAAGGCAGCGGCTTGTTCAGGGAGTAGCATGGGGTAGTATTGGGTTTAAAGTAGCTAAGAGTGGGTTGCGTGTGACCTTGGTCACATCTAATCTGACATTAATTTGCTAAATAGTCTTGGCAAGTCAAAATCTCTGCCCCTGCCCCATTCCATCTGAACTATGGGATAATAATTCTGAGCTGTCTTTGTGAGATTAGTGAGACGAGTGTTCACCCCTTGATATGATGATCACCATTAGAAGCTTGATCGGCTGTGAAATGTGTACAGCTGCACCAAACCTGCAAAACTACTTGCTAGAAGAGGTTCAAGATGCAATCCTATCCAATTTCCCAGTGCTGGTGCAACCACAATGCAGCCCTGAGGAAAGGGAACAAATGTTCCCTTACCTGTAGATTACCTTCATGCCCCCCTACTGCAGGATGCATCGCACACTTCAATGGAACAGCTGCACCAGTGCTGGAAAGTTGGATAGGATTTGGCCTTTAGTTGGCTCCTGTTCGGCCAACATTCCACAGATCACTGAAAACTTTCTGGGTTTTTTCCCCATTCAGTTTGAACTAGTCATCTATCTTTGTGGTTATGACTTTTCTTCTTGCTGAGATCAGCTTTTTTGTGCATGTTCTTTATTTTTGCGGTGTGCTTATCACTATCGTTTCAACTTTGATTTAGTAGCCTCGGGGCATTTGGAAGGGAAAAATTGGTGTATGTTATGTAAGAATGTGTTGGAAATTATTTGAACTTCCTAAAGTGGCCTCTAAGCTCTGGCAAATCACCCTAGCTTAAATAAGATTGTTCTGACACGCTAGTGAATGCTGATTAGCAAGAACGCGCACTGCCATTCACAGAACTGATTTCCAGGTTCAACGAAGGCCCTCGGTTTCAAAGCCCTAGAAGACTGGGAGCGCAATCCTAACCTGCCTTGGAATAGGCAGGCCACAGTGGCCTGCACTGTATTCAGCACAGGTTAGGAGGCAGCTGGATATAATCCCTTACCCAGAGGTTATTTTCCTCTTATCCTGGGGACAAGGGTTAGGGTCGGGGCTAAGTGCTGGCTCTTGGCTCCATCCCTTCCTGGGCTGGTCTGCCTACTGGCCCTCACTTCTCCCCTATTCTGCCCCAGGAAGGATGGCGCATGCCAGCCTACAAGGGCGTTTGGATTGCATTCTGGAACACTTCTCAAGCCCTAAGACCAACTGCTACCATATGAAGCTATCCATCCATTCAGGAAGACCCTCCTCATGGGTCGCCTACAGAAGTACAACTTGTTTGCACATTGGAAAGGGTCTTTTCTTTGATGCTCCTCTGAACTTGAGCCAAGCTAAACAAGAGGTGCACGAATCTCTTACTCTCCCCACCCTTAGGAACCTGGTAAAACCCTTCTTGTTCCACTGTGCTTTTGAACTATGATTATTAAGAACATAAGAAAAAGCCTTCCTGGATCAGGCCAAAGGCCCATCTAGTCCAGGTTCCCGCATCTCAAAATGGTCCACCAGATGCCCTATTACTAAGGACTTGTGCTATTTCTTACTGTAAGCTTTTTCTTCTTTAAAAAAGGTCTCCACTCGGGGCAATAGAACCACCCCCTCTATTGAAACCTTGCCAAAGATTAGCCAGGTGGACAGAGTGCTGATTGAGAAATGGATGTGGACGACAGCAGAAAGTGAAATGAGGCGGACATCTAAAAGGTTACCGTTTATTTGGGGCGAGGGGGAGTGCAAAGCCATTTAAATAAGGGTTCAGGAGTTTAAAACAGCACAACTAGTAGCTGTGCCTTCTGATTGCACTGGGGTAATGGTGCCTGGCCTGGATTCCTTTAAAAGGGGGTTGGACAGATCTATGGAGGAAAACTCCATCACAGGTTACAAGCTACGATGGGTACTAGTCCGGTCAATTTAGGGCCGAAAACCACCCAACCTGCAAACACCTCTAACAAAAGGTCTGACAACTATTTCTGACAGTACTCGGGGTACATATTGACAGAACAAAAATCCGACGCAGTCATCCCACCGGAAGTGGGTTGTCTCCAAGAGGGCATCCGCAAGCCAGTTTCAAAATATTATTTCAAAATAACACAGGTGCCTGATTTGTGGCCCATTTTCATGGCTTGCGGATGCCATCTTGGAAATGACCCCCTTCTGGTGGTCTGATTTTGTCGGATCCTTCCCCTGTCACTCTGCACACCTAGTACTGACTGGAACAGTTGACGGAACTGTTGTTAGGGTTCTTGGAGGGTTCAAAATAACACGGGTGCCTGATTGTGGCCCATTTTCATGGCTGGCGGATGCCCTCTTGGAGACAACCCACTTCCGGTGGGATGACTGCGTCGGATTTTTGTTCTGTCAATATGTACCCCGAGTACTGTCAGAAACAGTTGTCAGACCTTTTGTTAGACATGGTTGCACGTCTGATCACAGATTGACCCGACTATATGTCCAGTCTGAGATTAGCTGGTCGCTCATTTTGAGGGCCGGGGAGGAATTTTCTTCTGTCACCCGAATTGGCCAGTACAGGGATTTTTGGTTTTTTTTTGCCTACCCCAGATTGGGGAGCGGGGCACAGGTGTTCAGTAGGTTTCATGACTTAAAAACTGGTCACTTGTGCTTAATAAAGTTAAATCCCAGTTGCCCTACCATGCTGTGATGGAACTAATATGTGTAGAAGATTGCAATACATTCACACCTAGAGTAAGTTGGAGAGCTGCTCTTTTTCTGTAATTTAAGTGATCTGCCTTTTTTTATAGGGAAATAGAAACAATATTTTCTTCCCCATCTTGTTTAACGGCAAGTTTCTTGAAACCAAGGTAAGTAGTCTGAATTGGGAGTTATCAAAGAAGCGTGGGTAGAGTTTGTGTGAGTAAACTGGTAGTGAATGACTTTTGTGTCAACCCTCAGATCTGTTTTGGAGACCGGCTGTTGCATCATGGTTGATCTGCAAAAAGCAGGAGATGTACTTGCAGAGCTTACTAAAACAGACTGGATTGCTGGCAGGGTAAAATAACACTTAATAGTAAATAATATTTGATGCTGATTGTGGTGATCACACTGTGGTGAGTATCCTGCATGGTTAATGAGCAGCTTGTTTGTGCTGGTAATTGGGTTTGTTTTGGGAGATGCCAAGCTTCTAGTCCTTATTACTGCTTGGGTAATCTTAAATAGGTCTGGGGAGTGCCTGGCAAAATCTTTGAAGGCACAGGATGGTGGAGTGGGGAGAGATGTCCATTGGCAGTGGAATCCAGAAGATGATCTAAGCCAGTTTTTTTTTTGGCACAAAAGGCTGAGATCTGCAACAACTTGGAGGCAAGACCAATCTATTGTAGCACAAACTTGCTTTAGTTTAGAATCTGCTTCATTCCGAACTGGGTAGAGAAGAGATGGGTGTATAGATGTATTATACACCAGAAGATTTAGTCGAGAGGGCAGAAGATTTAGTCGAGAGAGTTAATGCCTCCGTTTGCCAGAAGATAAAGAGCTGAAGATTTGAAGGTCGCCAATTCGGGACTACCAGAAGTCTCTGTGAGCGGCAGACCTTGTAAGCTGTGGCTGATTAAAAGCTGAGCTGTCTCCGGCTGCCTTGTGAGAGGGGGAGTGTGCTGGGTCAGCTGCTTCTCTGGTGGGAGTAGAGAAGCCGCTTATCAGCCAGCAGAAGACAAACGTGTGGCTAGAAAGAAGACTAAATCCAGAAAGATCCATCTGCTTGTGTTGTTTGTTCTTGTAAGATAGAATGTTTTGTAAAATTGTAAAAACCTTCGGGTTTATAAATAGTCTGCCCATGTAAACCGCCTTGAGTTACAGTCATTAGAGTAATGGCGGTATATAAATACGAGTATAATAATAATAATTAATATGAGTACAATTGAGGGAGGAATGTCCTCATAAAATGACAAAGGGACACCTCTGGATAACAATGTAAACCATTGGCTCTCATAACTTTTTGCAACAGGATTCGTTTTTTAGAATGACAACCTGTCTGGAAGTGCCATCATTGTGACGCCAGGGCCTGCTGCTTTCCTGAGAACGCAGCAATAAGTTGGGTTATTTCTCAGCCATTTCTTAACGGCAAAATGCATAGGAAAGAAAAAAGCTCGTTTCCAACCTTGACACAAGCAAAACAACCCTTTCTACACAGCCGTCCCCCTTTCTAGTGTCCCATCTGCCCATTCCCAAAAGCCAGGGCCAGCAAGGAACAAGCTACCTACCCCTGTACCCGAACATTCTTCAGCTTCTCCAGCTTCTTCCGCAATTACAGGACGTGGGGGAGGAGATCCTACTCACATAACCTCCTCCCGGTGCCTGTTAGTGAAGCGAATCACGCTAGAGATAACAAACAGCTTTCTGAACACTGGAAGATGGGCTAATAGATATAAAATATTGGACTCTCTTGCCAGGCTGCTTAGACTGGAAATGAGGCAGGTTGATTTGAATTTCTTTGAAAGACTACCCAGTCCCCCTTTTAAAACTAGATTGATGCTGGAATTCGTTACCCCCACAATCCCTTTTATGCTTTTCAAAATGAAGAAATTCTTGGGCTCCCTTGGCATCACGACGAAAAGAGTTTTTACGGACACAGCCCGTGTGCCCCCGTGGTTTGCGAAACAGAGTCTTCCTCCCCATGCTGTTTTTAGTCGGCTACCGAGGGAAGAATTGGCTGGCTCCCTGCCACTGTCTCAACCTGCTGAAAAACCTCTGGCAAGTCCCTCTGCCAACTGGCCGGATAATATGTTTAGTCAGGTGGATCCTGAGTGTTCCTCTAATGCTGATGTAATAACACTTGGAAAAGCAACTCATGATTTGGAAAATTTTTTGGCTAATATGAGACCAATTATAGACCTGCACCCTAGTGTCCCTCCTCTAGAGTTGATCGAGGCTGTAACAACTTATGTCGAGAATGAACCCACAGTCCATCATTCAACTTCCATAGTACAAGAAGAAGCAGTCCACAAGCCCCTGTCTGTGACCTGTGGACCTTCCACTGTTTCCTGGAAGAACTCAGCTGAAAGGCTGACTGGTCCATCCAGTACAGATCTGTCTTCATGTTTTGATGTGACTGGTCCATCTATGGAGCCCATAGACCGTGCTCAACCCGACAAGACTCTGGATCATATGTCATCTGATTTTTTAGTAAGGTTGACCAGACCAACTAATGGATGCATCTCATATGACCCTTGTTTAATCATCTCCCTTACTGATGACCCCGATTGACGATCGATGATGTTTGGCGACTCCAAGTTTTTGCCTGCTCTGAGCTTCCTCATGTTTAATTATTATTAATATTTTTTTTTTGATTTTTGTAATAGGGTTAATTTTGTTTATTTATTTATTTATTTATTTGTTTTCCTTTTATTTGAACGGAGAGCCTGTTCTTGCAGTTTTTTTTTCTCTTCTTCTTTTTTCCTCTAATTAACTGTTCCTCTTGGTAAATTCTTGTTCTAGCATATTGTTTCTTCCCTTTATTGGACTGTTTTAAACTATTTACATGGTTTTCCATTTGTGTTACCCATTTTTGATATTTTCCTTTTTTGTCAGTCCATTGATTCCTTTTTGTATATTCCCTCACCTCATCTCGTTTTTACCTTGTTTATCTACACGCGCTGTGCTACGTAATGCTAGTATGTTGTGTCTATATGCCATTAAGGTTCAAGTAAGTAAGGCCTGTTGAGTCCCAGGCTCAATAGGACAAAACCAATACTCTGAGTTATGCTCAGAAGCATGCAGGCAACCAATGCATATGGCATAATGGATATGGCACAGCTCCCCTATCTCTAGGTATTTCCCCATCCTTGGATTTTGTGCCCAGTTATTTTCATTCCTTAATCAATCCGTTGGTTAGAAGAGCGTTTATGTTGGCACGTTTTAATATTTTTCCTTCAGCTGTTTATGCTGGCTGCTTTCTTCACATCCCCCGTGGAAAAAGGTCTTGTTTATTTTGTCATGGGCCCCCTGATACCTTGCTTCATATTCTTTTTCGATGCCCAGCACACCGTCATCTCCAAAATATTTTTTTTTTTGAACCTTGGTCCTCATTCCTTTCAAATCCGACTGATGCCTCTCTTTCTGTTTTTATGAGTGATGAGTGCGATAATCTCGCTGCGGCTGTTGCTGGTTTCCTATGCGAGATTTTTAGATTTACCCCTCTTCCCTTGCTTGATCTGTGCATTGTTTACACTCATATGCTGGTTGTGTTGTTGTTGTTTTATGTACTATGTATATGCCAATAAAGGTTTCTGGAAATGGAAAAAAAAAATAGTGTCCCATCTGCCTATATTTTTCAGTAATGACTGCCCTGGGTGCTTCGCAACCTATCTAGTGAGTCCCAACCCATAATTTGAGAAACACTGATCTTATCTATTGATGTATTGGCCTTTTTACTGCCTGCCTTCCCCTGAGTGCATTTCTATCAGAGGGTGTGTACAGCGGTGTTATGCTGCCAGAACGCTGGGTGGGACATCTGGGTGATCGACAGCCCGCCCGTCGCATTCCTCATCATTACGCCGTTTGCGTAATGTACGCAAGCGGCGTAATTGGTTACGCAAACGGTGTAACGCTGCAGAATGCAACGGGCGGGCTGTCAATCACCCGGATGTCCCACCCAGCGTTCCGGCAGCATAACACCGCTGGGTGTGTATATGTGTATGTGCATCTGTATGTGACTAAACTATTTTCCTAATTTGACTGCAGATTTCCTTCTCTCTGCTAAACCACCTGATTCCTGCCCTTCCACTGGACTCTCCTCACCAGGAGGCTCTTTCTAGCTTCTTGCTGCTGCCAGAGTGCTCTGTGGCCCTTGAAGCCCAGAACCAGAAGTCTTTAGCCATTCCTTTCGCCAAGGCAGTTGGCAACATGAAAAAGCGCTCTTTAGACATCCTAGGTGAGCTTAGACCATCCAGTTATCGTCCTGTTTGCCTCAGTTCAGGCATTGTTTGACATTGCATTAGACTATGTAATGCCTTAGAAATGTGCTGCATGCTTTTCTGTTCTTCCTCCCTGCCCCAGGGCAGGGGAATCTTGTCTGAAGCCCTGGAGAGCTGTTGCCAATCTGTGTTGATAACACTGATCTGCATTGGACCAATGGTCTGTTTTCAGAGTGAGGCATCTTTCTGTGATCTGTTTCTTTCAGACAAGTATTGGTCACAGTTGCCAGCTTCTCTTTTGGAGCGAGTAGTTCAGATGCTTAAGAAGGCTGTCAAATCTCTACTGCATTGTTACTTTTTATATCCCGACTGCCAGGAATTGATCCCTGTTCTGGAACTGCTAAAACGTTTATACAAGGTAAGTTTGCCTGGTCACTCCTGGACTTGAGCAGCTAAGACTTGCTCCTCCTGGGTGCTAACCGGAAGGATCTTGACTCAAATGTCTTTGCCCTTTAAGGTAAACAAGAAGACTAATTACAAACTCCAGATTAGCGACTTTTACATAGAAGAAGTTTCCAAGAGGGTCACCATTGAAGATTTAAGAAGATGGTACCTTTTCATTGAAAAACCTGTAAGTATTTCATGTTGCCTTTGGCCATGATAGGGGAGCTCTCCTATCTTGCATTGATAAGGGTTAGGAGTGCAAATGCTTCTCGAGGTCTAAAGCTTGGTGGTTGAGCGCATGCTTTGTGCAGGGTCTTGGGTTTTATATTCCCACACCTGCGGTTTTAAAGCACCTTTTGACAGCTGGATTGGGACAGCTACTTCCAGCTGAACTGGACTTAAGTCCATTTGACTTCATGGGCCAAAGTTTGGATTTTCCCATTTGACCAGATCTGTTTTTCCCCATCCCGTTCCCATAATATCTGTGGCAATTCCTAGGACAGTGTTGAAAAGAAATTGCTCTTCACAAAGTTGACCTTCTTCCCTCCTAAGGTTATGTCTGAGCACCTAAAGTCTGCCCTGACGCACGTGAAATGGGACTTGCTGTCACCAGAAACATGCATTTAAGGCTGGGTGAAAAGTCTAAGAACAGCACTTCCCAAACTTGCTGCTGCAATGTCCTTGGAACCCGGAAGTGGGTGGCAGTGACGCGGAACACAATGATGTCACTGGGCGTTCTCTTCTGGGATTGGATGTTGTTGCAAGCCTCCAGACGGCAGGAAGAGGATCAAGGCAGGCAGGAGGGTTTAGTGTTGAGGCTTTCTCAGCCCTCCAACCCACTTCCTGTTAGTGCTGCTTGTTTGCAGACGGCACAGGGACAGCCAGACGAGTCATTTGCGTGATGGGAGGGGGAAATTAGTGAACCACAGATTCCGGAGGAAGCCTGTAAATCCTGCAGAGCTAATCCCACTTCACTTTTCTCCACTTGGCAGCAGAATGGGGACTGGGAGGAGATTCTTGACTATTCTAGCCTGATGGTGGCGATGAAGGCTACACATTGCTCCAGTCTGTTGGAAAGCTGTGTACTCCGCAGAATCTCTTCCTTGCCCCCAAAGTTGGGGAAAGTTCATGGTAAACCTTAATAATCTATTCTTTTTGCCAGAAAAAGTATGAAAATTTAATGCATTGGGGCAAAGGAAGCTGAAAAGGGAGGTCTATTTGAATGAATGCATTTAAAAAAACACCAAGAAATCTGTACCCCATTCTTTCCTTACAAGACGCCACCCCCCAAGGATCAGTATCCCGTCTCTTTCTGCTGCTTTCCTTTTGTCTTTGATCCGATATCCAAGATGGTAATATTCTCTTGGGATTCAGCTCTACGACAGCTGGTAAGACATGAAATCTAAAGTATGTTATATTATGGTTGCTGTCGTGTGTTCGAACCGAGAGTGATATTTCTGCCTGTGTGTGTGTGTGTGTGTTTCCCTTTATCCCTTAGTAAGCAGTATAGACTTGTTTAAATGACCCTCTCCATGTACAGATTATACAAGGTGGGATAGTAAATAAGAAGAGCCCCGCTGGATCAGGCCAAAGACCCATCTAGTCCAGCTTCCTGTATCTCACAATGGCCCACCAGATGCCTCAGGGGGCACACAAGACAACCAGCTACTTGTATCTCACTGCCATTCCCCTACATCTGACATTCTGAAGTAGCCTACTACTAATGTAAGGAGGTTACACCACCCATCATGGCCTATAGCCCACAATGGACTGTTCCTCCAGAAATCTGTCCAATCCCCCTTTTAAAGGCGCCTAGGCCAAATGCCATCCCCACCTCCTGTGGCAAGGAGTTCCACAGATTAATTACCCGCTGGGTAAAAAGTATTTCCTTTTATCCGTTCTCTCTCAACACTCAATTTTAGTGGACGTCCCCTAGTTCTGGTGTTGAGGGTCATATTAGCCCACTGGTTGACTGCTTCTCCTGCATGCCTTCAGGGTTACTTACAGAAGGCCTCAGAGGCCAACAGGCCTATTGAGCAATCTCAAGGCCAGAGTGGAGCCACTGTGTCACATAATGGGTGGTGGTGTGGGGTTCATACAAGTGGGGCCTGTGGGCCTGTGCCCACAAAATAGCCATGACTCTTGGCTGGACCTTTCAGTTAGTGGTGGCATGGAGGACATCCACTGATTTTGGTATCCACTGGGGTTTTTGGAACGGAACCCCACTGGATAACGAGACACGACCTGTAACGTTCACTGAACAGCTGAACAGGATGGGTGATGAGTCCATCTACTGAAACCCAGCATCACCCCAGTCATCTAAAGGGGAGAATCGAAGGTGGCAAATCTAATTCACCTGCTTCTGTTGTCGCTCGCAGTCTTCAACCTTTCTACATCCATTAAAGGCAGTTATGGCCCAGCATAGTCTTACAAAGGCTTCAGAGCTGTGCCGTGCAGCAAAATGGTAGAATAATTGTGTTATATACTGGGTTCCATGCTGCAGAAATTCAGACAAGGCAAGTGCAGCTTGACCGTTTATTGCAGCAGGCAACAGTTAGAACTGAACTGAAGGGCAACAGCCCAATCCCTGTATATTGTTAACTCCACCCCCAAGGCTTCCGATTGGAGGGGTGATTAGCTTCACCCCTCCAGCTCTCTTGCTGGGGCTTAACCCCTGGCTATCCTCCTGCGTACATAACAAATTGATGTGGGGAAGATGTGCCAGTTGAAGCCTGTAACATTAGCCCAGTGATATTAAATGTATCGTTTTCTTGTATGTCGATGGTTGCAGATATATTCTCTCTCTAGCCACTTCTTTTCCTTGTGCCCCCCACCCATGCATAGAATGCCAGACATGTAATTCTAGAGAACTGGCAGAGGAACAGAGCAGCCCTCGAGGCGCCCACTTTCCTTCTGCGGGTGCAACGCCGTAACCTTGTTGAGAACACTCTGCGCAGACTGAGTTGCATGGACGATGCTGCCCTGAAAAAGGAGCTGAGGGTAAGTTGGCCAGGCTTGTTGGCCCGCCACGCTACGTGAAATCCGAAAGTCCGGAATTGGTTAGAACATAAGAAGAGCCCTGCTGGATCAGGCCAAGGGCCCATCTAGTCCAGCTTCCTGCATCCCGCAGCGGCCCCACCAGGTGCCCCAGGGAGGCACGAGACCCAAGACGCTTGCATCTTGTTGCCACACATGGTTGACATGCTCTTAACAAATGCCTTGGGAATGGGTGAAATCTTGCTCGGGAGTTGAGTGTAGTTGCGCAGTGTGGACGTTCCTGGGTAGTTGGGGAAAGCTAATTGGAATCTGTCTTGGAGTTGGAAGGTGGGGCTGGGCTGATGACTGCACTTGGAGCAGCAGCAGTGGTGTCATCTAAATGATTTAAGAACAGGTACTCACTTTTGATTGGCATGTGTTGGGACCCGCCCACCAGAAGTGACGTCATAAGCTGGAAGTGATGTCGTGGCAGGAAGTGACATGAAAAAAGCCCTTTTTGAGGCCTCAGACAATTTTAAACTGACCCAACAGTTGCAACAGTATTCCACAGCACCCCCAGAACATGTTAAGGAGGCCTGGCATCATGTTAAAGTGACCCAACAGTTCCAAAACCCCAGAGCAGCTCATTTTTCAGTGGCAAGGCAAGGCTCCGCTCGCTGCCTGCCTGGCTCTGAGAACGTGCAGGCAACTCAAACATGCAGGAAATTCAAACGTTGCAGGGGGCGGAGTCGAGTGGGCGGGCGAATGGGCGGGGCCAGCCATAATCCTAGAAACCGGTACTCGCGTACCCCCTGCATGACATCACTGAGCAGCAGGTTAGAGGAGCAGTGAACTGGAGCCCAAGGCTCTATACCCGGGGACTGCACATCACCGCTCTCTGGCCTGCCACCCACCGAACACTTCGAACTGCTCTCCAATCCTCTTGTTCACCTGAGGTGAGCAGGAAGAGGAGCAGGGAGCAAGAAGAAGAAGCACAGTGGTCTTGTTCTGATGGCTTGTAAAAACAATCAAAACTGTAAATCAAATCAACTAGACTTGAGCTACAGGCATGCCCTGGTATCCACTGATTTGGTATCCACTGTTTCAGTTATCCACAGATACAATGGATATTGGGACGCCTATTAAAAAATAAAAAGTTAAAGGTTTCCCTGTGATGGAATAATCTAGTTGTGACCGACTTTAAGGGGCAGTGCTCATCTCTGTTAAAGCCAAAGAGCCGGCATTTGTCCGAGGACAGTTTCCGTGTTCACGTGGCCGGCATGACTATACGACAAGGCGCACGGAATGCCGTTACCTTCCCACCAAAGTGGTCCCTATTTATCTACTTGCATTTTTACATGCTTTCAAATTGCTAGGTTGGCAGGAACTGGGACAAGCAACAGGAGCTCGCTCCGACACGTGGTCTCGAACTGTCAACCTTCCGGTCAGCAAGCTCAGTGGTTTAACCTGCAGCAGCACCACATCCCGTATTAAAAAGATAAGGGAACATTAAACAATCTTTTTTTACCGTGTTGCAGCAAAACCACTGATGTTCCCCTATCTTTATACCCTATCTGGAACAGAACCCCAGCAAATACTGGGGCATGCCTGTACATCAAATGGGTGCAAACAGCAAAACAGGAGATTCAAGAATTTCTTGCCAGGAAAAAGATTGCTGAAGGAGGTGGTAGATTCTCCCTGGAGAGGAGGTCTGGAGGTCTTCAAGCAGAGACTCAACAGGCACCTGCTGGAGATGCTGTAGGAGGCTATCCTGCTATGAGAAGGACCTCGTGGGTTCCGTCGGAGTCTGAGTGATTCTATGAAAACAAGATTGGGGTACTGCACAGATTGCCATGCATGCAGGAGCTTAAATAAAACCATCTTGACACACTAACTAGCTCAAAGGTTCATCCAAAAAAGCATCTCAAAGGGGTTGCTTAGTGGTGTCACTGTGATGCTACGTAAAAAGTCCTTTGTCCTGCACCCGCAGGGCCAGTCTGTCCCAAAGTGCTAACCGCTTGCCAGGGCTTGGGAAGGCAAGCCGGGGAGAATCCACTGCCGTGTTCTGTTTCTTCTTCATCCCTCAAGTCTGTACTATTGACTTCGATTTTTCCTGCAGGTTGAGTTCGAAGGAGAGATGGCTGGATATGACGCTGGCGGGGTTTTGTTGGAATTCTTCTTGTGCATGTTTGAGGAGATGACCCAGCCAGACTTTGGAATGTTCATGCACTGTGAGCCAAATTCCCCGATGTGGTTTCCTCCCGTGGTGAGCTTGTGATGAAACTAAGCATTTTGCATGCGAGTCTGCAAAACACTTCATATGGTTTTTCTATCCAGATGGAATCCTTGCAGCAACCTTGTAAGGCTGGGTTTTTTCAAACTGTGGCTCAGGACCCACCATGTGGGTTGTGTAGCACTTAATAGGTACCCATCATTGAAAATACGGGAAGACACTGGAAAGGGGGAGCACTTTCCAATAGCAAAGTGCACCGGAAAGAAAAAAGCCTATTTACAGCCTTGACCCAAGCAAAACAACCACACAGCCTTTCCTCTTTCCAGCATCCCATCTTCCCATATTGCCATTATATGGCTTCTCTAGGCACTTCATGGCCCACCTGAAATTGACTTGTGACCCACTGGTGGGTCCCGACCCACAGTTTGGGAACCACTGTTCTAGATGTCTGTTTTTCTCAAGAAGGTTCCTTCAGGCTTCCTTTCTGCTGAATAACTTTTGGAAGGTTACGTTGACAGGATGTTGTGTGGTGGCCCTAAAAACTCATTAGTACTCCATATCAGAAGAGAAAAAGAGTTGACCTGATTTAAGCATTGACTTATTTACACATGTTCTCCCAACTCTTATTTTAAATGTGTTGTTCAGTGGTTTACGCTGGCATTTTGTCTTACAGTGAGGCATTTAAATCTAACATCCACTTTTCAGTCAAGGACCCATTCCTGTAAAATGGAAGATTAAAGCAGCATATAAACAAAATGGTATTGGTTTGTTGTTGTTTTTATTTCTGTTGTCTCTACAGCCTTCAGTAGAGAAGAACAAATATTTCCTCTTTGGGATTCTCTATGGGCTCTCCCTGTTCAACAGAGTCACGGTCTATGTGCCTTTTCCACTTGCTTTCTTTAAAAAACTGATTGGCCGGAGGCCCTCCCTTGAGGATCTGAAAGAGCTGAGCCCTGTCTTGGGAAAGTAAGTGACTTGGCATCTCTTCACTGGCATTCCTGTGTTCTGTTGCTGATTTTTTTTTTCCCCTCGGTGGAGCCAGGTTGAATATCCCAACTGATTGCTATTGGCGTGTTACACTTTCACTTCTTGCAATTGCATAAAGACTACCTGGGTTTTCAACTAAGCAAGCTTGTTTTGACCTCTTAACAACGAATGGAACCACAATATGGAGGCAGATGGGGTTACAAATGCTGCAGAATTTCACAAATTCCAAGTCTCAGTCTGAATTCACTCTGGACTAGGCATCTTCTTGTTACCTCTTCGCTTTTCCACATCAGTGCATTCCTGGGGGGGGGAGCAAGGGGGACAAATGCCCAGGTGCCAAGTTGGAAGGGATGAATTGCTGCTTGCTCCCCACTTGGTGTCCTAGGGTTGTGCCCTTGGAGCGAAAGGTCAGTGCTTTCCCCGCCTGCCTTCTCCTCCGCTTTAAAAGTGGAGAAGGAAGGGGGCGGGTGGAGAGAAAAACCTCCAATGGTGGCTGCAATGGTGGCTGCTCTTCCCTGTGCCTCTTCAGGGGTGGGGCTGCCATCCTTCTCCGCTGTTTCTAAACAGGAGGAGAGGCGGGCAGGTGGGGCTACGACAGTGGCTGCAGTTGCAGACACAGTCTGAGGTTTTTCCCTTCAGCCGCACCCTCCTCTTTGCTTTAAAAACAGCGGAGAAGGACGGCAGCCCCTGGAGAGGCACAGGGCAGCTCTGACAGTGGCTGCTATCATAACCACTGTCTGAGGTTTTCCCACCCACCCCCTCCTTTTAAAGGGGCAGACACTCAGAGTGCGCATCCACCCCTTTCCAAAGTAGGAGCTGCTTTGGAAACTTTCTTAAAGGGGCAGTTCACTGGCAGTGCTGGGGGAGGTGGCAACATTGTATGTCCTGGCTCCCGGGTGGGGAGAGTGCCAGGGACACCCCAGTTGCAAAAATAATTTCTCTTGCTTTCCTCTCTTCCCAAATAATGTGCATTAGTCTGTCCTGCAGTATGGCACAGTTTTTGCTCTAAGACATTAGTTCTCACACCTGCCTCTTCCCAACTCAGCTGGGTGCCATCCTCATGGACCTCACAAGACCTTTCAAAATCCAATATGGTAGTGCTCATATCTTGCAAGGATCTTGTGAGATCCAAGATGGTGGCGTCGGGGAGAACAGGAAGTAGGGGCCACCAGAACCGTTCTGCGGTGCCTCTGTGAGTGCGCCGCAACACCCTAAGGTATGTGCAGTGCATGGTTTTGGAACCCCCTGCCTTGAGGGTGCATGATGATTAGAACTGTGTTGCCAGCAGCGCCTCCGTGTGGTAGGTAGAGGTATTGTGGCCCACCTTGTGTGTTAGAAGAATAGTGTCAATATGTATTTTGTGAACATCTTGCAAAATGGTCCTTCTCCTTTTTCTCTAAGGAGTTTGCAGGAAGTTCTTGATTATGAGGATGACGACATTGAAGAAAACCTTCAGTTGTATTACTCTGTGAGTATCTTCAGAAGCTTTACCTGTCCACTACACTTGCACTGTGTACCCTTAGTTGTTTAGTGCCTTGGAATTGCTTGTCTGTAATGTTACAGACATGAGTGGTGCAGTGGATTAATTCGCTGCTGCTAGGCTTTCTGACCGGAAGGT
Organism: Lerista edwardsae; assembly: GCA_029204185.1. Lineage (NCBI taxonomy): Eukaryota > Metazoa > Chordata > Lepidosauria > Squamata > Scincidae > Lerista > Lerista edwardsae. The sequence goes on along the minus strand of JAJKFI010000112.1, from coordinate 3,594,160 downwards.
TGGGAATTCAAGACTGCACAACGAAGCGAGCTCCCGTTGCTTGACCCAGCTCCTGCCAACCTAGCAGTTCGAAAGCATGTAAAAATGCAAGTAGATAAATAGGTGCCACTTTGGTGGGAAGGGAACGGCATTCCGTGCACTACGGCGTATAGTCCTGCCGGCCACATGACCACGGAAGCTTGTCCTTGGACAAATGCAGGCTTAGAAACGGAGATAAGCACTGTGCCCTACAGTCGGTCATGACTAGACCATTTGGACGTGGGGAACCTTTACCTTTAATGTTACAGAAGCAAGTCAGCAATTAAAATATAGCCTTTGTCCCATTGCCCTAGTGTTTCTCACTCTTCCTTTGCAATATGGACTATGGGGGTGATCTGATTTCTTGTAGGGAGTCTATTATCTGGTTTCAGTGCAGATTTAGGGCACTTTCACAAAGTGAGTAAAACAAGTGTCACCAGATGCACATTTAAACATGTGCACACAATAGATTACTATTTCGCATGCAGGGATCCTGTGTAGTGGCCAACGGCACAACTCAGTGATTTGGTGGGGAAAGAAGAGGGAGTAAGGGTTAAAAGTGCAACAAAACACATTTTATCATGGGACTAATTGACAATAATAGGGAAGAATAAAAAAAATAAATCCATGTAATATCGTTTAGTGGAGTGTTTCTCAAACTGTGGGTTGGGACCTAATGTCAGGTGGGTTGTGGAAAGCTGGAAGCCGCCATCTTGGAAGCTGCAGATCTTATTCTCGCTATATTCCTTTTGTAATATAGCTGTTAACACAACAGTGTTAACACAACAGTGGGCTGAAGATTACCAGCAGAATAAGAGCCTTTGTGGCAGAAACCACAGCTGAGCACTCAGTACCAAAGTAGTGTTGTAAATGCATTTCTGACATTGTTTTCTGTACCTTTTTTAAATAAACACAGATATCCTGGGACAACATGGACATAGACTTAATTCCAAATGGCAAATCAGTAGCAGTCACCAATACAAATAAGTAAGTAATGTGGACTCATTTGTTTGTGTTTTAGATTTATCCTTTGTTTGACTAGGTTCATGGGGCCTATAGAGAAAAAAGAACAAATGGAAAAAGGCTAACAGTACATGTAGAACAAAATTGCTTTCTTCCCGTTTGCATTTGCTAATCTGCTGTCATTTAATCCAGATCCTAGTTCTTGTTTCTTTTTACCAGTTCAAATGTTGAAGACTCTGACACTGTAGAAGTAAGCAAATGTCAGCAAACCTTGTCTAAATGGTCCATGTACTGTGTAGTGGATAGAGTACAGGTGTGACCCTGGTATCTGCTGATTCAGTATCCACAGTTCTAGTTTTCAGTGGATACTGGGACACCTATTTAAAAAGATATAGGAACAAATTATTTTTTTCAGCTAGTTGCAGCAAAACCACAGATGTTCCCCTAACTTTAACAAGGTATCCCCAGTATCCACGGTTTCAGGTATCCGCGGTGGGGTCTGGAACGGAACCCCAGCGGATACCAGGGAACGCCTGTAGTGTGCTTGGACTGAGGCAGGGCAATTTGGCCAAATTGGGCCCTGCACTTGGGGGATGAATGGAGTTCCTGCAGCTGCTGCTGGCACCTTGCTGTGTAGCAGATGCTCCAGCATGGAATGCGGAGGCATTGCAAGGAGAGAACAGCAAGCAGAGCATTGCTGCCTGGGTCTGATTAGATTGATAATGCCCCCCCCCCCGAAACAGTTGGTGGTGATGCTGTGCCAGGTGCCTTCCCATTGCTGCTCATCTGGGGGGGGGAGTGGGGGGGGGTCCCACAAAAATGTTTTGCATTGGGCTGCACAGCTTCTAAGGCTGGTACTTGATCATAAAGCTCTCTAGAAGATAGTAAAGTTCTATACAGCAATGCAACATTTTCCCCTAGGAGATCTTGATAGATTTGGGGAAAGTGCTAGTCATCAATCAAACAGTATGTATATACTGCTTTTCAACACAAAGTTCACCAAGTGGTTTACTGGCAAATAATAATAATCCAGTTAAATGGCTCCCTGTCCCAAGAGGGCTTACAAAATCTAAACAATGCAGAACACCAGCAGCAGCAACCACTAGAAAAGGCACTGCATAGGGGTGAATGGTGACAATTACTCTCCCCCTGCTAAGAGGAACACCACTTGAAAAAATGCCTCTTGCCCAGTTAGCAGGGGATATATTTAAGAAATATGTGGTTTCCTGGAAACTGGAGAACTATGCTGTTCTTGTGCATGCATTCTCTTTCTCTCTCTCTCTCTTTTTCGTGGCAGGAAAACTGCCTGTCTACTAACAAGTTTCACTTGTTTTTTCAAAGGAAGGATTTTGTGAACAAGTATGTGGATTACATCTTCAACAAATCAGTGGAGGGAATTTTTGAAGAGTTCAAGAGAGGGTTTTACAAAGTTCTTGAAAAGCGGATAGTTGGCTTCTTTGAGCCCCAGGAACTGATGGCAGTGGCCATTGGCAATGAAAATTATGACTGGGATGCATTTGAAAAGGTGGGTAGAACGACTTTCCTGCTCTTTATTACGTGATCTTCCAAGCTTTCATTTGCACTTCTTTCTTGTTCATGTGTGTTAACCTTGTTTTGTGCTTTTTTGATTGGAAAGAATACTGTATACTGGGGCATGTACAGTTCTGAACATCCTACCATAAAGTTGTTCTGGGAGGTTTTCCATGAGCTACCTTTACATTCCAAAAGAGGCTTTTTGTGTAAGTATGAACTTCATTAACCACAGCATTTTTCTATTACTAATGGAGAATTTATGAAGATATATTTGAAATTATGCAGGGTACTAATAAAAAACCTCTCCCAAAATGTGTTGATGCATGAGCATCTATTTGTGCTTTCATAATTTGGCATCTTAAATTCCTATTGAGGGAAACAATTCCTAGAATAGTGGCCATCGTATGTCAATGAGTGTCGTCATTGTGATGCCAGAGCCTGCCGCTTTCCTGAGAATGTAGCAATCAGTTGGGTTATTTCTTGGCCGTTTTCCAATAGCAGAAAGGAAAAAAAACCTATTTATGACCTTGACACATGCAAAACAACCACACAGCCCTCCCCCCACTTTTCCAGCATCCCATCTTCCCATATTTTCAATATGGTTTCTCTAGCTGCTTTGTGACCTACCTGAAATGGGCTTGTGACCCTCTGGTGGGTCCCAACCAGTGGTGTCATCTATAAATAAGGAACGGGAACGCTGGGCGGGACTTATGCGGGACTTCGGCGTGATTGGCTGCCCGCCGGTCCCGTTCTGCGGCTGCCCTGGCCTCGGGGGGGGTGCCTGCTCACCGGGGGAGATGGATGGGGGGGCGCCGTAGCCTGGGTGAGCAGCGGTGGGGCGCACAAACCAGGGGCAGCCCCACCCAGGCCAGGGCAGCCACGGAACAAAACGGGCGGGCAGCCAATCATGCGGAAGTCCCGCACAAGTCCTGCCCAGCGTTCCCGTTCCTTGTTTGTAGATGACACCACTGGTCCCAACCCACAGTTTGGGAACCACTGCTACAGAATTTATATTACCTTAAGAGTGGAGCACCTGAGGCACGGGGCTGACCTGGAAGATCCTTGCCGGACCAGTCCCTCTTTGCATGATTACAGACAGGATCATCCACAAATGAGCAGTCCCTCCCATACAATGTTTTTTTTGGGGGGGGGGGAGGGAAGGCACACCAGGAGCAGGATGTGTGCAGTCCTGCCCCTCATACGGAGGTAGAAGGGCATTCTCAAGATGTATTATCTGAACTTGACAATTTGGGTTTCCGGGTTTGGAAATGTTTGTTCCCCTAACTCTGCTTTCCAAACCATCCTTGTCTTCCAGTATTCGTTAGAGGAACTGACCGGGTCCCTATACAAGGCTCAGATTTCATGAAGATGACAGTTCACTCATATGCATCACTTTCCAAAGAACATATCCCTGAAGCCCAGACCTGCTTCGGTGTTCTATTGCTGCCGCCTTATTCGACAAAACAAAAACTGAAGGAGAAACTTCTGCAGGCCATTGAGCACAATCGGGGCTTTGGCAAACAGTAAACTTGCTAACTTATTGGTAGGAACTTGGGCATGCCAGCTTTGTTAAGCCATGTGTGTATGTTTTTTCATCCTCAACAAAGGTGAGGAAAGGCTTTTCTTACTGGAATGCAATTCACTGCCCCCGTCATAGCACTCTGATCAGTGCCAGTAACTTTTCTTGCTTAGTTTCTAAAGCATTGTTTTCCTTCGTGGTAGCCTCTTTCACTACATAGACACTGGAATGGCAGCTGCTTTGATTTCACGCTCTATGGATTCTCCCAAGTTTACGTTATTCTCTGGAGTGGACATCTGCCATTCTCTTGGTTGTTTCTGAGAATCCTAATGATGATCCTTCCAAATGACTGAATTCCAAATGACTGAACACCAAGTAATGTTCTTGGTTAACGCTTAAAAAAAATACTTTGATAATGAAAATGTAAAAATTCAGCACATGGCTTTTAAGCGTGAACTGACAAATTCTGCAGTCTTCTCTGGCCTTGAAGTATAGGCGGGTTTTTTTGGAGATGGTCCATGGTGTGTAATTCATTTGCTGCTTTATCTTCTCCTAGTTCATTCTATATGAAGTTTAGTCTTCTCCTAGTTCATTCTCTCCTTTGCTAAGGACGTCAATAGCTTTCACCTCTACGGCAAAGAGGAATTCCTAATCAGCTCTGGCATTCACAGATCTATACTACAATGGATTTAGGCTACAATGAGTCTTTTATTATATTATTGGTTGATACGGATTTCTGTAATTCCTAATCATGTGTGTTTGTCACCACTGTGAAGATGAGCATAAAATTTAAGGCTGTTTGACCTGACAGTGTACTACTCATTTAAAAATCAGTTGATGTGGGCCATATCAACCCAATTCTTTTTCCAGGGATGTCAATAGGAGTACTATGAATTCTCCTTCTTTTAAACACTGTTTTACTACCTGTTAAGAAGAAACAACCCACTTCAAATAAAAAGGCTTTGCTTGGTATGCTCTTGTAGTTGTCGCCTTCATTGATACATTAAGTGGCTGGTTATCGTTCCTCTTGGATGCTCAAAGTGGCATGTATGGGAGTTGAGCCTAGTTTAGGATAAAAGCCATATGAGGGTTAGGGTGGGATTTTGACTGGCCCAGGGTTGCCTAGTGAACTGTAGCTATGCAGGATGTGCATGGCTACCATCCAGTGTCAATTATGTTTTTGCTGCTTCTATAAACCTCAGAAACACCCACTGGATCAGGCCAAAGGCCCATCTAGTCCAGCTTCCTGTATCTCACAGTGGCCCACCAGATGCCTCAAGGAGCACACAAGACACCTGCATCCCATTGCCACTCCCCTGCATCTGGCAATCGAAGCAGCCTACTTCTAATGTAAGGAGATTGCACCAACCATCATGGCCCAGTCCCCTGGTGGTGCTGCCCAGATGCCATCACCACCTCCTGTGGCAAGGAGTTCCACAGATTAATTACCCATTGGGTAAAAAGAATTACCCTTTATCTGCTCTCTCTCTTCCAACACTCAATCTTAGTGGATGTCCCCTGGTTCTGGTATTGTGAGAGAGGGAAAAGAACCATCCTTTATCCATCCCATGCAGAATTTTCAGCCACCTTTTTTTCTAGACTGAAGAGCCCCAAACGCTGTAGTCTTTATTCATAGGGGCGGTGCCCCAGCCCAGTAATTATGTTGTTGGCTCTCTTCTGCACCTTCTCTAATCCCCCTATATCTTACATAAGAGCAGCCCTGCTGGATCAGGCCAAAGGCCCATCTAGTCCAGCTTCCTATATCTCACAGCGGCCCACCAGGTGCCCGAGGGAGGAATGAGACAACAAGATGCTTGCATCCGGTTGCCACTCCCTTGCACCCAGTACTCTGAAGTAACCTACTACTTATGTAAGGAGGTTGCACAATCCATCATGGCCTATAGCCCACGATGGACTTTTCTTCCAGAAATCCGTCCAAACCCCTCTTAAAGGCATCTAGACCAGATGCCATCACCACCTCCTGTGGCAAAGAGTTCCACAGATTAACTACCTGCTGGGTAAAAAAGTACTTCCTTTTATCTGTTTTAACTCTCCTAACCCTCAGTTTTAGCGTATGCCCCCTGGTTCTGGTGTTTTGAGAGAAGGAAAAGAACATCCTTCTATCGACTCTATCCCTTCCGTGCATTATTTTGTATGTCTCAATCATGTCCCCCCCTCAGGCGCCTTTTTTCTAGACTGAAGAGCCCCAAACGCTGCAGTCTTTCTTCATAAGGGAAGAAGAAAGTTCTGGTTGCTCTCTTCTGCACCTTTTCCAGCTCCACTATGTCCTTTTTGAGGTGCGGAGACCAGAACTGTACGCAATATTCCAGATGTGGCCTTACCATCAACTTGTACAATGGCATGATAATATTGGCTGTTTTATTCTCAATCCCGTTTTTAATTACCCCAAGCATGGAATTGGCCTTCTTAATTGCTGCCACACACTGGGTCAATACCTTCATTGAATTTTCCACCAGCACCCCAAGATCTCTCTCTTGAGCTGTCACAGACAGCTCAGAACCCATAAGCCTATTGGTGAAGTTTTGGTTTTTCCCCCCAATGTGCATCACTTTACACTTATCTAATTTGAAATGCATCTGCCATTTTGCTGCCCATTCCCCCAACTTGGAGAGATCCTTCTGGAGCTCTTCACAATCCCTTCTGGTTTTCACCACCCGGAAAAGTTTTGTATCATCCGCAAACTTGGCCACCTTGCTGTTTGTCCCTGTCTCCAGGTCATTTATGAATAAGTTGAAAAGCACAGGCCCCAAGACAGATCCCTGGGGCACTCTGCTTTTCACCTCTCTCCATTGTGAAAATTGCCCATTGACCCCCCCCACTCTGTTTCCTGGCCCTCGACCAATCTGAATCCATAAGAGGACCTGCCCTCTTATTTCCTGACTGTGAAGTTTCTTCAGCAGCTTTTGGTAGGGGACTATGTCAAACGCCTTCTGAAAATCCAGGTATATGATATCCACAGGTTCACCCGCATCCACGTGCCTGTTGACCTTTTCAAAGAATTCCAAAAGTTTCGTGTGGCAAGACTTACCCTTACAGAAGCCATGCTGACTTTCCTTCAGCAGGACTTGTTCCTCTACATGTTTTAGGATTTTATCTTTGATGAGGCTTTCCACCATCTTACCCGGAACAGACGTTGGGCTGACCGGCCTGTAGTTTCCAGGGTCCCCCCTTCTCCCTTTTTTAAAGTTTGGCGTGACATTGGCTATCCTCCAATCCTCTGGCACCGTGGCTGTTTGAAGGGACAAGTTGCATACTCTAGTTAAGAGGTCAGCAACTTCGTTCTTTAGTTCCTTAATAACTCTTGGGTGTATACCATCTGGGCCTGGTGACTTATTTATATGTAGTTTATCAATTTGATCTAAAACATCTTATTAACCATTATCTGATTTAATTCCTTAGTTAGGAAGGGCTGTTCGGGCTGCGGTAGCTGCCTAAGTTCTTCTGCTGTGAAGACGGACGCAAAGAATTCATTTAATTTCTTTGCTATCTCCAAGTCCCCTTTTATCGCCTCTTTCCCTCCCTCACCATCCAGCAGGCCAACCGCCTCTCTGGCAGGTTTCCTGCTTCTAACATATTTGAAGAAGCTTTTATTATTCCCCTTTATGTTGCTAGCCATGCGTTCCTCAAATGCTTTCTTGGCCTCCCGTATCACCTTCTTTTGCCAGAGTTTATGTTCTTTTTTATTCTCCTCACTGGGGCAAGACTTCCATTTATGGAAAGAAGCTTCCTTGCTCTTTACAGCTGCCCTAACTTTGTTCGTCAGCCATGCAGGCACCCTCCTGGACCTTGTCAAGTCCTTCTTTCTTTGCAGTTTACACTATCTTTTTGGAGGTGTGGTGCCCAGACCTGTACACAGTGCGTCCATGTGAGGGGGGCGGGGGTCCAAAGTAACTTGTAGTTGAGTCATTCGACTACATGCCCACGATCTCACGCGTTTGTACTGCTTTTGCCAAGTTTCATCAACAACTGCCTTGCAATGACTAACTACAGTTTAAAATAAATTCAAAGCTGCCCAAAGTCTTGCTAGAACAGAAATGATTTTGCCCTCTTTTGGGGTGGGGGGAGCAAAGGGCTGTGGCGGAGCTCTTTCCATTTTTCGGGGGGGGGGGATTCTCCAATGGCAGCCTCTTGCAGTGTGTGACGTTTCTGTACAAATCCCAAGCCTGCAAAAGGTCCGCGCTAGGCCTATTCGCACGCCGCCCCCGATCGCTCAGACTTCCTCGCTTCGCCGTTTCCACTGCAGATCTTGAAAATGGTTGTGCGTTTAAGGAGAGGAACCGGACTCAGTCCAGTGCGGCTGGAGTGGCCCGATTTCTTCATGCCTGACATTCGGTTTCCTTTACAGCCCGAGCCAGTAGTTTCAGTTTCCCTGCTCTGTTTGGAAAGCGAATCGCCACCAACAAGGAAAACGAAACTAGCGGAGCAGAGCCCCTTTTCTGCCCCGCCCCCTCTCCTGAAGTTAACCGGAGGATCGCTGTCCGAGTAGCCGACTCGAGGGAAGACTGTTCGGGGGTTGTTCAACCGCACCTAACAGCGACTGCCTGCCTGACTCGCGTGTTTGCGCGTTCCGACTGTGCGCCGAGGCGTTTTCTCTCTCCCCTTCGCTTGGCTGCTTTTGCATCTGACACAGGGGATTGCGAACATCACGGAAGATGCCGAAGGGGGCGCCCAGCGGAGCACCCAAGCGCCGCTGCAAGACGCACCGCTTGCCCCCCACGCCGCTGCCGGGACCCTCCCCCGCCCCACTCCCACGCCTCCAGCCTAGACCCTCGCTGGTGCTGTTCCCGAAGAGCAGTTTCCACCCCAGCTTCTTCAAGGAGGACCCCGGAGCCATCCTCCAGATCAGCTGCAAACAGGGCTACCTGGCGATGGTGAAGGCAGACAGGACTGTTGTCGTTTGGGAGAAAGCGGAGCAGGATGAGAGCCACGACCTTGCCAGAAAACCCAGTGAGTACCCGATCGGAGATGCAGCATGTCTGGGCTGGGAGGGCATCTTAGTCACTTAGAGCGCAATCCTCACCTGGAGTGAGGCCGGCAATGTTTAGCTGGCACAAAGGCCACCGTAAAATGTTTGGACCATTCTCAGAGTCCGGGAGGATGGCGCCAGGGGCAGACCTAGTCAAAATGGCACCCGGGGCACCCAATAGAAGTGCGTCCCCATGGGAGCCCAGGTCTATCCACCAGAAGCAGCGCTTGGTAGACCTGGGCTCCACGGGTCCCATTGGGACCAGCCACGGGTAGACCTGGGCTCCCCTCGAGGGAGCCCAGGTCTACCCATTAGAAACAGCCACGGGTAGACCTGTGTTCCCTTCGAGGGAGCCCTGGTCTACTTGCGGCTGGTCCCAATGGGTAGACCTGGGCTCCGGAGCCCAGGTCTACCTGCACAATGTTGCGGGGGCCACTGGCGCACCCCTAGATGGCCCCAAGACGGCACCCAGGGCTCTTGCCCTCCTGCCCCCCCTAGATCCGCCACTGGATGGCACACGTCTGTCCACTAGCCTCTCTGACTCCGAGAGTGGTCCAAACACACTGTATGGTGTCCCTTGTACTGACTAAACTTTGCTGGCCGAACTCCAAGTTAGGATTGCGCTCTTAATCACACTTAAATCGCACCCTTCCTTCAAGGAGCTCTGCGTTGTGTTTATGACTCACCCTGCCCTTTTATCTTCATAGCAACTCTGCCAGGTAGGCTAGACGGGATGGCTTATAGCCCACCATGGACTTGAAACTGGCCTCAGCTCACTCAAGGAACTTCATGGCTGAGTCTTTGTGGAATTCACTCAGCCATGGCTAAGCACTATTAGTCCAGTCAATATGTCATTAGACCTGGGACTAAGTCTAATAAAAGGTCTGTCAACTGTTCTTGTCAGTATTAGGTGTACTGATTGACAGGAAAAAGGTTTTCAAAATCCGATCACCGGAAGTGGGTTATCTTCAAGATGGCAGCCGCAAACCATGAAAATCGGCCAAAATCATGCAACCATGTCATTTTTAAGCTTAGTCCTTTTTTCATTTTTCAAACTCAGGATTTTTTGTATGGTCAAGTAATTCATTTTAACCAATTAGCTTGGTTTCATGGGTTGAAGATTGGATTCCAATGTAATGAGCATTGCAGGTACAACACCAGTCATAACAAATATCAAGTTGTATGTTTTTATTATTATATCATAATACATTTGAACTGAACTGTTTCCTTTTTTTAAAACTACAAAAAACCCTTTAAACTTAGTTAAGAAAACTGCAGCAATATGCAGATAAAACAGTAACTCCTTAATTTTCTATTCATCCTCATCACTGCCCTCTAGGTCACCTAACACCTGGTTGTCACAATACGTTTCTTGAAAATAGAAAATTAAGGAGTTACTGACCGGACTATATGTTTTTTGGTATAAGATAATGGTGGTTTCTGCTTTGCTTGCCCTTGTAGAGAAGATTAAATTGAAAAAGAATGCGAAGGTGAATTTGCTGGACTGCGAAGCATCTCATCTACTCATTCTCTCATCAGAAGGAAAACTCTCTGAGCATGGAATTGAATCCAAAAGGGATCGATCACAGCCAAGGTAGGGATCTGTCCACTGTATTCTTGAGGAAAGCCAGTCGTTTTTTGTTAAGGTGGGTCCGAAGATCCTTGATGAGGAGGAATAGGGTGGTTGCTATGCTTCCATTTATTATATAAATTACCTTTTTAAAGGAGAGTACAATATAAAAATAACTGGGGTTAATTTTTTTTGCTGAGATTGTTTTCTATTGTTATTTTTAAGTATATGTCACATGATTGGCTGCTTGAAGGATTTGTTATCAGGAAGAGACAAGAAGCTGGATTCTGAGAAGCTTAACAGAACTTTCTTCCAGTTTCCTTCATCTGCTCTCATGTTTTTCTTGCCTGTGTGCGATGAAACAAAAGCACAGAACTTCTTTTGTGGCATGCACATTTTAAAGATGGGTGTTTAGATAGGTATTTCCTTGCTCAGATCAATCCTGAGAAATGTTCCTGTTTGACTGACATGGCTTGTGTGTGCCTTTTTTTTTAACAGACTGCTTCAAGAATTAGGACACAAGCAGATTGTTCAAATTGCATGTGGAGACCATCATTCCATGGCAATGTCAAAAGGTATTAAGTATCCCGTCTACAGCCAGCCCTTACATTGCTCTCATGCTTGAGAATTGTGGGTCATCCTTTCCTTGCATGTCTGGGGGCACTCAACATGTTTGGGGAAAAGAAGAAGGAACCTCAGTGCTTCAGTACTTTCCTCCTGCCCAGAAATGCCCATGCGCTAGCCAAACTTGGTTGGTGCAGGAGTGATGCGCCGGCAGCTTGTGCCGGCATTGCAGCATTGACACAAGCTGCTTGCTTTGACACTGCAGCCAGAGGCGGACCTACAGAGAGGGTAGCTCTAAGTGTTGCAAGGAGCCTTACCCTGTCGGGTAAATCCCTCCTCTCCCTTGCTGCTGTAGCCAGCAAGCAACGCCAAGATGTTGCTTTTCCCTGTGAGGATTGGCTAAAACGGTGCAGGAGAGGAGTGATTTCCACTGCAAGGTAAGGCTTCTTGCAAAACTTAGAGCTTTGCCCTCCCTTAGATCCGCCTCTGACTGCAGCAGCAGCACTGGTGTGCATGTGCTTTATGGCACGTGTGTGACAGCATGGGGCCGACACAAGCAGCGTTGTATTTTCGTTTGCAAGCAACAATTGTATTTCTGTTTGTCTGTGATGTGAAGGAGGAGAGCTCTTCTCCTGGGGTCAGAATGACCGCGGCCAGCTTGGACTGGGACGGTGGACCGACTCCATCCAGGAACCGCAGCTAGTGCAGGCACTCAAAGGCATTCCTTTGGCCAAGATTGCAGCTGGAACCGCTCACAGCATGGCTGTCTCTTTGTCCGGAAGTGTGTACTCTTGGGGAAAGAACGCGTTTGGGCAGCTCGGCCTTGGAGACACAGAAGGTAAGGAGAAGTGCTGTCCATGTGGAGTCATCATAGTGCAACACCAATGAAACCCCCATCATGACACCATCAGCAAATGAAGCCACTTTCTCCTGAACCAGTTTCCTCTTTAACCATTTTGTAGGCATATACAGCAGGTAGACCAATGTCCCCTCATTTGGCTCAAGGAAGGCGCTACAACTGCAGGTGGCCGTTATTGAACATTGGTGGGTGTTGCCACATGAAGGAGCTTTTGTACAATCGTTTGTCACCGGGCGCAATCCAAACTGCCTGAGTCCCTTGGGCCGGCCCAGTGTTGTCACAAATATGCTCTTAAGTGCATTTGTGACAACTTCCAAGGAAAATAGGCCGGTGCACAGTAATGCACTGGCCTGCCCATGCTAATTACCGGCCTGGCAGAACCCAGATTAGGCTGACCAAGCTCAGACAGCATGGGAGACTGGGGAGGGCAAGGGGAGGCAGAATGGTGGGGAGGGCAACCCTTGTGGGCAGACAAGGCCAGGGAGGAGGGTGGTACCCTTGGGCCGAATCCTAACCTCTGTCCCCAACCCAGGCTTCTTGAATTTGCCCCACCGATTTTGGCGGCACCAATCCAAGCAGCCCCATTCGGGCCAGTGCCGTGTTACCTGAGGGAAGGGGAATAGATTCTCCTTGTCCTGGGTTGTGCCACAGCCTGTCCCAGCCCCATGTTAGATTTGGGGCAGGCCAGCTGGCCTCCCTGTTTCAGCACAGGCTTAGGATTGAGCTCACAGAGGGTTAAACATGATTTAGTGCTTTAAAATAATTTTATTCTTCAGTGGTGGCCTGAGTACAGTGGTGTCATCTACAAATAAGGGACGGGAATGCTGGGCGGGACTTATGCGGGACTTGGCTGCCTGCCCATCCCATTCCGTGGCTGCCCTGCCTTGGGGGGGGTGCCTGCTCACCGGGGGAGACGGGTTGGGGGCGTGCCGGAGCCTGGGCGAGCAGTGGTGGGGCGCGCAAACCAGGGGCAGCCCCCCCGAGGCCAGGGCAACCGCAGAACGAAACGGGCAGGCTGCCAATCACGCAGAAGTCCCGCTCAAGTCGCGCCCAATATTCCCGTTCCTTGTTTGTAGACGACACCACTGCCTGAGTATGCTAAATATGAGGTGCAAACAAACACTTCATAAGGAAGTCAATTCTTTTATTTTTATACTAGCTGTTTGTTACCCGGCGTTGCCCGGGTAAGAAAATGATCTTCCAGAGTTTATGGGGTTTGCACCCGTTCTCGCCCCCCCCATGCCAACGGGGGCCGAACCCGGACGCCAACTGCATCGGGAGCATCCCTGGTCGCTGAGGCGACCCTGGAAAGTATGGACTCGATGCCAATTTCACCCGTTTTTGGCCGTCTTCACTTCAGGCCCCCTGCGCCCCCCCTGGGGGCGCTGGGGGGGCCTGACCCCCATAGTATGTGTCATCAGGCCGCAAGGCACGCACGTGCCAGGTTTGGTGCGCATCGCTCCAGGCGTTCCAGCACGGCATGGGGGACATTTTGTTTTGCACCCGTTCTCGCCCCCTACAGCGAGGGGGGCCTGAACCCGGACTCCCACTGTTTCGGGAGCGTCGCCGCTCGTCTCGCCGACCCCGGAAACTACGGACTCGACGCCGATTTCGGCTGTTGTTGACCATTTTCACGCGGAGACCCCCGCGCCCCCCCCGGGGGCACTAGGGGTCTGACCCCCACAGTATGTGTTGCCAAGTCGGAAGGCGTATGCGTGCCAGGTGTCGTGTCGATCGGCCGAGGCGTGCCAGCAGGGCATGGCGGATGCTGTGTTTCTCACCCCTTCCTGAACTCGTCCAGAAACTACAGAAGGAGTGACGATTTTGTCCGTTTTGGACCGTTTTCATGCGGGGGCCCTGGGGCCCCCCTGGGGGCGCCAGGGGGGCCTGACCCCCAGAGTGTTTGTCGCCAGGCTGGAAGGCACGTGGATGCCGAGTTCGGTGCACGTCGCTCCAGGCGTTCCAGCAGGGCATGGCGGACATTGTGTCTTGCACCCCTTGTCGCACCCCATGCCGAGGGGGGGCGAACCTGGACTCTGACGGTGTCAGGAGCATCGCCACTCACTCCGGCAACCCCGGAAACTATGGATTCGACGCTGATTTTGGCCGTTTTCGACTATTTGCACTTGGCGACCCCCGCATACCCCCATCCCCGGGGGCACTACGGGGGTCTGCCCCCCACAGTGTTTGTCGTCAGGCCGCAAGGTGTATGCGTGCCATGTTTCGTGTCGATCGGTTGAGGCGTCCCAGCAGGGCATGGCGGACGTTTTGTTTTGCACCCCTTCTCACACCCCACGCCAAGGGGGGGTGAACCCAGACTCCAACGGCATCGGGAGCGGCGTCACTCGTCCCGGCGACCCTGGAAACTATGGATTTGACACCGATATTGGCCATTTTCGGCCATTTTCACGCGGGGACCCCCACGTACCCCCACCTCCAGGGGCAGTAGGGGGGCCCAACCCCTGCAGTGTTTGTGGCCAGGCTGGTAGGCTTCCGCATGCCGGGTTTGGTGCCAATCGGTCCAGGCGTTCCAGCAGGGCATGGCGGACACTGTGTTTCGCACCCCTTCTTGCCCCCCACGTGGGGGGGGCTGAACCCGGACTCCAACGGCATCGGGAGGGTCGCCGCTCATCTCGGCGACCCCAAAAACTGTGGATTTGACTCCAAGTTTGGCCGTTTTTGACCGTCTTCACATGGGGACCCCCACGTACCCCCACCCCCGGGGGCGCTAGGGGGGCCCGACCCCCGCAGTGTTTGTGGCCAGGCCACAAGGTGTATGCGTGCCACGTGTCGTGTCAATCGGTCCAGGCGTTCCAGCAGGGCATGGCAGATGTTGTGTTTCGCACCCCTTCCTGCCCCCCATGCCGAGGGGGGGTGAACCTGAACTCGCACAGCATCGGGAGTGTCGCCACTCGTCCCGGCGACCCCGGAAACTATGGATTTGACGCCGATTTTGGCCATTTTCGACCATTTTCACGCCAGGACCCTCACGTACCCCCACCCCCGGGGGCGCTAGGGGGGCCCGACCCCCGCAGTGTTTGTGGCCAGGCTGCTAGGCTTCCGCATGCCGAGTTTGGTGCCAATCGGTCCAGGCGTTCCAGCAGGGCATGGCGAACGTTGTGTTTTGCACCCCTTCTTGCCCCCCACGTGGGGGGGGGCTGAACCCGGACTCCAACGGCATCGGGAGCATCACCGCTCATCTCGGCGTCCCCGGAAACTGGATTTGACTCCAATTTCGGCCGTTTTTGACCGTTTTCACGTGGGGACCCCCACATACCCCCACCCCCGGGGGCTCTAGGGGGGTCTGACCCCCGCAGTGTTTGTCGCCAGGCCGCAAGGTGTATGCGTGCCAAGTTTCGTGCCGATCGCTCCAGGCACGGCAGAGCCTATTCAGAACACACACACACACACACACACACACACACACACACACACACACACACACACACACACACACACATACATACATACATACATACCCACGTTCATTTTTATATATATAGATAGATGGTGATTTCCAGTGATGGTGGGGATCTATTGTGCAACCTTAAAAAAAAACACACCACTCTCTCACCATGGTTTCCTTTCACGTATTCACTTTTCAGATAGAAATTCCCCCACATTTGTGAATGCTTTAGAGCATAAGAAGATAGTATTCATATCTTGCGGTGGAGAGCACACTGCCGGTCTCTCAAAGGTTTGTCTATTTTGTTTTTAAAATTTAGTTTATTAATTGTAGTGACAGAGTGCTTCCGGAGGCTCCTTGCAATTACGTACTTGGAGCCTCCAGAGGTTTACCTAGGTTCATGTCAGGCCAGTGACTCACTCTGTTGGCCTCCCTGGGCCTCAGAATGACCCACAGAATATGAACAAATGCTGTCATGTAAACTTTAAAACTTGGTTATAGTTGGAAATAAAGATTGAGGGGATAACCCAAGAGATAAATGGAAAAGGTTGATTATGAGGAAGGACTTGAAGAAAGAGAGGTGGCATCACATAGTGCAGGTGTTTTGCATAGGGTAGGGGTCAGCAGAAAGAATAGCATAGTCCAGTGGTTCTCAGATTTTGTAGCATCGGGACCCACTTTTTAGAATGACAATCTGTCTGGGAATGACATCACCAGGAGTGATGTCATGGCTGGAAGTGTCATCATTGTGATGCCAGAGCCTGCTACTTTCCTGAGAATGCAGCAATCAGTTGGGTTATTTCTCAGCCATTTCTCAATAGCAAAGTGAATCAGAAAGAAAAAAAGCCGATTTACAACCTTGACACAAGCAAAACAACCACACAGCCCCCCCTTTCCAGCATCCCATCTTCCCTTCTTTTCAATATGGCTGCTCCAGGTGCTCTGTGACCCACCTGAAATTGGCTTGTGACCCACTGGTGGGTCCCGACCCACAGTTTGGGAACAACTGGTATTCTCCTTAAGTTTTGACCAGCATTTCTTCTTGGTCTCTGTGAGCCTTAAGAGAAGCAGAACACGTTCTTAATACTAAAATTTATACAGGTTTTGCTTTTCCGTGAATTTGTTTGCCATAAAGTTGAGACTTGTGTTACAATTCCGAGTACGCCCAGCCCGGTCCTCCCACTCCTCCCACCAATGACCTCATAAACCACTATTAAACCCCATCACATGGGATGTTCATGCGTAAGCCTGTTGTGTTTGGCTTTTTCCCTGCCAAGGATGGTCTGGTCTGCACCTTTGGAGCCGGCAGCTACGGACAGCTTGGCCACAACTCCACACGCAACGAGCTGTTTCCCCGTCTTGTAGCAGAGCTGTTTGGTGCTGTAGTGTCTCAGGTAGCCTGTGGGAGGTAAGAAATCTCTGGGGCCGCCATGCATTTTATATTATCAAGGAGATAATGTTAATCAAGTGAAAGGGAATAAACAAAATCAGGAAAAAAAAGTTTCTGTTTTCAGGATTGTAATTGCCTACAATATTGAGGATAATAATCGGGAGAAGCCAGTTTTGAACCTTGCTTGTCTGGGCTTGGTGATTGAGCGGGTGGTGGCATCTCAGCTCTAGAGGGTCCTGGAAGAAACGGATTATCTGGATCCCTTTCAGTGTAGCTTCAGGACAAAGATAGCCTTGGTCATCCTGTGCTCAAGACTGGACAAGGGGAGTGTGTCCTGGAGTTGGTCCTGCTGGACCTCTCAGTGGCCGGATGTAGGCTAGCAAACTGAAATTAAATCTGGACCAAATAGAGGTCTTCTGCTGAGATCCAGTAACCACTCGGACGGCCACATTTTGCACTAACTCATGTTCAAGACTAGAACTAGAGAAGGGAAGCGTATGTTGAAGGAAAGTTTCAGATAGTTGGAGCTGCACACGTTGAGATTAAGAGTGCAATCCTACCCAGGAGTTAGGCTGGCACAGTTAGGCCAGCAAAGTTTGGCTGGCACAAGGGACATCATAAAGTATGTTTGGACCACACTCGGAGTCAGAGAGGCCAGCACAAACGTGCACCATCCTCCCTGATTCCGAGAGTGGTCCAAACGCATTTTACGGTGGTTGTTGTGCCGGCCTTTGCTGGCCTACCTGTGCCGGCCTAACTCCATTTTAGGATTGCACTCTTAATCTCAACATGTGCAGGGTAATTTGGCCCCCAAACAGGAATTAACTGCTATTGATTAAAAATATATTTTTTAAAAGACTTGCTATACTGCAGTAAATAAACACTAAGCACCTCACTATTAACTTAGTAGTCAAAGCCGTTTTTCAAACTTGCAGTATGCTGGTCTCACTCAGTCAATGGCCTTTCCACAATTAACCTATTTTAATTCTGAAATCAGGTGGCACACTCTTGTCTACGTTCCGGGCCTGAAGAAAGTTTACTCATTTGGTGCTGGAGCAGAAGGGCAACTTGAAAAGGGGGTAGAATGTGACCGTCTGATTCCCCTTCCTGTTAATTTGAACAACAAAAAATACAAGCAGGGTAAATTATGCTTATTATCTTTATAAACTGAACTTGCTGAGGGTCCAGATTAAGCTGAGGATCCAGATCTTTTCCCTCTCACACAACACCAGAACCAGGGGTCATCCATTAGAATTGAGTATTAGGAGAGTTAGAACAGATAAAACGAAATATTTTTTATCCAGCAGGGTAATTAATCTGTGGAACTCCTTCTGACAGGAGGTGATGGCATTTGGCCTAGGTGCCTTTAAGAGGGGATTGGACTGATGTCTGAAGGGAACATCCATTGTGGGCTATAGCCCATAATGAGTGGTGCAACCTCTATACGTTAGAAGTAGTCTACCTCGGAATGCCAGATGCAAGGGAGTGGCAACAAGATGCAGGCATCATGTTGTCTCGTGTGTTCCCTGAGGTACCTGGCGGGCCACTGTGAGCTACTACAGAAGCTGGACTAGATGGGCCTTTGGCCTGATCCAGCAGGGCTCTAATGTTCTTATGTTCTTAAGCACATTCTATATTATAAGCACATTCTAAATTAGAGCATTGGCCTCTCTGACTCAGAGAGTGGTCCAAACATACTTTATGGTGTCCCTTGTGCCGGCCAAACTTTGCTGGCCTACCTCCAGGTTAGGATTGCACCCTAAGTTCCATTTGTATATTATCTACAAGTGTTAAGTACAGGTGTGTGCTAGTATCCACTGATTCGGTATCCACAGTTTCAGTTATCCGCGGATACTGGGACGCCTGTTCAAAAGATGGGGGAACATTGAACAAATCTCTCTTTTCTTACCTCGTTGCAGTAAAACCCCTGACGTTCCCATCTTTAAAAAGGTGTCCCCAGTATCCACAGTTTCAGTTATCCACAGAGGGATCAGGAACCTCCATACGTTACCCCAGCAGATGCCTGCACATGCATACAAAGTTGTAGCAGTACAAAGGGGCTTCAAGGGCAGGAAAGAAAAAGGAATGTAGGAACCCTTGACAATTGCTGGCTAGGACTGGGCTGAGATAAAAATGCTGTAAAGAAATAAGGTTACAGCGTTGCATGGTATCTTGCTCTCATGGCACTATGTGAGCTCTTTTTCCAATGCTTTTTGCCTTGCAAAATTCCCTGGTCAAACTTTCATAAACCACATTTTACCTAGAGCAGTGGTATTCAAACTTTTTAGACCCCCTTTCTGAGTGGCACTTGTGTCAGGACCCACCGGAAGTGATGTCATTAACCTGGAAGTGATGTTGTGGCAGGAAGTGGCATCATCAAGCAGGAAGTGATTTCATTGTAACATAATAAAATGACACTCCTGAAATGCAAATTGGCATTCTTGGCCTGCAGCAGCTGCACAGCCATGAATTGACAAAGCAAGATTAGGACGAAACACAATGTAAAAGCACTGAACTAAAAACAACATTAAAAAAACCCTCACTTGAAAATCCAAACTGCTAACACTCACAAAATCGTTTCTCTAATATCTGTTACAGAAGAAAATGGCTCCAAGAAAGTGGTTAAAATCATTGCTGGAGAGAACCAAAGTATTGTGCTTTATTTGGAGGAAAAGGTAATGTGGGTTTTCTTCTTTCAATCAGCAAATTGGTGTCCCACCCACATTGTAGCCTTCAGGTGGGTGATAATTTTGTCACTCCTGCCCCTCCCCTCCCTCCTTCTGTGGCAGGAGCTAAACATTGTAAGGGCCGAGGAAGGACGTTAGCATAAGTGCTGGATGAAGAACACTCCAATGATGTCTGTAACTGGTTCGTTTTTGGTAATGTTACGTGCAGGAAGCCCTGGGGCCCAGTCGGTTCACCCCTTGGGCTTTGTTTTGGGGTTGTTGGAAGGATGCCCTCCCTACAGCTGCCCACTACCTGTTCCCAGTGAAGTCATGCTCCCGGTTCTCACCGGTTCGCGAGAACCGGTTTCTAAATGAGCTGGCCCCGCCCACGCCCACAGCAGCTGGCCCGCCCACTTGAAGCACGCAAGCAGTGTGGTGGTGCCGGCAGCAGCAGCGGAGTGAGGGAGACCCAGCCAGCAGGATACTAAGGCAGCAAGACTGAAGGTAGGCTGCCTGGGGGGGCGGTCTTTTTTTTTATCGGGGGCGGTCTGATAAAGGAACTTACCGGCGGGCCCGCCGCCCGCCGCTAGATGTGGTCGCCCGAAACATCACCGGCAAGGAACTTGCCGGCGGGCCCGCCGGCAAGTTCCTTGCCGGCGATGTTTCAGGCGACCACGTGGTCGTCCGATACAGCGCCGGCAAGTTCCTTGCCGGCGGGCTCGCGCCCGGTCTAGCAACCACATCTAGCGGCGGGCGACCACATCTAGCGGCGGGCGCTGGAGAGCTGGAGCGGGGGCGGGGTAAGGTTCCAGCGCGCTTTGAGTCGCGTTCTTTTTTTGGCCAGTAGCATGCATTTTCAGCGAGCTCGGAAAGATGGAGACGTCCATGCAAAGTAAACTCGAGCCTCCCAGGTGGTAGGGAAGTGGATTTTAAAACCAATTGTGAAACGTTGGCACAATATATGTAGGTGAAAATAATTTTTCGGCGATGTATCGGGCGACCACGTGGTTTCTTGCCGGCGCTGTATCGGGCGAGGGGGGGG
>JAJKFI010000112.1:3543788-3573243 GCA_029204185.1 Lerista edwardsae | reverse complement strand
TTGCGTG
The DNA here is from genome assembly GCA_029204185.1 of Lerista edwardsae. Lineage (NCBI taxonomy): Eukaryota > Metazoa > Chordata > Lepidosauria > Squamata > Scincidae > Lerista > Lerista edwardsae. The sequence continues at coordinate 3,573,236 of JAJKFI010000112.1, read as the reverse complement.
ACATACGCAAGCGGCGTAATTGGTTACGCAAACGGCGTAACGCTGCGGAACGCGACAGGCGGGCTGTCGATCACCCGGATGTCCCGCCCAGCGTTCCGGCAGCATAACACCACTGGCCATATCCCACCCACTTTAGGCGCACCAGGGAGCATCCCTGGGGCATTTCACGCCCTTGCTTGAGTGGAGGCTCCAGCCTCCATGCGTTTCCTTGGATCTGCGCCTGCTATACAGCCGCATGGTCCGGGGACAGAGCCTTGGATGCAGCCCCAAGCCCCTCTCCAGGCTGGCCCGCCCACAGGCCACCTTATCCTGCTATAGTGTGTTGGAAAATAAAAGTTGCTCTTTGTGCTCTTAAGGCCAGGCTCTCTCATCTGCATTATCCCGGTGGCCTTTCCAAATGCAAGATACCATATTCGTGGAGAGTTTTTGATGATAGCGCAGAAGCAGCTTGCAGTTGTGAGGCTTGGAAAGGCTTCAAGGTCGCAAGAGCTCTGGCAAGGAATCACTCAGACAACAAGTTTAGGGTAGCAAGAACTTCTGTATTCTCAGAAGAAGGTTTCTTGCAGCAAAGAACAGCAAACAGGTACAGCAAAGCTCCTCCAACAGCAACACTTGATTAAATTAGTCCCCAAATCAGATGATCTCATCCCCAGGCTGAAGCTGAGTCAGAATGACTCAGCACTTTACTGCTGGTCTGCTAGGCCTGGATGACTCAGCACTTTACTCCCTGAGTTGGCCTAGTGTTAGGCCTTTCCCCATTCAGGCCTGTAAATTTCCAGGGACTTCCTTCAATATCCCAACAGTTTCTCCTGCACCTGCAGTTTAGTCACAAATTGCCAATGGGTATATATGCCTCCAATAACAATTTAATGTGTGTGTCTGTTTTTCTTTACAGAATTCATATGTTAGTTCAACCCAAATGCTTGTCACAGTAGACGAGGAAAAGGTGGAGAGGTGGGTTTCTTCTTCAGCCTCTAATTGCTGGCAAAATGTGAAACGGTAAGTACATGTGCACACACTTAGTTTATTTTTGCTGCTCTTGCAAACATGGAATTGTAAGTTATAAAATGCAGCAGGGTTATGATTTAATTTTAGCCTTAGTGGGGAAGTCTTGCAATATCCAGTTTAAAGGAAATGAATCAGGAACCACTTTATGCATAATGGATTTGGTTGTTTCACTGCGAGGGGATATCGCTTCTTAGGAATCCTTAGGCTGGACCTGGAACTTCATTGCCAGAGGCTATCAGACCTAGCCTACCTCATTGCTTAGAACAGTGGCTCTCAAACTTCATGACCCACTTTATTGTCTGCAGTGGGTCATGGGCTGGTACTGGCTGTTGCTCCACAGGGCATTATGGGATGCCACCTGGAAGCTGCTTCTAGGTTGTGCCAGCCTGTGACCCACTTCATTGTCTGCATCATGTGCCAGAACATCTTGCAGGTGGCGGTGTTATTCTGCCGGAACGCTGGGCGGGACATCCGGGTGATCGACAGCCCGCCCGTCGCGTTCCGCAGTGGTACGCCATTTGCGTAACCAATTACGCCGCTTGCGTACGTTACGCAAATGGCGTAACACTGCGGAACGCAATGGGCGGTCTGTCAATCACCTGGATGTCCCGCCCAGCGTTCCAGCAGAATAACACTGCTGCTTGCAGGTAGCTTTGGCAAGGCCTTCTCGGGCAGGGCAGGGCCAATGAAGTGGGCCGTGCACCTGGAAGCACCTGGAATGCAAAGAGCAGAAGGTGGCTTTGCAACATTGGTCCTTGAGATGGGCAGGAGGGCAGGCTTGTAGCCAGCAGACAGTAAGAACCTTCCTAGCCTGGCATGAAGACGTTGAGCCCAATTTTCTGCTTTCCTAGATCAACAAAGGAGCAGTTTCTGCCTGCTGTACTGATTTTTATGTATCTTTATTTTTGATTTTATGTATTTTTAATCCGGCCTTTCAAAATAACAATTTCACAAGGTGGCTCACAAATAAAAAACATAAATGGAATAATAGAAGGAAAACACAAACAATGCAAACGTGGTGACATTGTAAATGAACAGCAATCACAATATTTCGTTAGGGTGGGATAAAATCAGCCAACAAGCATGGACTAAAATGTCTTCAGATTGTTATTTTTTGAATCACAGAGGGGGCTGGACAGATTTCTCTGGGAAAAGCATTCCTCAACTGTGGTGCCACCACTGAGAAGACTTTACCTCTGGTTCCCACCAACTGATTATAGTTTAACAGGAGAGCAGAGAGCAGAGTCAGTGATGCAGACCTAAAGAGTCTGGTGGACTCATCTGGGTGCTGTTCTCTAGGCTCCAGCCTAAGCTCAGGCCCCTAGCTCAGTGGTTCCCAAACTGGTGGACTGCAGCCCACCAGGGAAACCAGAAAAGGGCGATTCCCCTTTAAGGGGAATGGCCCAGAAATCATACTCAGCATGATCTCGGAGGGTTTTGTTAAGCGTGCCTGGTGGTTGCTATGGCTCTCTGGAGGGTCCAGGGAGCCTGCAACCCACCTACCCCTGCAGCTAGCGGTGTTATGCTGCTGGAACGCTGGGCAGGACATCCGGGTGATCTACAGCCCGCCCGTCGCGTTCCGCAGCGTTACGCCGTTTGTGTAACGTACGCAAGCGGCGTAATTGGTTACACAAATGGCGTAACGCTCCGGAACGTGACGGGCGGGCTGTCGATCACCTGGATGTCCCGCCCAGCGTTCCGGCAGCATAACACCGCTGCCTGCAGCCCTCCTGGCAGTTCCAAACTGCTGGGAAAAAGATATAAAAAAAACACTTCTGGTTTCACAAGGAAAGCAGGAAGTGGCTTTTCCTCTTTCCCCCCAGCAGTTTGGAGCTGCCAGGAGGGCTGCGGTGTGTGTGTGGGTGTGTGTCACAGACCCTCCAGAGAGCCATAGCGACCCCCAGGTAAGCTTAAAAAAACCCTCCCTGATCAACAGCAGTACGATCGTGGAAATTGTGCAGTGGCCCTCCCCCTGCTCCACCCACACAAAGACTTCCAGTGCCCCCAATGCCCTTGTAGGAGTTCGGGAAGCACTGCCCTAGCTACTGACCTCACTTCTGGCGTCCTGAGTCGGTTCCTGATGGTTCCATCTCGCCGTCACATGACCAGAGTGCTGCTTCTTCGCCCCACCATCCACCATCTTGAAAGCCTTGACAATATGGCGCCCAGTGTGGTAGCGTTCATGTGGAAAAAGGGAACTTGCATAGAAGCTGATTATTTCATTGCGGAAGTCCTTTGACAGTTTCACTGCAGCCAACTTCAGCTAGTCCTCTGGCAATGACTGCAGTCTCACCATTTTTTCTTTTCAACCAACAGGGATATTGAGTTGATCTTTTCGTCAGTGAATTGCGTCAATGGCAGCTTCCTGGATAAGAGGTGATTGTCCTCATGTGAGGCTCGATCAAATTCCCATTTTAGAAACTAGTTCAAAACATTAAGGGCGCAATCCTAACCTGGAGTTAGGCGGGCACAGTTAGGCCAGCAAGGTTTGGCTGGCACAAGGGCCACTATAAAGTGTGTTTGGACCACTCTCGGAGTCAGAGGCCAGCACACAGACGTGCCCCATCCTCCCTGACTCTGAGAGTGGTCCAAACATATTTTATGGTGTCCCTTGTGCTAGCCAAACTTTGGTGGCCTAACTGCTGGCTTGATCTAGGTTAGGATTGCACCCTCAATGGAGGAGGAGGAGCTAGGAAAGCATGCAATTCAGTAGGCAATGATTCCACTCAACAATATGGCAGCAGTTCTTCTGTTATCGAAACTGAGGAACTGTTGCCGTGTAACAGGATTAAACCCTGGTAGGTTTTGTTTCTTCTTTGCTTATTTACTACAAAATCCAGATAGGAGCAATGTGTAGAAGACCCAAACATTACCTTAGGCTGGAATCTTGTGCACACTTACATAGGGGTGAGTCCCATTGAACTCAGTGGACCTTACTTTTGAGTAGACATGCCTAGGATTGCACTGTAAAGCTCATTGGTCGTGTAAAAGACAGGCTCAAACCAAATCCAGGTCTAACGCCATCTTAGAAGGCCTGACTCCATCTTTAAGGTATTAAGTCCATCTGGGGTAAGCAGTGAGTTAAAACAGGCCATGGTGGGAAATCAAAATGACAGAGAAAGAACAACACTGAAGCTTCAACTCTTATCAGTTGGCCTAGGGAACTTTTTGGGAGGTTCCGTGGGGCAATAGATTCAAGGACATCGTGGTGCCAGCTGCCTCCTCCTAAATTCCTTTGCAGCTGTAACTCATAACCTGTGATTGTCTCACTGTTACCAGGCAAAAGCAATTAGCCCAGCGATGGGATCTACAAACGACCTGGGGGAACGCTGGGCGGGACTTCTACGGGGCTTCCATGTGATTGGCTGCCCGTCCGCAGCGTTCTGCAGCTGTCCTGGCCTCAGGGGGGGGCTGCCCCTGGTTAGCGCGCCCCACCGCTGCTCGCCCAGGCACCCAGCGCAACCCTCACCCGTCCTCCACAGCGAGCAGGAGCCCCCCCGAGGCCAGGGCAGCTGCGGATCGTCACGGATGGGCTGCCAATCACTCGGATGTCCCGCCTAAGTCCCACCCAGCGTTCCCCCAGGTTGTTTGTAGATCCCATCGCTGAATTAGCCCTAACTGGAAAGCTAGAGGGTAAGGGCTATAAAAATAGCCTCTCAACCTATGTTGGGGGTTCAGTGTTCTGTCTGTTCTAAGGATGGCTTGATTGATGCTGAGAAGGAGAAAGAGGCTTTTCTGATGCCATCAACGCAACATGGGTAACATCTGTTGGATAACTTGGCGTGTTAAGCAATGTTAGTCTCAGTAAGAGTAGATGCTTAGGTTTATTGTTTTATTAATTGTTATGTGTTATATCTCATTATGTTTGCCTTTGGGCCGTGTAACCAACTGAGTTGTGTTTTTAATAAAGTTTTGTCAAGCTTATTTGCTTGAGTGTGAGTACACTATGTTTGGGGGAAGTTATTCAGGGTACTGGCTAAATCCAGGCCGCCCTCTGGCCCATTGCCCTTGCAATAGGCACTGCTGGAGGTTTTTTTCTGTCTAAGGTTTTCCCAAGCTACCGCCTCTGGGTTAAGTGAGCCTGGGGTATTGGAATTACTTTGAATGCTGGTTAACTCAGCCTGCCTGTCCACTGGGCTTGAGTCAGTGGTTAATTGGAGCTGGTGGCGTTTTTAGTAGACTTCCTAGTAGCATAAGATTTGGCTGTACTCGCAGCTAGCCATGTACTTAGCCACGTACACAGCTAGCAAAGATCAGGAGTTCACATACTTAGCAAAAGCTTATGTTAAGTGCACGGACTTCCTAGAACCTTGCACCCCTGGCGCATAGTGTTTTGTTCACTTTGCTACAGCCGTGCAAAAGAACTTCACAACCTCCCCGTGGCTGGTTCTTTACAGGTTGGTGGTCAGTTTTGGGGACTCTAGTCATGGGGGAGTCTCCTGCTAATTTATGGGCTTAAGCAAATGACTGATGATAGTGATGCCTTATGCAGGACTGCGCTAAATCTTTACTGTCTTCAGAATTGCATGCACCCACTTCCAACTATATCCAAGTTTCTATAGATTACAATTGGTTCCTAGCCTGGGGATCGCAACCCTCAAGGTCAGGCAAGCATGTTTTTGGTTGGGACGCTGTCCCTTTAAGGAAGGTAGTGACCCAACCAGGGACCTGTAGTGCCGTTAGAATGGCACTTCTGGGTTTCATTGCCACTGCCAGGCTGAAAGCTTCTCTGCATTCTTGTGATCATCTCACAGTTTTCTTTAGATCAGTGGTTCTCAAACTTTTTAGTCTGGGACTGACTTTTCAGAATGGCACTTGTGTGGGACTCCCTGGAAGTGATGTCATAGCTGGAAGTGACATAATCAAGCAGGAAGTGCCGTCAGTGTGACATAATTAAGTGACACTCTTGGAATACAAACTGGCATTCTTGGACTGCAGCAATTGCACAACCGTGAAACATCCCCGACAGAAAGCAAGAAGAGGACAAAATACTATATGAATGCACTGAACTAAAAACAAAATTTAAAAAAATGCTCACTTGAAAATTCAAACAGTTAGAAGGAATATAGCAAGAGTAAGGTCTTCTGCAGTTTCCAAGATGGCTCCTCCCAGTTTTCCGTAGCCCACCTGACATTAGGTTGCAATCCACCAAGTGGGTTCCAACCCACAGTTTGAATAACACTGCTTTAGATTACTACAACCAAAGGTTTTCTGTTTGTCCAGTAAAGGAAAAAAGTTGCAATGTTGATCTGTCCTTGTCTTTCCAGCAGAGACAAACATTTCAGAACATCTCAGGAGGTTTCAGGCATTGATATGTCAGCTGTGTGTCTTTTCTCTGAGAAGATTGCTGCTAAATCTGACATCTGCAAACAGGTAAGAAGCAGTGTTTAAGGTACAAAGAGTGCAATTGTGGGTTATGAATTCTAGCCATCTTGATTGGGGTGAATGGATATATTGCCTGATTGAAGTTAAAAAGTATGGCAAACAATGGCAACATTTCTTAATGACTTGGACTATTTCTGTAAGCTACATTGTTAGCCCCTATAACAAAAATTGAATGTCATGGGTGTGGGAGCTGATCTGTGGATCCACAGATAAGGTAAAGGTTTCCCCACGACCGAATGGTCCAGTCGTGACCGACTGTAGGGGGCGGGGCTCATCTCCGTTTCAAAGCCTGTAGAGCCGACGTTTTTGTCCGAGGACAAGCTTCTGTGTTCATGTGGCCAGCATGACTCTACGCCATAGCGCACAGAACGCTGTTCCTTTCCCACCGAAGTGGTCCCTGTTGATCTACTTGCATTTAGGTGCTTTGGAACTGCTAGGTTGGCAGGAGCTGGGACAAGCAACGGGAGCTCACTCCGTCACGCAGTCTTGAACTCCCAACCTTGCGGTCGAAAGCCCAGCAACAGCGAATTAACTCGCTGCGCCACCATGTCCGAGGATCCACAGATAACTGAGGGCCGAATCCTATCCAACTTGCCAGTGCTGGTGCAGCCTTGCCAACGACGCTAGCACTGCGTCGTGCAGCAGGGGGACAGTCACAAAGGACTCCTCAAGGGAAGGGAACATTCCCTTTCCTCAGGGCTGCCGGGGAGCTGCACTGGCACTGGAACGTTGCGTAGGATTGAGCCCTGAATCTGCAGGTACCAGATCTGCGAATGCAAGGGACACCTGTAGTGTTCTGGATACGTGCACCAAGTTCATTTTCATGTATTTCAATCTTTAAGAGGGCTTGTGTGTAAGAAAGAGAACTCTGAATGACCTAGGTAATCTAAAGGTCTCACTTATCTCAGCCAATCACAGGAAGAGTATTGATATGGAGAGGAAGTGCGGTAATTCTGTTTTGGAATGGGAGACAATCTTGTTGTTGAAGAGATTCCTGGCTAGCGACTGTTACAGTAGCAAACTAGTCGCCCAACATAAACACCATCAGATCTCAAGCATAGCATTATATATACAGTCAGTCCTCTTTATATGCAATCTCGCTAGTTGCAACCTCACTTATCTGTGAGGGCCAGAATCGCTACATTCCTCATTATCTGCGCCTTTGTCCTCGTTATCCACTATGCACAGATCTTCCAAAGGCTGCAGGGACCTTCAGAATCTCAGACACCTGCAACCAGCACTGGCCCCTTTAAAATGGCTGGCAGAAGCATCCGTTGGCCATGTTTAAAGAGTCCATGCTGGTTGCAGTTGCCATTCTGAAGATTCCTGCAGCCTCTGGAAAGTCTCTGCAGCATTCAGAGATCTGTTGGCATTTCCTGCTGCACTCTGCTGGCTTCCTGAGGGTCTCTGGTGGATTCTTCTGAAAGGAGATAAGGTACCCCTTGCACCTAACCCCATTGATCCCATAGGATCAATTATTCGTTATTGGCGAAAAGATTTCCAGGAACCTAACCCTAGCAGATAATGAGGATTGACTGCACCCCCTATTGTGAAGTACTGTCATCCTTTATAAACAAGTCAGATAAGATCAAGCTAATGAAAGTACTGTATGATGTTCATCCGTTTTCTATGGAAAGTGACATTACTGGTGTGACTTAAGTGCTTTATTGCAATGTGACATCCTTCTCCTCCCTCCCAAGGTGTTCAAAGCCATGACGAAACTTATGCAGTCCGTAGCTGACTGTGCTGCTTCCCCTGAAGCACTCCGAGTCTTCCTTGTTGTGCCCATCATCTTACAGAAGCAGCATTTCAATTCTGACCGTCTGCTTGATCAGCTAACGCGTGCCCTCCTGGGTCTTCAGCAAGGGCACAGGAAAATCCTTGGTGAGTTGTAAGAATTGATATCACCATAGATGGTGAAGCAGCTTTATTTCCCTTCATGGCGTCCTTTTTTGTTTGAGTCATCTTAGTGTGTATAAATATTCCCCTTCTTTTCTAAAATTTTAAAAGCTCTAATCAAATTTTACAATCTTTAATTAGTTTTAGTTAATCACCTACTCCCCTCTTTTCTCCAAATACCTATTACCACATTCAGTAAAAAGAGAAGAAAACAAAAAAACCAAACTATAATCCAAATTTCTGAATCTTAAATACTATTTAAAGTTTACAAATATTTCTTAAACAAGTTCAGTTAAGTTCAGTTTTTACAACAAATTAAAACCCTGGGGTTAGAAAAATGGAACAGATTGTTCTTGGTTTGCCTTACTTTGTTGATATACTGTATATTTTTTAAGATGTGATAACCAGCTGTGTTGTTTAAAAAATGAATGTGCTGTTCACCGACAGATCCCTAATGTATTAACCTTGTACCCCTTCCCTATGTAACTGCTTTTCCAACCCCAACTCTAGAGGTAGATATAAATAAAATCTTAATCTAAAAAGAAAATTCTTGGTGAGAAAGGGCTGATAAAATTGCACTTCAAGTGGAAATCTTCACCCTGTTGTACACCCATCAGAGTTCACTGAAATTTGACAGTAGATAACAGCTCACTACATACATTCTCAGTGCTGAATTTCATTTCATTGGGAAAAATATTGGGTTTTTTGGTGATTTCCCCCCACCCCAAATTTATTAAAATAGCAAATTGCAGTGTTCTGTGTTTTGAACCAATTTTTTATTGCAAATTGTCCAAACACCGCAATAAATAAGGGTGAATGGCCCTACAAAGGCAAGCAATCACTGACACACACAGCCCAGCACAAAATAACCTGCTTAAAAATTCCCAAGCTGCACTCTGGTTGCTGCTTGGAGCATCAAGAAACTGCTACTTCCACATTCCATTAAAGTTGCCCAGCATGCACTGTGAACTATGTACATGCATGTTCATGCAAGTTTAAGCAAGCTTCCTCCTGTTTCTGCCACTCCTCCTCCTGATCCCTTACTGAAAACTAATTGTAGATTCCTCAGAACTGTGTCAAAAAGACACAAAAGTGGTGTTATCTTTGTGAAATTGATCTAAATTTGTGTCAAACTCTGTCAAAAACAAGAAAAAGCAGTGTTTTTTATGTTTTGACCTAAATTTCGGTTTATGTAGTATTTTTGGTAGAAATTCTCATTATTTAGTGTTCTGTGTTGATCACTGAAGAAAACCATCCCTATTTATAATGATTAGAATGTTCAGGCATTCTATTTGATCCTCCTGCCTTCACTATATAGACGCTTCTGTGCTTGAGTGTTGTGTCACTTTGCTCTTGTTGCAGAGTCTCTGTGCTGCCATCTAGACGAAGTGTTCTTCAGGGATCTTGTGAGCATGTTTCAAAGACTTTCAAGCGTCAAGCTCTCTTCGGTCATTGAACGATTATATTGGAGGGAGGAGATATCCCTGGACGATGACCACATTGGGCCTGTTCAAGTCCTGCAGATTCTTTATGAGGTATGGCATCCCTTGAACCAAAGGTGTTTTGTTGGCATGCGACATTTGTTGTATCACTACCCAAATAAGATTGGTAATCAGGATAGCTATTATTTCTCAACCTCATGAATGGAAATTTAAAACTTGAAGACCATGCAGTCTGGAAAACTCACACAAAAGGATAAGGAATGAGACCAGGAAAAACGTAAGTGGGCATGTTACAAAAAAAACCCAAAAACCCACAACCCAAAACCTGGGTCCAAAGAAGTATAGAAGAGCATTAAGATGTGGCTAAAGAGAGAAAGAGTGGGGATGTGGTGGCGCAGCGGGTTAAACTGCTGCTGCTGGGCTTTCCGACCGGAAGGTTGTAAGTTCAAGACTGTGTGACGGAGTGAGCTCCCGTTGCTTGTCCCAGCTCCTGCCAACCTAGCAGTTCAAAAGCACCTAAATGTAAGTAGATAAATAGGGACCACTTTGGTGGGAAGGTAGCACTACGGCGTAGAGTCATGCCAGCCACATGACAACGGAAGCTTGTCCTCGGACAAAACTCCAGCTCTACAGGCTTTGAAACGGAGATGACCACTGCCCCCTACAGTTGGTCACGTCTAGACCATTTGGTCGTGGGGGAACCTTTACCTTTTTAAAGAGAGAAAGAGGTTTACTCCTCAATGCTGGATGGCACTATACCTGCTTTTCCCAGTGGGGAATGGGGCCCATCTTCTTTGGCTTTAAGGCATCCTAATTGTGCCCTATATTTGCTGACTCACTTCAAGATACTATGGTAGCAGCAGCCTTAGATTGGTCCCAGGCATCTTACCTTTTGGGCCACCTGTGCTCTGACTCTTCAGCAAAACATTCTAGAAAAAGGGCATCCTCTAGGGGGCAGTACTGGGCTGGATAAAGTCATGCCAATTCAGCCTGAATGTAGTCAGCTGCACCCAAGGCCAGTGGTTCCCAAACCTTTTTGAATGGCGGCTCCCTTAACCTACTGGGCCATTGGCCGTGGCTCCCCATTAGAACTACAATCCTATACATTATAGGGCTGGGGATTTTTTTTGCTAGGAGTCCTACGGCTCCCCAGTTTGGCTCAGTTTGGGAACCACTGCTCTAGGCCTTATATTAGAAAACTCCTGCTTCATACGCGACTAGCAGCGTGAGCAACTCATCAGAGTAACAAGAAAGACTGCCTTGCTGTGCCCTGTCCCCGCCATTGCCAAGGCAAGATACTCATGTCGCCTGAATGGTAGGGCTGGCCCCGGTTGCTATGCACAAGTGGTAGAAGATTGGGGGGGGGGAAGGGGATGATTGTTAAGGCTGTGGTATAAAAGTGGACTAACACTGTTGAGTGCCGGTATCTTGTCGCCGTGCATTCTTGCTTAGCACCCAGTTTGAGGCTCTATAGTGCCAGCAGTATTTGTGTAAAGCAGTAGTATTCAAACCTTTTAGACCATGGCACTGGTGTTAGAACCCACCAGAAGTGAATGTCATTAACCTGGGAGTGATGTTGTGGCGGGAAATGACATCATCAAGCAGGAAGTGCTGTCATTGTAACATAATAAAATGACACTCCTGAAATGTAAATTGGCATTCTTGGACTGCAGCAATTGCACAACCATGAAACATCTGACAGAAAACAAGATTAGGACAAAATATTTAGCACTGAACTAAAAGCAAAATTGGACCAAAAAAAACCCTCACTTGAAAATTCTAAGTGTTAACGCCTAACAAGAGTAAGGTCTGTAGTTTCCAAGATGACTGCTCCCAGCTTTCCGCGACCCACCTGACATCAGGTCGCGACCCACAGTTTGAATAACACTGGTGTAAAGCACATTCATGGCACCCAGTAAGGAGGGAGTGCCTGGAGGAGGGAACAATACTTGGTGCTGGCCCTCAGTGCTGAAAGGATGCCACCCTGAGCTGCCCACAGTATTACCGCTGGACCTATTACTGCTGGGCCACGGTAAGCATTTCTGGGGTGGGAGGGGGTGGAACTGGGTGGAGGGGATGATTGAGCCAGAATGTGGGTGGGGATAGTGGCAGCCTCCGTGGGTGCAGTCAAGGGATGCTCCCTTGCCCCAAGGAGACCGCCCAGCAGTGTCCCGGTGCCCTTCAACCTCTTAGTTCGGTGCTTCTGGAGCTGTGGGCACTGGAAACCTTAGGATTGGGTTGTTATTAAGCTTATTTTTCCTGTTTATCAATGCAGATAAATTGCAAATCCGGCTTTGGAATGCAAGAAAATAACTTCTACGTCCCAGAAGTGAAAAAACTGTGGATAGCCCCTAATATTACATTGGATCAAAGTTTTGCAGAAGTAAGTATAATATTGATTCTTGTCATTTTAAGGTTTGGATTTCTGTCTGAGTGGTTAAGAAGATTATAGCTGTCCAGTGGCATAGCTGGTCAAAGTTCTAAGTAGTGATGGCTTGATAATGCCACCTCCTCCACATGGCTCTTGCTGCCATGTGTGGCTCTGGTGGTGAAGGGTAGCGCATTCTGCACTGTCAATGCCACTGCACCTGTCTAGAGATGAAAGTGTGCTTTTGCTAACCCTATGTTCTTTTACGTGACTTGCAGCCAGACTGCATAGCATAATGCAGTGTTTCCCAAAGTTTAGCACCACGACCCAGGTTTTTTTTATTGTGGCCCACACATAATGGCTGGGCCTGGGTGTAGTGAATCAGCCTGGGCTGCTTCACTTGGGAGCTTCTAGGCCAGCTAAAAGCTGGGGGTGTCTGAAGCAAAGGGAGTGTCGGAGCGCAGCAACAGACTCGAAGAGACAGGTGTCTTTCTGAGTGGGGGACGCTCCCCAACTGGAGAGCTTCTCCGATATTTATTGAGACTTCACACAGTCAAGATAAATGAGACAAGCAACAGCCCATACCGCTATGTGACAGGATGATTAATAAGAGAACAAAGGATCCTATGATCTTAATGAGAGAAATCATGGTTACTGCACAGAGAGGCCCTGTCCTTGAACATGTACGATTCAGATATGGTTCAAACACAGTTCTGGCACAGTACAGTGGAAAAGAACAATGTGCTGAGATAAACAAGCCATATATATATTTTAGATTAATGATATATTTCTACTGACAAAGCAAATTCCTGTGTGCCCTTCCCTATTCCAATTGCTTGGGCCAAGAAGGCCTGTGTTCTTGCCTTGTTTCCCATAGCATTGTAGCTGGATTTTTCAACAGCTAGCCCATGGTGCACAAGGTAGAGCCAAACCTATGTTCCAACACTGGGGACTCACGGCCCACGACTCACTGCCAGCTGCCGCTCCTGTCAATCCGCCCCCCCCCCAGCCCCTGCTAAGCTGTCTTTGGCCCACTCTGGGCCTCATCCGTCATGATTTCAGCCAGAACAAGCGCGGCAGCTGGCAGTAAGTCCTGGGCCTTCACAACCCACCAAAAATGGGCAAAATGGTGCAGTTTATGGGGGCTGAGCTCCACCTCCAATATGGGGCAGTGGAAATATGTCAATCGGATGATCCACATACAGAGCAATCCAAGCGCTGCGTTGGGCTGTGCTGTTGCGAAAGTGCCGTAAAGCACTTTTGCACCAGCGCTAGTTGCACAGGACTGATGCGTGCGGCTGCATCAGCCCAGTAGCGTGGCCAGTGATGGCCAGTAAGCCGCCCGTGTGCTGGCCGGGTTTGGCCAGCGCACGGGCTTTTCTGGGCAGGGAGGAGGGAGGGTGGAAAGAGGGCATTCCTGCGGGCAGGGCAGCCCGGGGAGGGGGGAGGAGCCAGGAGCCAGCAATGATGCTGGATCCAAACCCCCATCCCCCAAGCCATGCGGTCCCGATCTAGGCCGCTGCAGGCTCATCAGACTTGTGCCTGCTAAACAGCAGGTACAGATCCAAGAAGCCCCATCGGCCCCACTGGGGCTTACCCTGGGGCAAAGGAAAAAATCCCCTATCCCCGCAGTAAGCTGCAGCTGCCTCCTAACTTGCATTAGGAAGCAGTGCAGACTTGCTGGCCTGCCTGCTCCTGAACAGGTTAGGATTGTGCCCATAGTCAGCTGGAATGAGGCAGACCATGTGTTTAGGTGTGTGGTACCATTTAAGAACATAAGAAGAGCCCTGCTGGATCAGGCTAAAGGCCCATCTAGTCCAGCTTCCTGTATCTCACAGCAGCCCACCAGGTGCCCCAGGGAGCCACGAGACAACATAATGCTTGCATCCTGTTGCCACTCCCTTGCACCCGGTACTCTGAAGTAGCCTACTACTAATGTAAGGAGGTTGCACAATCCATCATGGCTATAACCCACAATGGACTTTTCTTCCAGAAATCCATCCAAACCCCTCTTAAAGGCATCTAGACCAGATGCCATCACCACCTCCTGTGGCAAAGAGTTCCACAGATTAACTACCCGCTGGGTAAAAAAGTATTTCCTTTTATCGGTTTTAACTCTCCCAACCCTCAGTTTTAGTGGATGTCCTGGTGTTTTGGTTCTGGTGTTTTGAGAGAGGGAAAAGAATATTAGACCAAATTAGATCACAAGCTGCGACAGAGGTTGAAAGAGGGCTGACCCCAAGTGTTCCAGCATCTCTCCAGATTCTAGTCAGTGCATAGATTCTGTATGTATCCATGGTGACTTGGGAATTCTGCGCAGAAAAGATCTGTTTTCCTAGTTTTGACATGCTCAAGTTGAAGCTATTTTGCTGCTTGGGCAAAAATGTAATACCTGCCTTTATGTAATCGTTGGAATTAAAATGTATTATCCTAAATAACGTATAACTGTTTTCTATAACACATGCACATGTTGTTTTGCAAAACATTTATTTACACTAATTCAGTCAAGTATTTTAGGATACTTCGTCACCAAATCTGTAACTAACATTTTTTTTTCTGTTCTATTTTATGCAACATCTGAACAGTTCAGAAAAAAAATGCTGTTATTCATGGATCAATTGGTAATATTTGTTCTATTTATTATTAATAATTACCTTCTTTAGCATTGTCTGATTAGTGTCATGGTAGATGGATAATATAAGAGAAAGTGAGAGAAATACAAGAAAAAGGCCAGCATAAACCACATTCTGACCATACCTTCTCAACAACTCACACACAAAAAGTCTTTGGTGTTTTTTAAAAACATGTATTTCTTTAATTGTTTTTTTTAAATTAAAATGCGTTTCTATTAAGAATTATTCAGAACAGCTTCCAAATCTTTAAATCACAAATACAGTTGGCCTGTGTTATCTGCGGATCCCCTGAACCTGTGGGGCTGGTTGACCTGGTTCTTCTACTGGCGAGGGAAGTTGTACTCTCCTTGCCTCTGAAGGGTGTTCTGAGCCCCACAGAGGCAACGTGGGTCTCCGAATTGGGTCTCCGAATTGGGGGGGGGGAGCCACTTACAGTTTTAAGGCAAAAAACGTAAGTTTACATAACCAGGAAGTTACGTTTACATGCCTTCAAAAGGCAAAAGGCATTCTTCAAAAGGCCCAGTTACTCCTGCTAACTGGGCAAGAGGCACTTTTCACGTGTAGTGGTGTTCCTCATATATTTAGCAGGGGAAAAGTAATTGTCCCTCTTCACCCCTGCGCAGTGTCTTTTCTAGTGGCTGTTGCTGGGGGTGTTTTGCGTATTTTTAGATTGTGAGCCCTTTGGCACAGGGAGCCATTTAACTTTATTATTACTATTTGCCTGTAAACCGCTTTGTGAACTTTGTGTTGAAAAGCGGTATATAAATACTATTTGAATGAATGAATGAATGAATGAATGAATGAATGAATGAATTCTGAGGAGGGCTTTCCTGGACCTCAGAATGCCAATTAAAGGCATATACTGATTTTGCCAAAAACAAAACAAAACCGGAAGTGGTGTTTTTTCCCCCTTCTAACCCTCATTCTGAGGCCCACAGAGGCTGAGGGTGGACACAAGCAGCCTCTGCGGGGCTCAAAAGAACCTGTGGGGGCAGGGGTGGGTGGAGGAAGCCCCCAAAACTGCAGCTTTCAATATCCATGGTTTTCTTTATCCGCAGGGGTTCCTGGAACGGAACCCCCACAGATAATGCTGGCCTGCCTGTATCCAACAATAGAACAAGCAGCAGCAGAATAAGTAACATATTAAAACAGAGAATACACATAAAATGAATGCCAATGTCCATACAATATCAACAGAAATAAAACAGATTGTGAACGTTGAAGTATGGAGCTCTATAGCAAGGTTATCTCGGTGTCTAGGAAGGGTCATAGCTGGTACACAGCCTGAACCTGCCAAAAGGCACTTCATGCCATTAGATGCCCCAGGGATTATCTCATTATGAAAGCATTCACCATCCGCTAGGGACTGCCACCAACTGTTCTAAGGGTGCAACTCTAACCCACTTTCCAGCACTGCCATAGCGGTGCCAATGGGGCACGTGCTGCGTCCTGCAGTTGTGGAGCAGACACGGAGACCTCCTCGAGGTACATCCTGGGAGTCATCCACTAAAACTGAGTGTTGGGAGAATATAACAGATAAAAGGAAATTTTTTTTACGCAGTGCGTAATTAATCTGTGGAACTTTGTCTACACCAGCGTGGGCTGGCCAACCTTGATTGTATCACACATTTTCTCATGTTGCAATGTACATAACAGGGTGCGTATGGCGCATGCACCGCCCTGGTTGGTCTTCCGCCTGGCGGTTGGGTGGCTGACGGTCCGCCTTCTTTCTTGAGGGAAGGTTGGCCTCAGTGGGTCAGTGTGGGGGGCAGGGGGTTGCTCCACCCTGTTCCTGCTCCCCTGAGGGGTCTTTGCATTACAGGCAGGCTGAGCGTTCTCACCTGTCAGCCGCCTAAACCCCACTGCCCTTCATCAACAGCCAGCCGGGGTTTTAGAAGAGGAGGCTCCGCCCCATCAGTGGCTGCTCCCGTCCCTCCTGTTTGAGTTACAGGGGTTAGGCCCACTCGCTGGTCCCCAGGGTTGTCCCCTCCACCTCTGCTGCTCCGGCGGCCAGGTGCCCCTTGTTTCCTGCCCTCCTCGGCTGCCCTGCCTGCCGGTGACATCTCCATAAAATGCCCCAGCAGGCCTGATGATTATGGGCACAAAGCCTCCCACTGTTCGAGCCCCTGCTCATGTGCCGACAGGCAGTGGTGTCATTCAACTGATTTAGGAACAGGAACTCACTTTTGATTGGCACTTGTCGGAAACCCGGAACCAGCCACGGAGCCCGTTAGGATCCGGAACGCCTGTTCTGGTCCGTTCCCCCTGAATGACATCACTGCCTTTGACCCTCTTGAGTGCCGGCCAACCAAGAAGAAAAGCTCTTTGCAGAGGAATTGGGAGGGGGGAGGAGGGAGAGTGAAGTGGGCGGAGTCAGCCCTAATTTTAACTAGTGGAACTGAGCTCCCCCGCGTTCCCCCTGCATGACACCACTGCCAACGGGGTACTCGTCCGTTGTCCTGGTGGGCTGGGGGCAAGGCACACAGCTTGCTTCGCTGCTGCTTGGCCTTCTCTGCTGATGCCCGGTAAGTCGGGGTCCCGGGAAGGGTCCTGACACGCAGATTACCTTTCTTTTTGTTGTTTCAGTCAGTTTTAGAAAAACTCAGTGAATTCAGTTGCATCTTTGAAATGGAAGATAAAATGATGATACACTACATAGACCGTGGCCTTCTGCACGTTTGGCACAACATGGTAGGTACTGCCAAAGATGTTTAGCATGGCTGCAAAACAAACAAGTTCGTAATACAACTTATGTGCCTTTTGCAGCCGTTCCCTGGTACGTGCTATGAAATGCATGTGCGGAGACAGCATCTGGCAGATGACACCTGGAGGTGCATACAGAATGCAACACCAAACCAGTTTCATCAGCAAATAAAGGTAAAAGCAAAAGCAGGTTCTAACGAAGCTGTGAACTACATAAGCCTTAGGCTGGCTTCAAGTGAAACGTGTTGCCGTTAAACAGCAAAAACAAAAATCATGTACTGATGGACCGATACAGATGCTCAGTTGAGATTCAACAGAGCTACTCTTTTATCATGCTAGAGACAGCTGTTGCCATTGTGGCTGTGGGCCCCTGGAAACGGCACTATGATGTTTGCAATTTACTTTCCTAATAATTCCTCTTCACTTTGCACTTTCAGAATCCAATGTAGGGCTTTATTGGGGCAGACCAGACCACTTCCCAGTTTTATTTCAGCACATTTTTCAGCTGCCAAGATCAAGGTTTTCATACGCTAGGAGCGTAATCCGGAGCACTCCGAGTGCAATCCCAAGCAGTGCTGGAATGGCGAAGCCAACGGCCCAGCCCCATATCCAGCGCTGCTTAGGCTGGAGCTGCCCCACGCCAAGGGAGTGTTCACTAAACAGCAGGCGCAGATCCGAGGAGACCGCGCGGCCTGAATCGGGGCCACACGGTCTCCTGGGCAGGCTTAGGAAGCGGTCTCCTGGGTGGGCTTAGGGGCTTACGGCTGCCTCCCAAGCCTGCCCATGTCCCGCCCCCAACGTCCCCCCTCCCGCCAATCCCGTGTCCATATACGGAGCCTCCCTCACACTGGCTGGCTTCAGCCAACGCAAGGGAGGCTTGGCGGGAGTGCAATGGGACTGGCACTGCCTGCAGGTCCCGTTGCTCTAGCGCTGATGCGGGGTGCCAATTGGCATCGCATCGACGCGATGACATAGCGTCAATGCAACGGGCAGTGTTGGATTGCGCTGCCCGTTGTCACCAACGCGCCATAAAGTGCATTTGCTACGACGTAAGAGGAGAAAAGCCAGTGCACTAATGCATAGACACCCAGGATGGGCAGCGCTCCAGTAAGGCTGGCTGAGTTCAGCCGGTGCAGGGGTTGGGGAGGGAGGGGGCAAAGCAGAATGGGGTGGGGGGCACAGCTGGCGCAGATCCGAGTAGTCCCATTCAGGCCACTGCGGCGCAACCAAGGGGAAGGGGAATTGATTCCCCTTGCCCCGGGTTGCGCCACAGCTAGTCCCAACCCCAGGCTGGATATGGGATAGACCTGCCAGCCTCCCTATTGGATCTTGGGATTAGGATTGTCCTCTAGCTCAGACACATTACCAGAAACAGCTGGAGCACTTCCCATGTTCAAAGCAGCAGTAATTGATGCGTATTTTTAATGTGTCCTTTTTTCCCCATCATGGAATTCAGTGTGACACACATGGAGCTCCCAGGCCATAACCCACCCAGGCTCTGAGCACACCTAGCAAAAACAATGAGTCTTCCAGCACGTAAAGGCTAATAGACTGAGAGCACAAGCCTAACCTGGAGTTAGGCCAGCAAAGTGTGGCCGGCACAAGGGCCACCGTAAAGTATGTTTGAACCACTCTTGGAATCAGGGAGGGTGGCGCATGTCTGTGTGCTGGCCTTTCTGACTCCGAGAGTGGTCCAAATGTGCTTTATAGTGTCCCTTGTGCCAGCCAAACTTTGCTGGCCCAACTGTGCCAGCTTAACTCCAAGTTATGATTGCACCCTTAAAGTCATCAAATGACCACATTCCAGTAGCATGACCCTTATCTCTATCAGTGCATAGAAACAGACTTTTACATGCACACACAAAAATCACTATTGAATACCATTTTTATTTAATGCTCACCATTTTAACAGCAAAGTGTTAATTCCAACTTTTGTGCACACAGTGTAGCTGCAGAACAATATATTTAAGTCAAAGGAAAAAGCCCAGAGATCTGCCCATGACCACTATGCCTTTATTAAATAAGCTGAAAATCTGGAACATGCTGGGTAATTCACACATTCCTAAATCCCTATGTACAAATCTCCTCCATGTAGCAAGTAATGTGCTGAGTGTATAGTGCCATTTTTAATTACTTGAATGCTTGTAAATTGTTGCAAGTAGGTATTTGCCCATCTAAGGATACCTCTACAAAGGGCTTGTTTGGGGGAAAAGTAGTTGGGAGATAGGTGCACATTTTGCCCCAATCTCTTCCCTAACGTGAGCCAATAGCATGTGATTGGCTAAAAAGGTCCCACTCTGGTTTGAATGGGACGTGCACGTGAGGTCTAGCATCAGCTGCCCTGCCTGTGTTTTACAATGTACAGTGTTTGTCTCTAGCTGCCTTTGCATGTATTTCCAGCGTTGCTCTCAAAGTGCTCAATCAGGAGCAGTAGAAATGTCTATGCCAGCCTTCTGTAAAACGCATATCTTCTAGCAGAGGCGGTCGGAGCCGGGAGTGCGCCCCATGGCAAGCGCTGAAACTGCACCCCCCACCCTGCCCCCGCGCATCACGCAGACACGCCTCCCTTACCCCGGAAACGCTCTATTTTTGGAGCGTAAGGGAGGCGTGGGTGGGCGGGCGAGAAACCGTGCTGTCTCTCCCAGTCTGCGCGCAATGGCGCCCCACCGCTGCTCCGCGCCCTGTGGCTCGTGCCATGGGGCGCTACAGGTAAGATCCGCGTCTGTCTTCTAGTGACTTTATGAGTGGGCCCAAGGTTGGAGTTATTAGAAGGAACAAGATCCTCTTTGAGCAAACTGGATGGGGTATCAGTATGCCCAAAGAGGATCTTGTTCCTTCTAATTTAGGTTTGGAGGAGAAACAACTACGAGGAAAGAACCCACAGTGAGTTGCAACAACGCAAGTTTTCATTGGCGAAGTCTCCTGCCAGGCAGTCTCTGTGCTTTGCTTCATCCAGTGGCACCGACGCTGCAGAAAAGGCAATTCACTGCTGCCAGGGTTAAGTATCACAGTTGTGGCTAAAAGGAAGCACCATTCTTTACTCCATGCTCACCCACCCAGGGCGTATCGGCCTAGTCTAGTTGTGGCGGAAGAGTTTAAGGCCCATCCACGTCCAAAGGTGGAAAAACACATAAACTGGGATCGTAACCGGAAGCAGAAGGCTGTAGAAGCACAGGCTGGTTGTACTGGTGCAGCCCTGGGGGAAGTTTTCATCCACGCTGGCCGAATAAAACAGACCAGCCAAAGACAAGAGCGGCACAAGTACAGTCATGGTAGGAAGCGACAGGAACATGTTTCCTCCCTAATGTTTGCTCTTCACTCTTGACTGTTGACCTTCGTCTGCTCGGAGTCCGGTTCTTGCTTCTCTTTGCCCATCATCCGCGCAGCCTGGGGTATCATATTAGGAATGCCATCGACAATGGGATAGGCGATGCCCAGCTCTTCGTTAATTAATTCATTGGTGGATTCTTCGTACCTAGTAAAGACAGCAAATATTGTGAGAAGTGGGGTTTTCTTGCTAGAGTTCATTGGTTTTTTTAAATTTGAGGGTAACCACTTTGAGCAACCCATAATAGGGTCAGAAAGGCAAGGTGTGACGCTTAAAATAAGTAAGGGCACAATCCTAACCTGCAGTTAGGCCATCATTAGGCCAGCAAAGTTTGGCCAGCGTGTTTGGACCACTCTTGGAGTCAGAGAGGCCAGCACACAGATGTGCACCATCCCCCCTGACTCTGAGAGTGATCCAAACACACTTTATGGTGGCCTTTGTGCTGGCCAAGCTTTGCTGGCCTAACTGTGCCAGCCTAATGCCAGGTTATATTAGGATTGCGCTCTAAATTGGGTTTACTGCTGATGTTACTAACAATTCAAAAGAAAACAACACTTGGGATTGATACGACATCTCAGAGTTTTCCCAAGGAGTTTTCCTTTTACGTACCAGAAATATAATTTATAACTATAATCCTGGTTAGGATTGTTAGGTTAGGATACAAATAAAATTGTTGCCAAGGAGGTATTTAGAACTGGGAATTATTTACTTATTTGAAAGGGTTCTACCCTGCCTTTTCCCACAATGAAGGGGACTCAAGGTGGCTTACAATAAATAGATAAAAACAATATTAGAACAGAATAAAAAACCAAAAAATCAGAATAGAAATAGATTAAAACAAGCAACAGGATCACCAACATTTTAAAAAAATCATTAAAAAACACCAGCCTTCCTCATTCAAACTCTTTCCTGAAAAGCAAGGTCTTAAGGCCCAGCCGAAAGCTCTCAAGAGAGGGAGCCATTCTTAATTCAAGGGAAAGGGCATTCCATAAATGGGGAGCATCACTGAGAAGGCCCTATTCCTAGCCGCCACCCCCACACCCCTCCTGGTGGTGCCACAGACAGAAGGGCCCCCCTGTTGGCCTAAGAGGACAGGTGGGATTATATGGAAGAACGCAGTCCCTCAAACACCCTAGATCCAAGCCGTAAAGGCAGTGATGTCATCCGGGCGTGCCAGGAACCGGAACGCCCGGATGATTGGCAGCCCTCCGCCCCTATGGCGAAGGCCAGCCACGCCTCCCTGCGCCTGGAATCGCTCCATTTCAGAGCGATTCGGACACGCGGGAGGGAGGGCGGGCCCAGGAGCAGCTCACCCGCCCTCGGGAGAGGCGGTGCGGCCTGGGCCCGTCCGCGGAACTAGTGGAACGGTATACTGGGCCGTTCCGCCAGGATGACACAGCTGCGTACTTTAAAAGTCAAAACTTTTTGAATTCAGCCTGGAAACGAGTCAGCAGCCAGTGTAGTCACTGAAGCAGTGGCCTGACTGAATCAAACCAATGTGCTCCAGCAACCACCCAGGCTGCCGCATTCTGCACTAGTTGCAGTTTCCCGACTGTCTTCAGAGGCAGCCCCACATAGAGCGTGTTGCAGTATAGTAGTCTAATCTGGATGTTACGAGGGCATCAGTCACCGTGGCCAGGTCTTAGCGATCCAGGTACGGTTGCAGCTAGCTTATCAGCTGAAGCCGACCAAAGGCTCCCTGGCCACAGCCGCCACCTGAGAATCTAGGAGCAGCTGCGGATCCAGGAGAACCTCCAAGCTGCGGACATACTCCTTCAGAGAGAGTGCAACCTCATTCAGAGCAGGAAGACAGTCCAACACTCAAGTCGTGGACGTCTGGACCAGGAGAACCTCATACTTATCAGGATTTAAGTTCATCTTGTTGGGCCACATCCATAGCTCACATTCTTAACAATACCACAAAGTAAGTGACAGAGAGAGAGAGAGAGCAGAAGTCAGGTATCTGTTATTGGCAAACCCTTTCTAGTATGTCAGTGGTTTGCTAATTTCCTTTCAGGGAATCTTTTCTGTATCACAGTAGCTGCTGCGGAATCTGCATACATCTGCCACAAAACGACTGCCCATTGTAGAGGACTGTCCTGTAGCTCCAAAAAGGTGGAGCAAAGGCAAGGCCTGTTGGGTCCTACAGTTGCTAAGTGAGCACATAGCAACTGTGTCTACATTCTAGAGTATGCCCAACATTCTCCACAGACATCAGAAATGGCCATCCTTCAAGGAAACTTTGATGTTACTGATATTTCTGTTGCGGAATTCCCAAGAAACGGTTCTTTGCAGCACATTGAAAACAAGGGGTTTATCAATAACAATAACCATCGTTATTGCGATCATTCCTGTGATCAGGCCTTAAGACAACAATTTTACAGATGGGAAACTGAGGTTGGGAGATGGTTTGTCCAAGGCCTCTGAGCAAGTGAATGACTGGAGCAGGATTCTTGGTATACGCAAGACCACCTCTGTTGAGGCAGGAGCCATTGCTCAGATGAAGCTGGTTTTGTGCATATCTGGTAGTGATGTAAGGTAATTGACACGTTTGGATAAATTTTTCTTTTTATGGAATGGCGATAATGCGTTAACACCTATTTAACACCAAAATGAGTTCTCTTAAATAAAAGTTACTTGAGGCTGTTTTTAAGGGAAAGGAATACTAAAGTTCTAAACTTTTATTGGAAAACAAGATTGATGCATGTTAGAGATTGGCTTCAGAAAGTTTAGTGTAATTAATGAAGTTATAGTTCACTTGGGCATATTAAATGTAATCTCAAGAATTGTAGAGGAATGCAAGTCACTCATTGGAACAAGAAGCATATAAAATATTGCGCCTTGGTATATAGGGATGATTAATATTAAAATATAATAATAATTGATAATATTATCAATATTATATATCATATTAAATATCAATATTTAATACATAAAATATTCATAATATTGTTCATAATTATTATTTCGTAATAAGTGCTACCAACAATTAGCAATGTTAGCTTGCATAGCCCTTTAAGTACATCTGAACTAATTTTCTCTATATTTGGTGTTTGTGCTCAAATAAAACTTCACAAGCATCGGTTACATTCAAAATCAATGGATTAGTTTATCCAACAAAGTGGTCACAATCCTAGTTTTAAAAAATGATTTGCTTTCCTACACAAACAACAAAAGGGAACAAGTGGACAGAGAAGTAAGTAACAAAAAAGGAGAGGAAAGAAAGGGTAGAAAGAAGAAGGGAAAAAAAGGCAGGGTGAAAAGGTGTGAAAAGGAATCTTGGGAGAGTGCTTGGTAGGGCTTGTATTAAGTTATGAGTAACAAGGGGTGTGTGTGTGTGCAGAAAAAGACAGTAAGTAGAAAGGGGAGGAGAGAAAAGGTGAAATTGAAAAGAAAATGTCCCAGAAGTCAGGGGCGGAAGGTGCCAGAAACGTGCTCTCGAAGCCCCATCCTGGGCACGTCTACTCAGAAGTAAAACCCATTATAGTCACTGGAGCTTATTCCCAGGAAAGCGTGGCTAGGATTGTAGGCGGTCCTACCCTCACTCGGACTGCAATCCTATGCATCCTGGGAATCAGTCCCACTGAGCTCAGTGGGGCTTACTTCTGAGTAGGCACCCCCAGGATTGCGCTGTCAGTCGCTGCGGGCGGCTCTGGACGCTTCCCGAGGCGGCTCCTCCCTTGTTCTGTTTTGCAACCCGACAGCGGCGGGGTGGGGGGTGGCGGCCCTTGCGGGTGGCGCAGAAGGGGGAGGCCCCAGCATGAGCGCGCCGGGGGGATGGTGGTGGAGAGCTGGCGGCGAGCGCCGTGCCAGCGCAGCCCTCGTTCCTGGGGCCGCCGCGGCGGGGATCGCCCGAGGCGAGCGGCTCACCTGAGCGGCCTCTTGGACAAGGGGCACACGAGGATGTCCAGCAGGCCCGACGCGAAGGGCGGTGGCGCGCGCTGTCCTGGGCCGGCGACCCCCTCGCCCGTCTCCGCCGGGGCACAGAGCGCGCGCTGCGAACGCAAAGCGCCAGTCCGGAGCCGGAGCGCGGCCCGGGCGAGCATGATCCGCCGCTGCAGCCTGCGCCGCCAAGGGCGTCCGCGAAGGAGGCGGAAGGGAAGCCGGCGTCGCTGCTGCGAGGCTGCTTCCTGGGCAGGGCCAGGGCAGGCGGAGCGCCGCCCCTGAGCCCCGCGGACGGCGCGGAGAGGTTCCTACTGGCGGCCCAGGTCCTACTTGGAAGGCTTTGCGGTCCTGTGCGCGTTTGCACGCGAGTAACCTGCGCGGAACTCGGCGGGCGCGTGCCTGAGGACACACCGCGTCGATCTTGGTCGAGGCTGCGCAATTGCAACCCTGTGCCTGGTTCTTTTGGACAGTTCTGTACCGTTTTTCAGTTATAACAATGCAAGGCAAGTTTTTATAGATATAGATAAAGCTTTTCTCTGTGTGTGTAGATAGATAGATAGATAGATAGATAGATAGATAGATAGATAGCCCTATTAGCAAAAAACCGTGGGGGGGGGCGGGAATCGCAGTCGTGGGGTAAATTGGCGTTGGACCTGGGGCTGCTGTCCTAGACACAGT
The DNA here is from genome assembly GCA_029204185.1 of Lerista edwardsae. Lineage (NCBI taxonomy): Eukaryota > Metazoa > Chordata > Lepidosauria > Squamata > Scincidae > Lerista > Lerista edwardsae. The sequence continues at coordinate 3,547,907 of JAJKFI010000112.1, read as the reverse complement.
GTGGCTGCCTGCTCATGTGCACTTTTACTCCGGAGTCACTCCGCCGTGTTCCACGGGACTGAGAGCCCAAACCTGTGCATGTCTTCTAAGAAGTAAAAATTATTCGCAACAAAAAAAGCGTATGAAAATTTTGACTTGCTTGGGAGCACATTCCACTGGGTGAAACAGGATTTATTTCTAAAGGAGTATAGATTACTGCAGGCAACTTCTAACCTATGGACGCTGGCAACCCTGCCCCAGACCCATTTTCTTGGAAGTATGCTGCAGTCCTGTACACGATTTCCTGGGAGTAAGCCTAATTGAATGCAATAGGACTTACTTCTGAGTATGCGTAGGTTTGTGCTCTGTCTTGTTGAATTTTGCTGGGCTTCCTTTCTAGCAAGTATATTCAGGATTGCAGTTGTATTTGAGAGCAAACCTTGTGGAACATTGTGGGATTTAACTTGTGCATAATGATGTTCAGGAGTACATTGTGAGGTTACAATCCAGGTTCTCTTGAAATGAGTGGGATTTATTTCTGAGTAAGCATAAATAGGCTCTGGGCTGCACGATTTGCGCAGAACTATCAGCGCAATCTGGTACATGTTTACATAGAAGTAAGTACCATTTTGTGCAATGGAGTTTACTGTTCACTGTGTTTAGAGGGATTGCACCTTAAGTCATTTTGATTAGTCAAAAACCATTTCTGTGTCAATTGTGAGTCTTTGGGGTGGGTTGTCACCTGTCAGCAGAACCGTAACTAGGGTGGAGCTTGAGGAGCACCTGCTCCAGGCGCTGAATTGAAGGGGGTGCAGGATTGCCCCCAGCTCTGCCCCAGTTACCGAGGTGACTGTCTTTGCACTGCAAGCAGCACTCCCAGGCTCTCCCTAGAGGTGCTGCCAGTTGCAAGTGCCCCTCCTCCAGGGAGATGATGGAGGAGACTGCAAAGGCAATTTCCTCCCTGGACGAGGGGTGCTTGCAACCAGGAGCACCACCTCCTTCAGGGAGCCATTACATGGGGGGGACGACGCAAACAGGCAGAGCGTGATGTCATTGCCCCAGGGCGCTGGGGTAGGAAGTTATGGCTCTGCCTGTCAGCCTCAGTTTCTCTTCTGTACAATGGGCTTAATAATGACTCGATCACACAGAGCAGTCAGCGGTGCTGAATAACATAAGAAAATGTTGTCCTCTGCTTTTGGAATAGAATCACCCAGAAATACAAAATGGTATAAATCTGACTTCTTCTTTTTTAATTGGCTGCTCTTCAGGTGCATTTTGAGGGAGAGCCTGGGATTGACGACGGAGGACTGGCCCAGGAGCTCTTCACAATCCTCACAAGGCAACTGTGTGCCCCAGAAGGACAACTGTTCAGGCACTGTGAAGAGTCTCATCTGATTTGGTTCTCCAGCCAGGTATTTGTGAAAAGAGCCCTGTTTCTGTGCTGCATCTGTGCTTTCTTATACTAGCCTTGTTGGATCAGATTTAAGGCTCATCTGGCCTCCAGATTAGGATTGCACCCTAACAGCCCAATCCTGAACTGCCTGACAGCCAGCGGCAGCATTCAGCCGGTACGTTGGGCGGGACCATAGAGGAAAGATCACTAGAGGCGGCATGCTTTAAGAATCAATAGGAACAAATTGAGGCCAGGGGGCGGGCTTAGCAGCCATGTTGGCGTACTCAAAACATTGCTCATTCCAAGCATTTCAGATTGCTTTTCTGGTACTGTTAAGGACTGAATAATTTACTCCTGAAATAAAAACTCACGAAAATAACAACATGTAATCGTGTAGAAACATCACTGGTAACCATATTATGAGTTAATATGCAATTCCAAGGTTTAATTCTGCATAATTATATTACTGAACACACCGGACGAAATGCTACTTGCTGTCTATTTAAACTCGGATTGCACTGTTTTGACAGACTTATTTTTTGAAATCTACACAAGCAGAAATAAAGTGTGAACGGGAAGGAAAGAAAAAAAGGGGAGGGTGGGCAAAAATTAGATAAATATGTAGGAAAATTACATTAAAATCTCTTCATAACACAAGTAGTTGTCAATAGGAGAGTAATTCTTTTTTACTTCTAGACTATTAAGAGTTTTTCTTAAACTTCTACACTCACCCCCCCTCCATAAAACAAATTCTGTTAATGTTCAGAATTTCGAAAATATTACAGTAGAAAATGGAAGGTGGGAAAAAAGTGTAAACGGGAAGGGGGAAAACCCAAAGCTAGTGATACATATGCATTGAAATCTAATTTACCCTTTCACAATGTAAAGAGATTCCTGTTAATGTTTTGTCCCACCCAGGGGCGTAGCAAATGAAAGTGTAACCCAGTGCAGAGGGCAAAAATGTTGCCCTGGAAATGACATCTCAACTGGAAGTGATGTTGCAGTCGTGTTTTCGTTTTCCCTGGTTTTTTGGCCATAACGTTTGATAGATAGTGTTCTCTGTTTTGTTTCAGTTTATTCTGCATTAAATTATTTTTCCAGTGATATACCGTATAATATGATGGTATTATTTGTAATTACCAATGTTTTCACCATTTTGGCCCCTAGTGCCAAGATCAGCTTGTTGCCCCCCCCCCCCAAAAAGCTTGTTGCCTGGTGTACTTGTTCCCTGCACTTTTTAAGCTATGCTCCTGGTCCCACCTTAATTTTAGTTTTGTTTTTCATTTCTATAATTCTTTCTAATTCTGTATATGCACATACTGATGTTTATATTTGTTATGTTCAGAAGAAGAAAAAATGAAAAACCCAAAAAATATAATGGTGGTTTTTTTAAATAGAAACCTAGCATGATTTATTTTAAACATTCTTTCCTTATTCAAATAGCTGATCAGTGCCTTTTAAAAATACCTGCCTGTTGGATTTTCAAATTAGGTACAGGAAGATGTGTATTTTCTGATTGGGAACCTGTTTGGCATGGCACTCTACAACATGAAAATAGCTGCCTTCCCTTTCCCTCTTGCTGTGTTCAAGAAATTGGCAAATATTCAGCCAACTCTGGAAGATTTAAAAGAGCTCTTTCCAACCGAAGGAAGGTATGGAATCATAATACTGCACTTAAGATTATGTACTGCAAAATGATTAAATATCAGAGGAATGTCCCTTCTATGTGGTTATTACCAGAGCTGTACAGTCATGCCTCATTATCCACTGGGGTTCTGTACTGGAACCGCTAGTGGATACTGAAAATGGAAAAACAGCTTTAAAGACCCACTTCCAGGTTTCTTACTTATCCATTGTTGCCCTAGGATGGCAAACCTATGACACGCGTGTCAAAGCTCACACACCACAAGGTTTGGGGTGACACACCAGCATTCATCAATACCTGACAAAAACTGAGTTTGTTTTACTCATTCTTTATTTTTGTAATTATTTGATGCTTCTTTATATACAAAGCACCATACATGATTAGGCTGTATTTTTTGTTTAAATAAATGAATATAAAGAATCATTTCTCTTTTGTTTGGGAGCGGGGTTGACACACCAGCAGAATCAAGTTAATTATTTTTCTAAGTTTTGACACACTGAGCCCAAAAGGTTCGCCATCACTGCCTTAGAATGCATTGGTATAGACGCTGTACTACATTCAGCCACTAGATGGAGTGAATAATGGAATGTAGGCAGGTAGGAGATTGGATTTTGGCCATTTTTTCCCTTGTTACAAGGCATTTACAGTCCCTGGTATCAGTCAAATCAGTGGATACAGAATTAGTGGATACTGAGGCACGACCTGTTTACCCTCTCTGGTCCTTAGCTTTTTCAAGTCTTTTTTATTTAGGAACTAAGTGCCTAGCTTTTGCTTAGGGCAGTGTTTTCCAAACGCTCTGGGAATGTTTGGGCCATTTTAAGAAGTTGCAGGAGAGGGGGGGGTGGCTCTGGTGCTCCCATGATTGTGGCAAAAAGGTTCTATTCTTAAAGTGAAACCACTTAGTGGGGGGGGGCGTCACCACTGCTTCCTGGAGGGTGCAGAGAGTCCACAGACCCCTTCACCTGCCTCCTCGACCTCTAAAGTGCCCCAAAATGCTCTTGGAAGCTTCTTCCGAAAACCTGCATTTTGTGACATCTTAGTTTGGGAACCTCTAGCAAAGTGGGTTCCTGTCTAAGGCTGAAGTCATATTCAGAAATCAGTT
>JAJKFI010000112.1:3522284-3538788 GCA_029204185.1 Lerista edwardsae | reverse complement strand
CTCAAACATACAACGAGCTATGGCGAACTCCCATAGCTTCCAACAGGTTATGGTTGCCAGAGCCGTAACCCTGCGGGGACTTGCTGCGGACCCAATCCAGGGAGCACAGACGGAGCTGTGAACGCGGCTGCATCCCTCAGACACCCTAACAGATGTCAGAGGAGGAAGGGGCTGTCGGTGGAGTGAAGGAAGAACAAGACGTTGGCACCCCTGTGGACCCGCAAGTTGGCGAGTCCGGGGAAAGTGAGGAAGAGGAACCGGAGGACGGAGACCTCGGACCTTTACTTCAACTGCCTGGAGCACCCGCGCCGCCGCCGCCTGTTCCGTTGCAGCCCGCCGCGCCCATCGCGCCTGCACCCGCGATGGCGCAAGTTCCGCCGGCCGTGCCGCCGGCTCCTGTGGTCCAGATCCCGCTGCTCACCGACACGAATTACGTTCAGTGGGCCCAAAAGATGGAATTACTTCTTGTGCGGGATGATCTTTGGCAACGCACCCAAGCACCTCCCCAGGCAGGGGTCGTTGCAGAGGAAACGCAAGACCACAAAGCGAAGGCAGCGATCGGTCTCGCAATTTCGGAAGATTTGCTGGTTTACATCAGAGGTTTACCGCATGCAATCGATTACTGGAATACGCTGAGAGACCTATTTGCCAGACCATCCATGACTTCCAGCATGGTCCTAACGCGCAAGCTGTGGAGATCGCGTTTGGGGCCGGGAGAAGACCTGCGCCTCCATTTGAGGGCAATGCAACAGACCCTCAAAGACCTGGAAGCCGTGGGAGAGCAAGTTGCAGAGAGATTGAAAGTGTTTGCAATTCTCAATTCTCTGGATGAAACATGGGACAATTTTGCCCTCACTTTGGAATCCATAGATCCACAGCAGCTGACAGTCACCCTTGTGGTCGCGAGGCTTCTCGAGGAAGCGGACAAAAGGGCGGATAATCAGAGAGAACGTGAATTCCGAAAAGGGAAGAACAACGCTTCTGGGAAGCAACCACAGAAACAACCCAGAAGCGAGTCCCAGGGACAGGTGTGCGCAACCGGGAGAGAGTGCTGGGTGTGTGGATCTACCCAACATCTCGCGCATCAATGCCCCAAGAAGAAGGGGAAGAAGAAAAAGCCCCAAGGTGAGCAAGACAAGGGGGGGCAAGGGCGATCTCAAAAGCCCCCGGCACAGCATCCCAAAGCGAGCATCGCGTTCGTGACTTCGGCCGAGAAGCGGCGCACCCGTGAATCCTGGCTGCTGGATTCGGGCGCCAGCCACCACATTGTGACTTCCGCCGACCTACTCACGAGTAGACGCGAGACAGACCGCGACACTGTTGCTCTCGCAGATGGGACTACAGCCCCAGTGGAGTGCATCGGGGAAGTGTTCCTCCCGCGGTTGCAGACCACATTGAGGGATGTGCTTTGTGTACCGACAATGTCGAGAAATCTTCTCAGCCTCGGCACGCTCCAGGAAGATGGGTTTACCGTGACCTTCCAGGACGATGTGTGCGCACTTGAGAAGGGAAATCTTCGCGTGGCTGTTCCCAGAGTGTACCGGCTCTTCGTGCTTGGAGCACAGACGGCGAAGAGACCACAGGCAGAGGCATGCTTCAATCAACCCAAGCATGGGTCCTGTGGACATCTCTGGCATCTAAGATTAAACCATTTGAACCATAACTACGTGAAGAAGACTGCTGAACTTGTGCGGGGAATAGACTTAAAGGACTGCCATGCCTTTGTGGACTGTGAAGTGTGCAAAATGGCAAAATCACACCGTGCAAGCATCCCGAAATTCAGCACACGCCAAAGTGAGACTGCCTTCCAGCTGATTCACACGGACTTAATTGGACCGTTAAAGAAGACAGCGGGGGGGTCGCAATATTGTTTAACATTGGTGGATGACGCTACCAGGTACTGCTACATATTTCTCTTACGACAAAAGTCTGAGGCGTTTAATAAAATCCGTAGTTGGGTCAGGTGGGTAGAAAGGAGGTTTGGATGTCGTGTAATAGCCTTTCAAAGTGACCGGGGAGGAGAATTTCTTAGCAAAGAAATGTCTCAATGGTTGGAAAGGGAGGGCATTACACACAGGTTGACTGCACCTCGCACCCCAGAGCACAATGGGGTGGCAGAGCGCAAAAACGGGGAACTCCAAACCACAGTCCGAGCGCTGCTGGAGCAAGCAAAATTACCAAGAGGGTTGTGGGGAGAGGCGATGAAATACGCTGTGTTTGTTTCTAATCGCGTGTACCACCGTTCAATTAACGGGGTCCCCTACACCAAATTATACGGTAAACTTCCCAATCTCGCATTCCTTAGGACGTTTGGCTCATTCGCCTTTGTACATGCAGATAGGGAAACCCGTAGAAAGGATGCTCCACGAGCCAAAAAGTTGCAGTTCATTGGAATAGAACCAAACTGCAAAGCGCTCAGATTCTTGAACCCTGACCACAAAACGGTAACGATTTCCAGCTCTTACGATTTCTCTGAGCAGGATATGCTGCCTGATCACACTGCCCAGAGGGTCACCATCCCAACACAAATAGGACAAAATGGAGGGGAAACTGAATTAGAGAGCAGCATTCCCGAACATGCAGCATCACCTCAGAGAGCTCCACAGAGACAGGAAAGACCTCCAGTCACCCCTGCACGCACTGACAGGCTGCAGGAAGAGGGGGGGGAGAAACCAGTCCAGGACTGGACACAAGCACCTCTTCAGAGGAAGCCACTCCGGAACCTGTGGTTCCGACCCGACGCATTCTTCCTCCCAGAGCCACAAGGGGAGTTCCACCCCAAAGACTAACCTACCTTGTAGAGGCAGAGGAGGTACCTGAGACGTACCAAGATGTCTTGGAACTACCCCAAGCTCAGAAGGAAGAATGGCTACAGGCTATTCGGGCTGAACTAAAAGCAATGCACGACTTACAAGTCTTTGAACCAGCAAAATTACCGCCTGGTAAACACGCAATTGATTCCAGGTGGGTGTTTGTTCTCAAGGACAAGGAAGGTGCTGAGCCCTTGCGTAAAGCCCGATTAGTGGTTCGTGGCTGCAAACAGATCCCAGGGGTAGATTTCGAAGAAACCTACTCCCCGACTCTCTCAGCTACCACGCTACGCGCAGCACTCGCGGTAGCGGGCAGCAAAAAGTTTCAAGTGCAACACTTTGACGTTGGAACAGCGTACCTGCACGCACAACTGAAGGAAGAAGTTTGCATGACTATCCCTCCAGGTGTGCAGAGCGATCACGCGCATTTTCGCTTACGCAAAGCGGTGTACGGGTTACGCCAAAGTGGGCGGAGCTGGCATTTATGCCTCAAGGAGCAGCTGGAAAAATTGGGGTTCACCCCCTCAAAAGCTGATCCATGCCTTTTCAGGAAGGGAAAAGGGGACAAGTTATGTATTCTGCTGTGTTTTGTTGACGATCTGCTGGTGATAGCAAAAACGGATCAACAGGTCAAGCAGATCGCACAAGAGCTTCAAAAAGCATTCACTTTGAAGTGTCTTGGTCCTGTCAGTCAATACCTGGGAGTAGAAATCAAACGTACAGCCGGTGGTACGGGGTTTCTTCTCAGCCAGAAGAAGAAAATTCAAAACCTACTCAAAGTGTGGGGTATGCAAGACTGCAAAACTGTTGCAACACCCATGGTGGTTGGGAGAAGGGAAAACGCAGAGGAGTCTGCACCATTCCCAGAGCAAAACATGTATCTTTCCCTGCTGGGTTCACTCACGCACATTGCCTGCTGGACCCGTCCAGACATTAATGCTGCTGTCAATTACCTAAGCAGGAAAGCTGCAAATCCTACCCAGGCAGATTGGATAGCCCTAAAGAGGATTCTCAGATACCTGAAGGGCACAATTGACTTCGGGTACCATATCGCACCAAAAGGAACACTGCAATTGGAAGTTTTTGCAGACAGTGACTTTGGGGGCGATGAAACAAGAAAATCCACCACGGGCTATGCCATACGTCTGGGAGAATGTGTGGTAGATTGGGGGTCACACAAACAGAAGACTGTGGCGTGTTCGACACTTGAAAGTGAATACACAGCCTTGAGCCATGTGACCAATTACCTACACCTGCAAAGGCAATTGATGTCTGATTTGGATGCTCCACAAAAGAATCCAATCAGAGTATGGATGGACAATCAATCTGCCATCCAGATTGCTGGGTCAGAAAAAGTCAAAATGCACTCCAAACACGTGGACATAAAGCACCAACATGTCCGGGAAGCCGTCCAGAACGGGGACATTGAAGTGATTTATTGCCCATCACAGCAAAACATAGCTGACATATTGACTAAGCCTCTTCCTGCGTCACAATTCAGAGAAGCAGTTCAGATGTTGAATGTGGCGCCGAAAGACGAAAGCCTCCGAAACGGAATGGGGGGGTGTTGTCATTTCACACCACACTCACAAGAGTTGGTTGGAATGGGCATTCCATTTCTCCGTCTTCAAATCAGATAAGGGCACCTGCGTGTCCTTCAACAGTAAGCTTCCCAGCTCGTTAGAGCACCCAGCTGCGCGGGAGTTTAACTCTCTTTCCGATAGTGTAGAGTAAGCAAGCAATTTCACATGGGAAGCGATGGAAAGCACACATCTCATTTTCCCACGAGATGATGAGTGTCAAATGGGTATTTCATTGGCTAATCGGGCACACAAGGGTCTGCGAGTGCCCACCTACCAAAGGTACCCTGATAGCATTCTTTATTCTGAAGTTATTCTGTGTGTGCGTTTTTCACCTTTAAGAAATGCGCTGAGACAGCCGCCTGCGAGCGGCGAGAGTTGCCGGCTTCGGCAGAACCGGCACAATGAACTTTTACCTTTGCTTTTCACTTTCGCTACAATAAAGACTTTGAAACTGACACAGTAGCGATCGCTGTGTTTCTTCGATCAGAGGCGCAAGCAAACGCCAAGAACAATGGGTTTGCAGGCAGGTTTCTAACTCTGCTATTTAATTCTCAAACATACAACGAGCTATGGCGAACTCCCATAGCTTCCAACAGGAGGGTGGTGCATATCTGTGTGATGGCCTCTCTCACTCCAAGAGCTGTTGGAAAATGATTAAATTCCGCCCGATAAATGCAAGGAAACAGCGTAACCAAATTGGATGCAGTGACCAGTCATGCCCAGCAGAGGGGGCCTGGAAACTACTTAAGAGCGGAGCTCAGGAACCCCAACCAGTCATTAAACTGATGAAATTTACAGGCTGGCTTGGAGTGAAAAGGGTAAAAAAAGCAAAACTAAATTCCCCGAACTCATTCAGATAGAAATACAGTCCCTATTGCTATAATTTTATTGGTTTTTATTTTTGATACTGTTTTAATATCGTATGCCACTTTCTTCCCTAACTTGCAGTAAAAGTGCTGTAAAAATGCGTGCACGACTTTGTGTACTTCAGAAAGCAATCTGCAAATGTAGGAACTAAAATGCTGAACAAATATCCTTGCAGAAAAGAATACGTTGAGGCTTACGTGAATTACGTCTTCAATGTCTCCGTGGAGAAGCAGTTTGACCAGTTCAGGCGTGGGTTTTTAAGAGGCTGCCCAACGGCAAAGTGGAAAGTCTTCCTTCCTGTTGAACTCCAGCTCATCTTGCATGGACATACAGAATATGACTGGGAGCAACTCGAACAGGTGCTGCGGACATCAGATTGTGCATTTACTCAGACCCACATTGACCATTTGGTGAAGTGTTGCTTGAGAACGGATGTGTTTGCTCTGGCAGATTTCCATCATCAATCTCGACCAGGGCTAGCCCAGCAGTGGCACAAATAACGAGGTTCACATCAGTGGCATGGGAAGTAGCAGGCTCAGGGTACGCTTCACCCTGAGCCTGCCACTACCTCGCTCTATCCCACCATAAAGCGAGCCACATTGATCTGCTTCCTGCTCACTTTTTTCCATTTCTCCACCCGCTTGCCTCCCTCCTTCCCTGTTATGGTTCCTTTAAACTTAAAGGGACATTGCAAAGAGCGTGCAAGATGAGAGGGTAGAGAAGTGGAACAGCATTGCCCTTGCCTGAAAAAAAACAGGTGGGCATTGTTATCTACTTCTCTCATTTTGCTCCTTCCTTGCACGGTCCCTTTAAAGAAAACAGGAAGTGCTGTGCAGGCTGGGAGTTTTAACATGACCCATGTGTCCTGCTTTGATTAAAAAGATTGCATGGGAAGGGGCACATTAAGGAACATTGTCCCCCTGTATCCATGAAAGTTCCATTCCAAACTCTCACCCCTCCCCCCCCGCCCACAGATATGGGAGGGACCCTATATAAATAGTGCCCCCTGCACATGCCCATTTCAGTACCTTTGTTTTTCTGTAGTAATGCTTTCAGTGCAGGTGTTTCTTGCTTTGTAACATTTGTGCTTAACTAAAGAACCGAACATGCAGGCAACAAGCCTGCATGCTACAGAGAGGAGAGTAACTGGACGTTAACAGGAAGCAGAACAGTTCCTGCTTCCTGTTAATGTTCAGTTAGTTTCCCTCTAGTGTGCAGGCAAGTTGCATACATGCTCGGTTCTTCAGTTAAGCAAGAGTGTTAAGCAAGAAACACCCGCATCAACAGTGCTAAAAACAAGGGTACTGTAATGTGTGGGGGGATATGGGGGTCCCCTGGATCAGGAGTTAAGTGAAACTGGATACCAGATACAAGGGGATGCCTGTAACTGGTTTCTTGTGTGTGTGGGGGGGGGGTCAGGTTTTTTTTGGGGGGGGGGAAGGCAGAACAGGAACCTGTTCAGCCATCCCTGAGCTGTACTGTTTTGATTCTTAAAGCATTAGCCCTTGTTGCCAAGCAGGCTGCTTGTGTGTTGTGTGATCACAAGTGTACACATGGGTTATCAGCAGCGTCGTCATCCTCAAATGAACTCCTGGAACGCTGGGAGGGACTTACGCAGGGCTTTGCCGTGATTGGCAGCCCGCCCGTTTTGTTCCGCGGCTGCCCTGGCCTCGAGGGGTGCCTGCTCGCCAGGGGAGACAGGTGGGGGGCGCGCCGGGTGCCTGGGCAAGCAGCGGGGGGCCACGCGAACCGGGGGCAGCCCCCCCTCGAGGCCAGGGCAGCCGTGGAAGGAAACGGGCAGGCTGCCAATCACGCGAAAGTCCCGCCCACGTCCCTCCCAGCGTTCCGGGAGTTCATTTGCGGATGACGACGCTGGTTATCAGTAATAATTTAGCTGTCGGCAAAAGACAGGAAAAAAGAAAACCTTTTGAAAAATTAGATTCTATTAATGAAAGCTGCTGAATATATAGATACGGGGCCTGCAGGATAAAAACACTTAGGGGTGACTCAGTTATATAAGCATTACCCAAGAAAGCCCTTTGGCAGCTGTATTGTTATGAGAACAACTAAAGCACCGTATGATCTGCTGTTCCAGGATTCTCAGAGGCCTTGAAAGGGATCTTGGGGTGCCCGTCTCAGATTGTGTAGTGCAGCTACTTGGGGGAAGCAGGTGGCATAATGCTGCAAAACATTAGCTTTCACAGTGGCACCCTAAACTGCATCCCTGCCTGATATCACTTAACTTTTTCAGTTCAGGATCCACTGAGAACCTTGAATTATGATGGGTCTACTCAACAGGCAGCTAGGACGGAGTGCAGCTTTCTGACAAGCGAATGGGATGGAAATCCTGGGCTGGCCAGCATGTTAAGATGTGTGGCAGCCCTCGGATTCCGCCTAGAGAGACATCAGGATGACCAGATGATGGAATGGGACCATGAAGGGCAATGAGCATTGGCTTATATAAAGAGATACTGAAGGATTAACCAAGCAGGGCTATTTTTATCCTCTGACAGAATGCGGAGTACGATGGTTATGAAAAATCAGATGAAACCGTTCAGAATTTCTGGGGGGCCTTTCGTGACCTTTCGGAAGAGAAGAAGAAGCATTTTCTCGGTAATAAACATTTCTTTTAAAAGGCAAAATGAATCTTTAATGTGAGAGTATGCTGCTCATGGGTCAGCTTTAGCAGCAGCCTTGTCTGAAGGCGTGTGTGTGTGTGTCAAAGGCCTTCAGGCTAGTCTCTGGAAGCTCTTTATCCACACACACCCTTGATAATTGGGCTGCCCCAGCACCACCTTTTCAGCAGCTCTACTTCTTCCTCCCTCTGAGAGGCTTCAGCGGGCAAGACATGCTACTGGGTAAGGGGCAGCCCAAGAGGGGTGAGAGAGCGAAATCCTGCTGAGGTGCTGGGAGAGCCCAGTTATCACATGGGCTGCCTTTTCAGCTGTACCAGCTGCTACTTCACAGACCTCCTTTCAGTTGCTAAGCCACAAAGGGATGCTGTGACAGAAGTGGTGGTGCTGCTGAAAGGGGGGGCCGCCCACGTGATAACTGGGCTCGTCCCTAATGTGAAAATTTGATCATAGATTTGATCATCAAGATTTGCACACTTCTGCCATTTGCAGCCAATGAGTTTCTGTGTTAGAACAAAATGCTCCATTTCTGGCCAGCATCTGCCTAATGACATCACTTCCTGCTTAATGATGTCACTTCCGGCCCTTATCAGGCGCCATGGAGGCTTTTCGGCCCACTCTATGAAAAAACATGTTTGACACCTCTGGCTTAATTTATACCAGCCTTGAGTGTGACTGTGTTTGATCCTTCCCTTCTTCTGGTGGGAGCAGGTACCTAGGCATTTTTCTCACAGTGCTGTGAGATTGTTTGGTTGGAGGGCAAGTGCTTTGCCTGAGGCCAGCCAGGATACTTTAGAAGTTTTTGAATCCAGGCCTCTCCCACATTCTGCCCATTGCGTCAGGATGGGCAGAAGGTTGGTCGAGATCTGTTCAGAAGATTTTTGGCAAAGGATCGGACTCCTACTAGTTTTAATAATACAAACAATAACAGAGGGGCTTTGCTCCCTCTAAAGCAGGCTGCTGACATGAATGCTTTGTGGAAAAACCAGGAGTGGATTTCTGTGCGCGAGGATTGTGAGCTTCAATTTTGGGACTGACAATAAATGTTTGGGCTGAGCATGTGCTCAAAGCCTCTCCGATTCTCGATTCTAAGTGCATGCCTGTCCACTCTTCTGCACATAGCGGTAATGGAAATTGTGGAAGATTACCCCGAGGAGATAGGAAGTGGTATCAGCAGTGGCCCCTTCTCTATGTTAGCCAGGAATTACGGGGTTAACCCCAGAGCCCTTGCCTGTGGCTAGTTCACAGCTGCAGCTGAGTAGGATGATGAGGACCTGGGGAATGAAGGAGGATGCTAGATTGTTAGGCAGGTGTGGGTATAGAGATGTGGAAAGAGGATTGTTTGGAGAGAAGAGTGGGGGTTTGGAAAGACTGACTGATGGATTGGATGAAGGATACTTGAAGCTGCTGGGATTGTGATTGGGAACTAAGGTTGCTGTTGGAGACTGGGGAATTATTGTGTGTCTGCCACACCCCTGGAGCCACTGACTGGAGAAGGAAGGAGGACCTGTGTGGCTGAGCATAATGTGACTGCATTTTGTCTTCTCATGGATGGTGGGTTCTAGTGCCTTGTGTAAAACTAAGGTGGTTTATGATGATAGAAGGTAAGACAATTAGCCTACTGCGGGCATAAGATTGCAGAAAGGGAATCTGGCACAACCATAGCTGGGTTGATGGACCTTGGGGTTTTAGTAAAAACCAAACAGATCCCACAAATCTGAAATCTGCCACCTGTACAGTGCCTCACATAGACCTCACATGTTTTGTGTTTCGAGAGGCCACCACAACCCTAAAGTCTCTTTCCTGGTCCTCTACCAGTTACTCAGACCCTATCCAGTGTATATGTGAAGTTCACAGTGTTCTGCTGCAACGTGCATTGATTTACACTTCCACACATTGAACCGCATCCCCCTACAGATATAGGGGCATGCCTGTGCTTAAGTTTAGTTACAGTGGGAAATGACTTCCTAAGACAAGTGGGTTTTCGGATGAATTTCATTCCTTCAGGCTTTCCAAGATTAACTTTATGAGCATGCTGAAGCCCATCTAACATCTAAAGTAGGCCTTTCTCCACAGGCTTCATGTTTGCCACAGTTTTTGACTGTTCTGACTGTGCCTTCTTTCATGTTTGTCTCCTCAGCTTTTCTCACAGGAAGCACTCGCATTCCTGTCCAGGGGCTGGAAAGTTTCACGTTCACTATTCAGGATTCAAAAAAAGAAAACCCAGACAAGTGGTACCCGGAAGCTTCCACCTGCTTTCTCGTTTTGACTCTGCCTAGATACACAACCAGAGACATTCTTGAGGAAAGGCTTCTGACTGCCCTGGAGCACTATGAAGTATTTGGCCTGAAATAAGGGCCTAGATGTAGATTTTTCAGCATTGGATGGTGACTCCATATCGTTGTCTAGGTTGGGGCAGGGAAAGAAATGCCAGGAAACATGGTTCTGCCAAGAGTAGACCTTTTGACTTTAAAGGCAGTGTGGTGTAATTCCTAGAGTGTTGGACTATGAGACCTGGGTTCAAATACCTGCTCCATTCACTGGGTAACCTTGGGCCAGTCATTCTCAGCCTGGCCTCGGCCTTTCACAGTTGTGAAAAGCAGGCTTCAGCAAACCCTCCTGGCCCCAGGCCAGTAGTGAGGGCTGTCACTTCCTGCCACAACATCCCTTCCAGGTTAATGACATCACTTCCGGTGGGTCACAACACGAGTGCCTCTCTAAAAAATGGGTCTCAGTCTAAAAAGTTTGAATACTACTGGTATAGAGGTTTTTGGAGGGCTATTTGGGGCATGAGTGTTTTGGGAGCATGGCTGGAGAACTGTTCGTATGTGTGCACGCGCATGTGTAGAGCGTGTTGGGAGGCAGACTGAAATTAAGGTGCTAAGCCAAGTTGAACCTTGTGGACCATATGCCCTGTTCTCAGTTCTCAGAAAAAACGTGGAATAAAATGCATTAAATATATTTTAATATAAGCCAAACACACATTTACTGTGCCTTTATTTACACCATCAATTTATAATTTTTTTACAACCTCAGTCAATCAATGTTTATATACTGCTTTTCAACACAAAGTTCACAAAGTGGTATACAGGCTGCTAATAATAATAATAATAATATAGTTAAATGGCTCCCTGTCCCATGAGGCCTCACAATCTTTAAAAAATGCAGACCACCTTTCCAACCGTTGGAAAGATAAAACGGCACCAAAACTAGAACAAGTTTCAGATAAATTATATGAAACAGCTAGTAATGATATTTTAACAGATAAGCTAAATTGAAAAATTAATGTTAGAAAAAAATGGGATTTATTTTATGAATGGATTAATTCTAAATGTTAAGTTATGACAAGCAAGACAGATGGATATAGTTTACTCCATGTATAAGGAATGTTACATACTATAGGTAGAAATGAAATGTTTTATAAAATGAAAAACGATGTAAGAAAATAAGAAGCTGTAACCCTTTTGTATTTTTACCTCATGTCTCCCTGACCCATGTATCCTATATTACCTATCCCTATGTCCAATTTATGCAAACTACAATTAAAAAAAAAAAGCAGACCACCACTAGCAACAGCCACTAGACAAGACACTGCACAGGGGTGAAGAGGGACAATTACTCTCTACTCCCCCTGCTAAATATAAGAGGAAAACCACTTGAAAAGTGCCTCTTGCTCAATTAGCAGGGGTTAGCAATGGTTTTCACCTCTTATGATGCCTCTTCTGGGAGACTCTTCTGTGTTCTGTGGCTGTTTCTAGAACAACCATAGGAACAAATGGTCTGTCCTTCTTAGAGCCGGCAGAGGAAAAGGAACAGACGGTGACTGATGGTTGAGCTGCTGCTACTGCCTGAAGCTAAGCAGAAGAATCTGTGACTTGTTTTTGGATGGGAGACGGATGCCAGGCTGTGACAAGCTGCAGTACCTGTGGTGGCAGAACAGAGTCGCGGTGGAGCTGATGACTCACCTCAAGTGAGAGTTGCAGGGAAGTGTGTTGAGAAGGCCAGCCGCAAAAGAACAGAATACGACCTTGAGGACCTGAACCTGGCCTGACTTGCGATTGCCTGCTGAGACTTGACGGCAGGCAGCCAAAGGAGAGAACCACACTGGGAAGGCAACGTCTGGGCCTGAGGATTGTGATCCGCCAATCCGCCAATTTACAAGAATACTGTAGATTTGTAAAAAAAAAACCATTGAAGAAATAAATGGTGGTTTGGATTAGCCTGCTCATGTCAGCCGCCTTGGGCATTTGCTTCGGCATGGGAAAGGCGGGGTATAAATTCTTCAAATAAATAAATTTGTTACCTCAGACAGTTGCCCTAAAAATAGAGCTACTAAACCCAGAAGAGTTTTTCAGCAATTTTCAATTGCTATTCTCCAAGCTCCTGAGGCACACTTGTGGACCTTTGACAGTACGCTTGTGGGCCATGGCACTCCAGTTGAAAATAGCTGAAGACGAGGCAGTGTGTACATCATCAGTGTGGAAGTTTGGCACACTTTTGTGTCTTGGAATGTTGCATAAACCTGAACAACACTGTTTCAGCGGTATGAATTTCTTTCTAAGGCCCTAGGAGCGGCTCTGGTTGTTTCCCAATTTAACATTTGGGCTGGTTTTGTGCTGTGTAAAGATGACACATGCATACCCATCCCGTGTGTGTGAAAAGGTGACGAGTCAGGGGGAAGGCAGGCTTGAACTGTTGCTGAGCAGACAGAGAAATTGATATCCATCCTCTGCACAGTGGGATTTAGAGAGAAGCATAGCATCCAAGGATGACTCGAGCTTTTGCTTGGCTTATTTTAGAAACTGCCTTCAGCCCAATTAATTCAAGTCCAGCCTGGTTGCTGAGTCACGCAACTGTGATGGTACAGGGGTGAACAGCCTGCATTTCAATGTTGAAGAACCACATACAGGAGCCTTGTTGCCTGAGATTATTTCTGGATAAAGCCAAATTAAGACCTGATACGATTTCTGGTACTTATCCTGCTTTACCCAGACCCAAGAAAAGGAGATAGTCTGGCACAGACTAAAATGCCTAAAAGATTTTAAAAAACTGAGAGGGAGACAAGGGCATTTAGCATTGTAAAAATGTTTATAAAGGGACTAATGCACATGCTTGTTGAGAACACAGTACTGTAATGCTAGCATCAAGTCACAAAACGTCAGTTTGAAAAACCTGCTTGATTTAGATTCCTGCTCAATAGCAACTAGGTAGAGAATTCATTGAAGACATCAGAGCTAGCTGCTGAATCTATGGTAGTTCCACAACATTTTCAGCACATGTCAGATTCTGAATGCACCTCAGCAATGCATAGACTGAGGCCTGCAGCTGTGCGACACAAAATGCTGCCTTGGGTCAGCCACCTCTGTGCAATTAAAAATAATGCAGCCCCTTCCCAACTTCTTGCGTGGTTTCTTCAATTGCAGAAATGCAGGACTTCCACATTTGATTTAAAAGGATTGAGTGAAGGAGCTGCTTCCTGTTGCCTGGTAAATCAAACCTGAAGTCCTGCTTTTCCAGGTTTAAAGACACTGCACTATGAACGAGGTAAGAAGGTGGACGATCCACTGTCTTAGCAGGTGGAAAGTGGATCAAAGCTGATTGTGCCCCCGGTGAGCTGGAGGGAGGTGACAGCAGTGGCAGATTCAGGGTGATGGGCATCCCAAATCTATTACCCCCTTCTCTCACACACATATGATCTGCTGATAATGCAACCCATACAGTGATGTCATGCAGGGGGAATGTGGGGGAACTCAGTTCCGCTAGTTAAAATTAGGGCTGACTCCGCCCATTTCACTCTCCCTCCTCCCCCCTCCCAATTCCTCTGCAAAGAGCTTTTCTTCTTGGTTGGCCGGCACTCAGAGGGTTAAAGGGAGCTACTTTGGATTCCTAGGGGGGCGAAGGGGGAAGGGCTGCAGTGGGGAAGTCCCGTCCTGCACAGCCCCCTTCCTCGCTCCCTCCAGCCACACACGTGGAGTCAGCAGCCGCTCTGGTGAGTCTGCAGCCCACTGGGGAGAAGGCAGTGATGTCATTCAGGGGGAACGGACCAGAACGGGCGTTCCGGATCCTAACGGGCTCCGTGGCTGCTTCCGGGTTTTTTTTTTTTCTCCCCAACATTTGAATTTGAACTCAATAGTGAGGTCCTGTTCCTAAATCATTTGAATGACACCACTGAACCCATATCCTCTCACCTGATGAATGGGCTGCCCCTGATAGGGGTACAATAATGGTTGCCATAGTGGTTTTTGTTTTTTCTCTCTGATGTGCATAATGTTCTTCAAACAGCCAATATCCAAAGTTTTAAGAAGTCTTACAAATAAGGAACACATCTGCTGAAATACCAGGCAGACAACAAAAGAGAAGATTTACCAAAAGAGTTGCCACACATGGCTGGTGGACTGGATTCTGGCTAGCTGGTCACAATGTGTACAAGCCTAGTGTACTGGCTCCCTTACTGGCTCTGCATGCCTACTCAGAAGTATGTTCAATGAAGAGTTCAATGGAAACCTACTCCCACATCAGCGTGTATTGAACTGCAGCCTTGGTTACTGTTTTGGAAGGTTGCTGGGGCCAGTGATGTCATTCAGGGGGAATGGACCAGAACGGGCGTTGCGGATCCTAACGGGCTCCGTGGCTGGTTCCGGGTTCCCGACAAGTGCCAATCAAAAGTGAGTTCCTGTTCCTAAATCATTTGAATGACACCACTGTCTGGGGCTCTTGGTTTGATAAAATCCCAGTGGTCGGTGACGGTTATCAGTTCCATTTGAGGCTCCCCTACCTTTTCAGCTGTAAATCAAATACTGGAGATCTGGAACAATTCTTATTTCTACCCGGGAAGCATAAATTGCATATGGCAGTGGCATTTCTAGGCCTTTCTCTACTGCTTAACTCCTGGCCTTAAGCACATTGTCCCTGCACCACCAAGTCAAAAGCAGAGATCTGTGAGGTCGCTAGGTGAGTAGCAGCTGCTACTACAGTCATGCCTTTGTGAACTCACTGGCTTGTCCCTCCTGCACCTCTTGGAGTGAGAATGAACCACAGGCCTCTGTGAGGCTGGTACCTTGGCCAGGATTTAGAAGACCATCTGGCTGAGAAACCTCCAGCCCATAATGAGCATTGCCAACCTGTGGTGATGGGAGAATACACCATCTTGTGCTCAGGTATGGGCCAGAACAGGTGTTGTTGTTTTTTAGGTTTTGGGAAATAAGTATTCAGTATTCAATAAGTATATTTAGTATGATAAGTATGTCAGCCTAAAAAAAGGCACCTGAGGGGAGACTTGATTGAGACGTACAAAATTATGCATGGGATAGATAAAGTGGATAAAGGGAGGTTCTTTTTCTCTCTCACAATACCAGAACCAAGAGACAGCCACAAAAATTGAGAGTTGGGAGAGTGATTAATTAATCTGTATGTAACTAATCTGTGGAACTCCTTCCCACAGGAGGTAGTGATGGCATCTGGCCTAGATGCCTTTAAAAGGGGACTAGACAGATTTCTGGAGCAAGAGTCCTTCGCAGGCTACAGGCCATGATCGGTACAGCAACCTCCATACTTCAGTTTTGAAGTAAGCCACCTCAGAATGCCAGATGCAGGGGATTGGCAATGAGATGCAGGTCTCTTGTGTGATCCCTGAGGCATCTGGTGGGTCACTGTGAGATGTAGGAAGCTGGACTAGATGGGCCGTTGGCCTGATCCTGTGGGCCTGTTCTTATGGTTAACTTCTACCCTGTTCCTACTAAAATGTAAATACTTGGGCTGCTTTGGATGATACTATCTGTGTTGTGACCATGCACATACTGAACCACTCCTGAAACATCAGAGCTCTACTGATTAATTGCATGGGGGTGAGGAACAGTTCAAACACCACCTCTGCATGTGATTCGATATGATTTTAAAACAATATTTGAGGTGTGTGTGAATGGGGGGTTCAGATGAAACCTGCTCGTCCATTGAGCAATGGATTCCTGCTGTTCTGGAATGCAGCAGCACATGCACTTTTACAAGTGCTCATTCATTCCTCACCAGGTAGAAAACGGGGCTGTATTGACCAAGCTTGTCCACTTGTATCAAAAAAGAAGGGTGTACTTCCTAAAAGTGCAATCCCAACCTGGAGTTAGGCTGGCACAGTTAGGCCAGCAAAGTTAGGCCGGCACAAGAGACACCGTAAAGCGTGTTTGGACAGCTCTCAGAGTCAAGAAGGATGGCACAAATCTGTGTGCTGGCCTCTCTGACTCTGAGAGTGGTCCAAACATACTTTACACAGTGTTATTCAAACTGAGGGTCGGAACCCACTTGGCAGGTCACAACCTGATGTCAGGTGGGTCATGGAAAGCTGGGAGCAGCTATCATGGAAATTGCAGGCCTTACTCTTGCTATATTCCTTTTGTGAGTGTGAACAGTTTGAATTTTCAAGTGGGGGTGTTTTTTTAAAGTTGTTTTTAGTTCAGCGCTTTAACATCATATTTTGTCCTAATCTTGCTTTCAATCTGAGATTTTCATGGTTGTACAACTGCTGCAGTCCAAGAATGCCAATTTACATTTCAGGAGTGTCATTTTATTATGTTACTAGCTTTTTGTTACCCGGCGTTGCCCGGGTAACAAAATGATCTTC
>JAJKFI010000112.1:3486215-3517284 GCA_029204185.1 Lerista edwardsae | reverse complement strand
TCTTATGGCATCGGGAGCATCGTCGCTCATCTCGGCGACCCCGGAAACTGTGGATTGGACACCAATTTTGGCCGTTTTTGACCGTTTTCACGCGGGGACCCCCGCGTACCCCCACCCCCGGGGGCGCTAGGGGGGCCCGACCCCCGCAGTGTTTGTCGCCAGGCCGCAAGGTGTATGCGTGCCGAGTTTCGTGCCGATCGCTCCAGGCGTTGCGGAGCCTATGCGAGACATACACACACACACACACACACACACACACACACACACACACACATACATACACACCCAGGCTCTTTTTTATATATATAGATAATGACAGCATGTCTTGCTTGACGATGTCACTTCCTGCCACAACATCCCTTCCAGGTTAATGACATCACTTCTGGTGGGTCCCAACACAAGTGCTATTCTAAAAAGAGGGTCCTGGTCTAAACAATTTGAATACCACTGCTTTATGGTATCCCTTGTTACAAACATTGCCGGCCTCACTGTGCCGGTCTAACTCCAGGATAGGATTGCGCCCTTAATGTGAGCTTAATGTGAGATTGGGAGAAATATATACAAAGATTGTTCTGAACGGAGAAGCCACGTACATGATATGTGGTAGAAACCAGCAATGTGTGGTAGGGGTGGTGGAGGAAGATGAGACAGATCTGCCCTACTGGAGTTCTTTGAACAGTGCCATCACTGCTGCTATGGTGGCTGTGATAACACAAACACCAGCCGCTCAGATCATGTGTTTACATGATCGCAACAGTAGCAGCACTTTTCAAAGGACACCAGTGGCTTGGTTCTGTCTTCACCTTCCATCCCCCACACTGCACATCACTGGTGGAAACAGGAAATAATACTTATGTCTTTCATTTGTAACGCTAATTCCTTCCATCATGCAATTCAAGGCAGTGTCAGTGCTCATGGGATTCCCAGGGAGACTCCCAACTTTGGGAGGAAATGCCTTTATTTATCTCCTTTCCACCCAAACAGGCAAATTCTGACAATGCCTGTTGTGTACTGCCTCTTTAAATGGCAAGCCCATAAGGCCTCAGAATGTGAAGGCCATGTGAGAGAACTGCTGCAGAAATCTGTTTCTGAGCTATTCATACAGGCCTAGGCTAGGATGGACTGCAGATACAGTGAGCTTTTCCAGGCAACTGTTAACAATAAATAGTTGAGAGATCTGCTGCTAGTCACATACTCAGTAACTCCCATCTAGAAAGGCAATGGGCATTTCTTAGAATCCCATTGAAGCTGTCCTTAAAGGCAAACTTAAGCAGATCAGGTAAACCGTTTTCCAGGCCATGATGAAACGTTATCATAACAAACCAGAGTGCTGTTTTGACATTTGCTGTTAGAGATAAATCTCTTTGGAGAAAACCTGCCTACAGCACTGTTTGAAATCCAGCTTAACAGCCAGAAATTGCTTTCCATTGAAGTGCCTCCTACAAAAGCAACATGATTGGATCAAGTAAATGATTTTGGTGGAATAAGGTATTTTATCTGGGAGAACTGAATTAGGACGGTTCAGTTAAACATGGCCTTAAGAATCTGGTTTCTGACATGTGAAAATTTAAGGGTGAAATCTTAATCTGGCGTTAGGCTGGCACAAGTCCTATGTTGGCCCAGGAGTGTTGCAAACACACTGTAAAGCGCATTTGGATCACTCTCAGATGTGCGCCATCTTCCCTGACTCTCATGTGCCAGCCCCCCCGACTCTGGAGAGTGTTCCAAATGCACTTTATCGCATGTTTGCGACATTCCTGGGCCAGCACAAGGGACTCCAGGTTAGGATTGCACCTTAAGGCTGTAACTAACAGCCCAATCTTAAGTAACTTTCCGGCACCAATGCAATTGTGCCAATGGGGTGCCAACCGTGTGTTCCCTTACCTTAGGGCTGCATCGTCTCTGGAAAGTTGGTTAGGATTGGACTGTAAGAGTGAATTTCTATTGGGAGCTTTTCAGTTTCTGCACTTAGGCTCTTAAAATGATCTGTAATTGGCATCAGTGTGGTGCATCTCTCAGCACCACATAGGATCTCTGCATACAGCTTGGTTTTTAAGATGCTCTGTTCAATGCAGCTTGTGCCCATGGAACATTCGGACTTGGGTATATTGAAATTTTGGGTATAATAATGTTCCATTTTTAGATGAACTTGATCCAAATGATTTTTCCAGTGGCTCATACTGGAAAACAGCAATCTCTGGTAGTGCTTTGTTTTATGAGAATCAGCCCATCATATACTGTAGCTGTTTCTTGTGGGAGTATGGGCATTAATGCACAGTAAGGTTACAAAACATGACTGCCAAGACTACAGAGGACATTGGCCAAAATGGCAGGGATGATAATGGGTAAGGGGGCAGACCCTTAGAGATTGGCCATTTCCTAAAATACTCACTGAGGCTGTAATCCTAGGCACTTACTTTGGAGGAAATTCCACTGATTACAGTAGGTCCTACTTCTGAGTAGACATGTTTAGGACTGGACTGGGAGTTACCAAGCAAGTAGCTGGGTTTCTGTAGGCTTGGGCTAATTGCTGTGATTCTCCAGTAAGATGTTAGTTTCTTGGATTTCACAGCTAACCTATCTGAGATTAAATATATGTCTATTTAGGGGTTAAGATTGCATCCTTTGCTGTGATGCTGCTGGCACATGGGAGATAAAGCCTAGGGAAACCTTACAGGCCATTAAACCTCTCCTATAATCCTTCTTCTTGTAAAAAAAAAAAAAACTGTCTCCCTGCTAACTGGGCAAGAGGCACTTTTTCAAGTGGTGTCCTCTTATATTTAGCAGCGGGAGAGCAATTGTCCCTCTTCACCCCAGCACAGTGTCTTTCTCGTGGCTGTTGCTGGTGGTGTTCTCCATTCTTTTAGATTGTGAGCCCTTTTGGGACAGAGAGCCATTTAACTTTAATGTTATTATTTGCCTGTAAACCGCTTTGTGAACTTTGTGTTGAAAAGCGGTATATAAATATTAGTGATTGATTGATTGATTGAACTGTTTCTTTCTAAGCAAATGGAAAAGTCTGTGTTTCTTTGCTCCTTAGGTTTTGAAAAGCATATGCTCTGTAAAACAAAACAGACGAATGATATATTATAGACTTAAGGGCATAAAACCATACAAAATCTTGCATGCAATTCTTCATCTGCAATCCTAAGAATCTTTCTGTACAGTGTTCTCATACCTTTTGGCACCGGGACCAACTTTTTAGAATAATAAACAGCCCAGGACCCACCAGAAGTGATGTCATGGGCGGAAGTGCGATGTGATGCCAGAGCCTGCTTTTCCTGAAAATTTCCAGAGCATTTCCTGAAAATGCAGCACTAAGTTGGGTTATTTCTCACCATTTTTCAATAGTAAAGTGAATCAGAAAGAAAAAAGCCTATTTACAACGTTGACACAAGCAAAACAACCACACAGCCCTCCCCTTTTCTAGCACCTCATCTTCTCATATTTTCAATATGGCTGCTTTAGGTGCTTTGCAACCCACCTGAAATTGATTCATGACCCACTGGTGGGTCCCAACCCACAGTTTGGGAACCACTGCTATATAGGGTTATGTTGTATGGGCACAAAATATTGTGTTTCTGACACCTGATCAAGAGAGCACCAATACAGAATTGAAAGTAAAGTTTGCAACCCCATGCAAATTCACTAGCAAATATGTCTGATGAAATGAGACTTACTTGCAATAACTTCTTAGACTTGGGCTAGAAGTCCGATGTTTTAAGTTGTCTCTCTGGCCCTGATGAACATATGTATTAACAAGTTCAGTATTGTGGCCCAGAGGAATAAATGGGTTTTTATATATTTTATAAGCTGCATTTGCCCTAGTTTTAAAAATAAAATAAAACCCTGGGGTATATCCCAGGGATCACTTAGATTTGCTCCAAAACCTGAGCTCCATGATTCATTGGCACTCTGTTTCTGGGAGGGATGCATGAAAAGTTTGTCTATTGTTGAAGAGGCACATTTGTTCACTGCAATGACTGAACAGATGCCACATTGAGCAACAAATCCGCTGCTGGGTGAGCTCTAGTCTTCAGGTGGAAACAGAGCCCTATCTAGCCGGTAGATATGATGCAGCACTTTTGCAAATTTGCCAGCAGGAATCTGCTGCTTGAAACAGAGTTTCTTCCCTTCATCCCCCTTTGGTAGATTTTCAAGGACCGAAGCACATCTGTGAGGTATAGAGGCAGGACTCTGTTTCAGGTGAGACGCTGAAGCCTTCTTAGGCAGCAGATGGACAGCTGCTGGGCTGCTTAATTTATTTGCATGATGCTGATGCTTCTCTGTTCAAGTGTGAGTTCATTCCTGCAAAAAAAAAAGCAACAGCACAATGTTCCCCTGGGGCAACTTGCCCTCCCTCCCTCCCTCCCTCTACCTGAAAGATTCGGCATAGTCTGGGGAGCCAGATAGTGCTTGCTTTCACTCTCTCTGCTTTATCTTGAATGGGAGAGCAGATGATTTGAGGGAAGACTGCCAGGACTGGCAACATTCCAGCAATCAGCTCGCTCCTAGATGTTAGCAGCAAAACCCTCTGCCTTGCAGTACAGGAAATTGGACAAGCAACAGCCCCAGCAGGTTGTCCATCTCGATTATTGCATCCTTTTTATCCAAGGAGTCATGAATCACTTCCTGGCTTGTGACAGTAATGAAGGCCAAGTTCTCATCTCTGCTTTTCAGAAGGCAGTGTGGTCACAATGAGATGATTATGACCTGATAACTTTGGGGTAGGTTGCATGGGAAATATAAATGTGATCTCACAAGGTGGGGACTGAGAATCTTTGTGACGCTGAGAGCACAATCCTAACCTGGATTTAGGCTGGCACAGTAAGGTCAGCAAAGTTCGGCTGGCACAAGGGACTCCCTAAAGTATGTTTGGACCACTCTTGGAGTCAGAGAGGCCAGCACACAGATGTGCACCATCCTCCCTGACTCCAAGAGTGATCCAAAAGTGCTTTCTGGTGACTCTGGTGCCAGGCAAACTTTACTAGCCTAACTGTGCAGGCCTAACTCCAGGTTAGGATTGTGCCCTGAGATGTATTGAAAGTTAAAATGATCTCAAGACCATCTCTGATTTCACTACCTCAAGGCACTTTCAGGAGAATAGTACCAAACAAGGCCTGAAAATCATGTTCGTGAATGAGTCTGTGGCTACTTTACCGTGTAAAAATGATAATAATTTAACATTAATGGTGGTAGAGTTCCAGACTAGGAATGGAGTGATTTGTGTTCAAGTTCTCCTGGGAAGCTCACTGGATGACCTTTGGCCTCTGGTTTTCTCTTGGCGGCCTCATAGGGTTGTTGTGATGACAAAACAGAGAGGGGAGAGACTGTGTTGTTAACACGAACTTCTTAGCGGAACGGCAGGCTGGCAATGAAATAATAAGTGCATTAAAGCCACAATCCAATTCACACTTACCTGGGAGTAAGCCTCATTGACTATAATGGGACTTACCTCTGAGTAGAAATGCATAGGCTTGTGCTCAGAGGCACAGACCAAGAAGCAAGGGGGTAAACACTGTTTAATAAACCAATCCTGTTTACTTAGCCCCCTCACCTACTATGGCCTGCAAGCACTTGAAAGAACACCCTCCCCCACAAATAAAGCAGGCTGCAAAACATGCACAAATGGGCACTCTTTTCTGAAGGGTAATAATTATGCTGAGTAATTGCTTCAGTTTAGATTAGCACATATCCACATAACACGCCTCTGTGAGCTTATGCTGAGTCATGTCAGCTGCCATTCTCGTACAGCAGTGATGGTGAACCTTTTGGGCTCGGTGTGCCAAAACTTTGGGAAATGCTTAACTTGATTCTGCTGGTGTGTCAACCTCCCCCGCACCAAACAAAAGACAAATAATTCTTTATAATCATGTATTTAAACTAAAACTACAGTCCAATCATGTGTGGTGCTTTTATTATATAAAGAAACACCAAATAATTGCAAAAATGAAAAATGAGTAAAGCAAATTCCGTTTTTGTCAGGCGTTGGTGAATGCTGGTGTGTCACCCCAAACGTTGTGGTGTGTCAGCTTTGACACACATGTCATAGGTTCGCCATCACTGTCCTACAGTGAGCTCAAGAGTACTTGCCTCCAAGTCTTCCCCTGAACTTAGAGGGCTCTTTGCTATTCTGATGCACATGTTTAGCTTTTCAAGCCAAAGCTCAGGCTTAGTATGACATTTCACAGCCTTCAGATGTATTCATCAGAACTAGGAAACGATTTTCAGTTTTGCTATGATTTGTGTAGCACAATCTGTTTATGGGGAAGTAAGTCTCATTGAGTTCAATGGAGGTTATTTTACTGTTTGTTTATTTTTATTTGAAGAATGTATACCCTGCCTTTCCCATGCTGAAGCAAATGCCCAAGGTGGCTTACAGAGAACAAAATACAATGTAACCACAATAAGTAAAACATTACAACAACAACAACATTAAACAGTAACCTGAACACCGAGAGTGAACAAGAATGAAGCTACACCCAATTCTCCATATCAGGCCGTTTGGAGGGCGGGGAGAAAACTATTGACCAGGGGAGTGATAAACGATGACACTACACCAGAGGGACAGAGGGCAGACAGCTAACAATCATAGGTATGATATGAGCCCTCTCCAAAAGGCCATGAGGGAGTGTGTAGTTCTTAATTCTTCTGGTAGGGAATTCCATATTTGTGGAGCTGTTACAGAGAAGGCTCGTCCCCGAGCTGCCATCCCTTTAACTTAGGACAGAGGGGGCACTTGAAGGAGAGCCCCTTTAGATGATTTAAGAGGGCGAACTGGTATGTATGGATCTGAATAATTGACGAAGTTAAACCCCAAACTCATTCTGGTGTCTTCTTTGGGAGTGGTGCAAGGGTAATAGGCTACCTTAGAATGCCAGTCTCAGGGGTGCGGCAGCGAGACACAAGAATCTGGCTGTCTGTGTGCTGTTGCTTACCCTCAAGCAAGGCTGCATAGGATTCTATCCTCTTGATATTTACTGGAAAATGCCATATTAGGTTAAACAAAAAACTCCCTGGTCAGTATACATAGGATTACAGCCTTAGGCTTCACTCCTATCCTATCTGGGAATAAACCCTATTGATTATAATGGGACTTATCTCTGAATAGACATGCATCAAATTGCGGTTATTATTTAAAACCAATCTCAATCTTTGCAAAAATTTGATCTAGGCATCTTACCTATAAGTAGAATCCAGCAGTAGCATAGCTAAGGGGGGTGCAATTGCACCAGGCAACAAGCTTTAAGGGGGTAACAGTCTGAGCTTGACACCAGAGCTTGACCGAAATTGTGAAAACCTTGGTAAATAATACCATCATGCCCTATATCTTTGGAAAGGTAATTTAATACAGCATTCAATGTAACAAATTAAATTAAATTCAAATTACTTTGGAACACCTGTATTTAAAAAAAGTTATGGCCAATTAACCAGAATTTATTTATTTATTTACTTAATTATTTTGTCATGGGGGGTGTTAAAAAAAAAACTTCTTTGACGCTGGGTAGCAGATGCCTTAGCTATGCCACTGGAACCGAGCAACTGAAACTGCCAAATTACCGAGGCCACAGGCCTGAGGGATGAAGACTTTTCACAAATAGTGCTCAAGACGGCCTAGTGCTGTCACTTCTGAATGTTGCGAATACAATCTAAAAAGTGGGAAGGAGCCGTTTTAAAACAGGAAGTGCATTCTTATCCATGTGATTCTATCATTCATTTTACAAACACTGGGCATGTATACAGTTGTTTTTAGCAAGCCAGCCAAAATCTTAAGAAGGTTAGTTTTAGGAATGATATCTTAGGATTTGCTGGAATGAGGCTAGAAGTAGAGTTAATGTTACCTGGATTTCTAACTCATCTCAAAATGAATGATCAGAAGAATTCTCTCTAGGGCAAGCAATGCTTATAGAAAACAACTCCTCAAACCATCAGTGTGTTCCTTCGTTCCATTTTATCTATCAGTCTGCTTGGAGCTTATACAGATTCAGATTGTTCTGTCTCCATTCATAATTCAGCTGTGCACTGCCTGAAAGGGGAAAAAAGTGTGTGTGTGTGTGTGTGTGTGTGTGTGTGTGTGTGTACACCCACATACACAGTAAGATCGATGCACTAATTAATGATCGAGCCCTCCAACTGATAGCACCATATTCCTACCTGGTGATGATTTCTGTGTAACTCTCAAGACTTGCTTGCACACTCTTTCAGCAAAATCTATTGCAGCCCTGCTCGATATCTTCCTGCCCTTCTAGGGTTAACAGGCAGCCTCTCTCCCCGCCTATACGCTGGTGACGAAGCCCCACCTCTCCTTCCTGACAGTCTCTGGAAAGTAACTATTGGTGCGCTCCGAGACCGTCTTTGGCTTCCCGTTGGATGGCGGGTCACGTCAGTCGCGTAGGTAGGGTTCGCTCTCCTGCTAGGGAAAGGAAAACTTCCTTGTTATTGTGACGATCGCAGCAGGAACCCGAGCCAGAGGCGCGAGCACAGCTGGAAATTGCGGGGCGTAGCAGCAGGAGCAACAGCTGGAGCAGGTGAGCGTTCCGAGGCGTCCTGCCGCTGCAGCGCGCACTGCTGCAGCTGAATGCCCCTTGCAAGCTTCGAAGGGAAGGGAAGGGGAAGAGCAATGTGACAGCTTTGCTTAGCCTCACTAGTCGTGGCGGGGGTGGACACGGTGCGGCAGCCGCAGCCTCTCAGCGCGGTGGGGTTTACTCCCAAGTAGACGAGCAGAGCATTGCATCCTTTAAAGGCGCAAACCCCCGCGGCCATCTCCTAAAAATGACTTGGCGAGCTTGGTCTGCGCTCTTAATATGGCTTCGTCCCCCCCTTTTTTTGCCACTTTGCCGGCCTCCTACCCATAGTCTGAAAAAGCAGACGCGAGAGCCGGAGGGGCTGCTTTCATTGAATCAACCTCGTTGGATTTGCTTGGCCTGGGTGCCGTCACCCTTTTGGCGTCAAGCCCTGGAGAATGATGCTCTTTCTTTGAGCGGCGCGGAGGGCCCCCGCCCCGGATTGTCTCAGCACCCCTCATCTTCTTCCTTTGCACTTGGGGGGAGAGAAGTGCCGAGGGATTTCTGGTCCTGGTCCTTGGAGCATAGGCAGAGCTCTGCTGGAGGAGACCAAAAGTCTACCCATCCGCCCCGTGCCCCGTTTCCCCACAGTGGGCTGTCCAGATGCCTTCTGGGAAGTCTGCAACTAGGGCACGCAGGCAAGCGTCGTCTCTTGCTCCTGCTTGCCAGCTGCGGATGTACTACAGCGAGAACGCTGCCTCGAAACCCGGAGGCTCAGTGTAGGCATCTTGGCTAATAGCCGTTGCTAGGCCCATCTTCCATCAGTGTGTCGTCTAACCTCTTTTTTTAAGGACGCTCACCTTAGTGGTTGTGATGACTAAGGCTTGTGGCAGCAGCCACCAGGGGCGTGTGTGGCCCCCCCTCCCATTCGCTCCTTCACTCTAAAAGTGCATCTAAAAGTGCAAGTGCCACCCACGACCGTGCCCACGTTCCTGCACTAGTTCCGCGGGGCTTGCGCAGGAGAGCCTCCCCAGCGCGTCGTGCATAGCGTGTTCTGCAGAAAGAGCTTTTCCGCAAGCAGGAGGCTGCGCCTTCCAACTTTCTTCCCCGTTCTGAGATGGTTCGCAGACGTCACTTGGATTGTTGCTGTTGCTGAGGGTGTTGCAGAAGCTGTGGTCTGGTAGTCCACTTGTATTGCTGGATCAGGGATGCTCCCGCTGGGACGCGGCGAGGCTGGCTGGGACGCAGAGCTTACAGCCGAGCTGCCTCTAGTTGTGCGGCTCATCAACCCTAGAGATCGGCGCAGGGGGAGCCAGGCTAGTTCCATGGACGGGGGTGGGGCTGTTTCCTGGCCTGGGCACGGCTAGGAAGAGGCGATCGCGGCAATGAAGTAGTCCTCCCTCCCCCGGCGCGGGGCTCTCTCTGTCTGTTTCCCACTTATCCAGCAAGCTTTAGGGATAAGGAGGCGTGCTCCATTCTCCAGCTTTCAGCTGCTGCTGGTGATCTCATTTTTCTGTATCCTGGCATACTGTGCAAACACACACACACAATCTTAATAGATGGGATCGGCGTGGCGTCTCGTCCTAGGGTGGTTGGGAAGATGCAAGGACGAGATCCCCGTCGTCGTCTTCTTTTTTTTTCCATAAAAGGTTACAAACAAACAAACAAACCACGCCATCCAGAAACACTGCGGTGGCGTGGGCGTTTGGCGTCCCAACGACATGATGCCTTCCCTGTTTTTTGCTCAGGCGACGCAAGCGATCAGCTTCCCCGGCTGGACATTAAAAAAAAAAAACAATAATCGTGGGCCCAGAGACACGTGCTCCCCACCGCACATGCTCCTTCCATGGGCTCGCTTAGGATAGTGCGCGCTCGCGCGTGCCTTGTGTACGTGCCTAGGCCGGCGTGTGCGTGCACGTGCAGCCTCCCTGTCCTCTCCCCCCCTCCCGCGCGTTCTTCCACCGCGGCGACCAATGAATGGGGTATAGTATGCCGAAAGGTAGAAGGAGCTGCCCAGATGTTGTGCTGTTGAGGGGCTGCAGCCGAAGATCAGCCCCGATAATATTGTTTTCCTGCCCTCTCCTATCCCTTTTTTGCAACATTTTGCATATAATAGAGGGTCATCTTCAGTTGGCAACTGTTAATCCCTCCGGGGGTCTTAGCAGGGTAGGGGGAGCAGCTGTCTGTGCCCAGGCCATTGTATAGTCTCATTGTTTTTCCGGTGGCTTCTTTAAGCTAATGAACCCCTTTGGGACATGAGATTTTTTTTTTAAATTAATTTTGCACTGCAAACCATTTTTGTTGAAAAGCAATATGTGAACATGATTTTAAATACATACTTGCACACATGCATGCATGCCAAAAAAAACAACCACCCCAACACAAAACGAGTGGGTAGTCAGTTGCTTTTCTCAGATGCTGCAGCCCTTAGCAGGGTTACTTGGGAAGTAAGGGAGGATGAACCACAAGACAAAATAAGGAATATAGGACCGCTGTCTAAAATGTTGAGGTGTCCCATGCCCCTTATGCGTAATATGTTGAGCAATCACCCTGGCATCGTTGTGTTGAGAGTTTCCTTGCCCCGCTCCATGTCAGGGGCTGCCCTTGTAGGGAGCAAGGATATGATGCCCATTAGGATGGCAGCAGGACATGGGGTATGTTGTGCTTAAAATAAATGAGACCAACTTTCAGCCTTGCGTTTGCAACACATCTACACTTGAAAAGACAGGTTTTTTCCCCAGCTCTGGAGAGCCACCACTGGTTGGTATAGATCCGGTTCATTGGTCTGATTCGCTATAAGGCAGCCTCATATGTTTGCTGCCCAGGGAGACATTCTCCCCTGGAGGTGTTCGAGCAAAAGTTGCAGGAGCATCCGTTAGAGATGCTTTGGGATGTCATGCCAGATGGGGAGAGGTTTTGACTAGATGACTCAGGAGGCCTCTGGTGCAATGATGCTCCCTTCTGCTTCTAAGCTTTGATGGGTTGGGGAGAAAGTGGAAAGTGGTAATTGCTTTTTATACATTGCTTTTTGTTTCTTTACATGGATTTGCACTGATTTGCTGTCACAATGCACGAAATGGGAATGCTGGGTTTACTGCTTTTCAAAGTGTGAAATTAACCTATGCGATTTTGGTGACACTTGTATTCTCCTCCTCCTCATTGTGTGGCTGGCTGTTCTTCATTGTTAGCTTGCTAAACATCCGCACAACTTTAAAATGATAGAGCTGACGATTGGTTGGAAGTTTTTGTGCTAGGTTCCTGCAAATTGTCACAATTTCACAGTTACCATTTGGAAGCCAACCATGCTGGCAACCCCAGCATTCATGGACATCCCCCCAGGTTATTCTTTTGGTAGGTATTATAACCCATAATAGGTCAGAAAGGCAGGGTGTGATGCTTAAGGGTTGCCTAGTCCAGCATCCTGTTTTTCAGAGTGGATGATCAGATGCCTCTGGGAAACCCACAAGCAGACCTTGAAGGCAGCATTTACTTATTATCATTATCATTATCATTATCATTATCATTATCATTATCATCATCATCATCATCATCATTATTATAATAATAATAATAATAATAATAATAATAGAATTTATATCCTGCCTTTTTGCCCGAAGGCACTCAAGGCGGCATTACAATAAAAAAGCAATAAAAACAAAGTTTACATTAAAAAACAAATAAAAACAATGTTAAAATACAATTAAAAATTTAAAAACAGCAAGCAACAAACCCCGTGGATCATAAGATTAATAAAGTTAAAGAGATAGAGAGATATAGCCTGTCAACAGTTAAAAGCTTTTTGAAATAAAAAGGTCTTCAGCCCCCGCCGAAATGTTAACAAAGAGGGGGCAGTTCTCAGTTCGAAGGGGAGGGTATTCCAAAGTTGGGGGGCCATCACCGAGAATTCCTGGCCGCTTCCTGGTGACCTATACCCGCTCCTTACTGAAGGTATAGGTGGGCCCCTGTATCTGTGGATCCCACACCCATGGTTTCAATTATCCATGGTTTGGGGGTCCCCCTTCTCTTCCTTTCTTCTTCCTTTGGGTCACTAAAAAACCTCCTTGCTTGGCTCACAGTGAGAAGGCAATGACCAAGCCAGAAGGATAAAAGGAGAGGCTGGCAGAACATCAACAGGAAGCTGCTTCCTGTTAATGTTTTGGCTGTCTCTCCCTCCACCACGCCTTCTGCCTGCCTGGTCATCACATTCCCATTTAGCATCCCGTAAAAGAAGGTAATGGGGAGGATGGGGGGGGGGAAGAACCCTATTCTTAACATAGGGTTCCATCTTATTTGCAGTAGTTTCAGGTATCCGCTGGGGTGGGAGGAGGAAAACTATCCCTTGTGGACATAGGGGCATGCCTGTATTTCTATCCTCTTTCCTCCACTAACATGAGCAGTAGTCCTCCCCTGCTCTTCTCCGCCCTCCAGCATTCAGTAGTATCCTGTCTCTGATGATGGAGATTTCACTTAACCATCACGGCTGATCACTGTTGAGAGATCTCCACCTAATGTCCTCTGCAGGTTCCAGGAGCCATCCGAACTGTAATTTAGTGTTACACAAATCTGTCAGCATTTCCCCTTCGTTAACTGGCAGCATTATTAAAGAATCCTGCAAATCCATGCAAAGAAACAAAAAGCAATGTGTAAAAGGCGATGTCCGCTTTCCACTTTCTGCCCAACCTATCAAGGCTTGGAAGCAGGAGTAGCATCATTGCACAGGCGGCCTCCTGAGTCATCTAGTCAAAACCTCTCCCCATCTGGCATGACATCCCAAAGCATCTCTAACAGATGCACGTGCAACTTTTGCTTCCAGCAGTTCTACTGGAATCGGAAGTCTTCATGAGTTGCGTTTATAGCCCAGGACTTGGAGCAGAGGTCAGAAATTGTGCTCGGAAGCAAAGAAACCTGACACCTGACAGCTTATGTCAAACCCTGATTTAAGCTAGTTCCCACTTGTTTCTTGTCTAGCCCAAATAACACTGGCTTGCCTCAGGCTGGGAATGTGGTATGATAGTGTTCTTTGTTGCTTTGATGGCTGGCAATGTGGGTGAGCTCATGAATCCTTTCCTGTATATTTTAACAGTTCTGTACCACTTTTCGCAGCACAAGTTGTTCACGACTATTCAGTGATTCTCACCAGGATGTGCAGAGCTTTGCTATAAGAGTGCACATCATCATGCCTCGGGAGCACTCGTAACTCCAGCTGTTATGATATATTGTAATTATACTACAGGTTGAGTATCCCTTCTCCACAGAGTTTGGGATGGGAAGGTGTTTGGATTTTTCTGGATTTTGAAATAATTGCATAAATATAGTGAGAAAAGCTTCTTCTTGCTCTTTTCACTGTTACCCTTATGGGTGTCTCCTGGCCTCTTTGACATTTTTCAACCATGTCTGTATAGACACACACACCACAGAGCAGAGACTAGAACTGATAGCCTGTGCCTGCACTGCACATGGGAGTGAGAAGACCTTCCAGTATTCACACAATAGAAAACAAGGCTTGGACAAAAATGACTGGATTTCAGAATAGTCCAATTTTGGATGTCTGAATACGAGGTAGTCTAACCTGTATTTAGTGTTCGTATCGTTTTTGGAATGTGTAAAATGGTTCACGTGTGTTAGCTTGAGGATATCTTTTCAACCACCCTGTAAGGTAAGTAAATATCCCCAGATTGCAGCTGTGGAAGACCTGCAGAAGCTGCAGGGAGTATCTTACCATCTGAAGAGTCCCACTGGATCAGGCCAAAGCTCTCATCCAGCTTCCTGAATCTCATAGTGGCCCATCAGATGCCTCAGGGAGCACACGAGACAACAGGCTGCCTGCTTGCCTCCTGTTGCCACTCCTTTGCACCTGGCATTCTGAGGTAGGCTACTTCTAAAACCAGGAGGTTGCACAAACCCATCGTGGCTTGTAATCTGCAATGGACTTTTCTTGTAGAAATCTGTCCAATCCCTTTCTAAACACATCCAGGCCAGATGCCATCACCACCTCCTGTGGCAAGGAGTTCCACAGATTAATTACTCTGCTGGGTAAAAAGGTATTTTATTTTATCTGTTCTAACACTCGCTCAACACTCAATTTTAGTGCATGTCCCCTGGTTCTGGTGTTGTGAGAGAGGGAAAAGAACATCCCTCTGTCAACTCTATCCATCCCTTGCACAATTTTGTATGTCTCAGTCATGTCCCCCTCAGGTGCCTTTTTTCTAGACTGAAGAGCTCCAAACGCTCTTGTCTAAAAAAATTTTGTGAGTGCGTGTATTCTTAAAATGGTGAGTCTTGGACATACACAATTTAGCTAGTCTTGGGTATATTCAAGATCAGATCCTTGCTTCTTGGGAATCTTTTATCCATTTTTTCAAATCACTTTGCTTCTTCCCTGCTTGAAATGGACCAGGGTTGCTGTTTTGTTCTCTCATCTCTCAAGGGATATATTGGCAAACAGCCGCTGAAAATGATGCTGTGCTGAGATTAAATTGAAACAGCATCTTTTTGAGTAGGGAGGATTTAAACTGGGGAAATAGGTGCCCCCCCCCAAATCTGAGGTTTAAGCAAAGAAAAAGCTGTCAGGGAAATCTGATCGCAAATCTCCTACACCACATTTGGTTTGGCCCTAAAATAGCCTCAGGGGAAATGAGAAAGGATAAATATAGAAGCTGGATAAGTTCATCTATTTCTCTACTTGATTTATATATAGTGACAGTATTTCAATTAGGGCAAATGTCTCAAACTGGGTAAAATATGGTTGAACAAAATTCATGGCTCTAACTATTTAAGGTCAGTGTTAAGGTCAGAATCCAATAAAGGGAAAAAAATGGGAAATGCACCTGCAGCTGCCAGCTTCAGTATCTCTTTATTTCAGGTCATTTGTGAAATCCTAAACTGAAATGTGCCCTAATGGAATCTGAAACATTAATTATAGGCAGTAGGAGTGTCAAAGATTTCCTTTCCAAAAATTTATCAACTCCTGTTAGAAAGTGATGGAGCTGGTAGTACTTTGTATTCTTTGTGGGGAATGCTGAAAAGGTTCCAGAATCTAATCTTTGAATCTAATCTGAAACATTCCAGAATCTAATCTTTGTATTTTTTCCCCAACGGTCTGGTGTCTTCTCCTATGACTATGTTAACGTTCGTGGTATTGTACTTTACTCTTTCCTGGTATTTTAAAAAAAGGTAAGGGTTTCCCCACGACCGAATAGTCTAGTCGTGACCGACTGTAGGGGTGGTGCTCGTCTCCGTTTCTAAGCCTGTAGAGCCGGCATTTGTCTGAGGACAAGCTTCCGTGGCCGTTACCTTCTCGAAGTGAAGGTACCGAAGTGGTCCCTATTTATCTACTTGCATTTTTAGGTGCTTTCAAACTGCTAGGTTGGCAGGAGCTGGGACAAGCAATGGGAGCTCACTCCGTCGCGCAGTCTTGAACTCCCAACCTTCCGGTCAGAAAGCCAAGCAGCAGCAATTTAACCCGCAGTGCCACCACATCCCTGGTACTTTACTCCTTATAAAATCAGGGTGCAATCCTGGAGTTAGACCGGCACAGTTAGGCCAGCAAAATTTGGCTGGCACAAGGGCGCGTTTGGGCTGCTCTTGGGGCCAGGGAGGATGGCGCACATCTGTGTGCTGACCTCTCTGACTCTGAGAGTGGTCCAAACATACTTTAAGGGTCCCTTGTGCCAGCCAGATTGTGCCGGCTTAACTCCAGGTTAGGACTGCGCCCTCAGTGAGATTTATAAGTAACTAAGATAAATGCTGGCACATCAGCCATTCAGAGTAGATATTGTGGCGCATCTGGTGGGAGTGCAGATATATTGTGGTGTTCTAGAAGAAAGTGCTTGATTAAAATTGGGAAACCAGCACACATTGCCGTGGTGCTGAATTCCATCTATGATTTAAGGGGCCATTTAAATCATCTAGTGAACGTAATGGCCTGTGAATCAATATGGAATTTGCTTGTCACTGCTAAAATCTTGGTTGCAAGCAAATGTTGCAGTTCAAAGACTCATTTCCAAACAGTTCACCTAAAACACGAAAGTCACAGGAATGGTAAAAATGGAAGAAAGCATTCGGTTGAGAGTGGCTAGGCAATCACTATGCAGTCAGTCCTCATTATCTGCTAGGGTTAGGGTCCTGGAAATCCTCATAGACAGCAAATTCACAGATAACAAACCATTGATCCGGAAGGGATCAGTGGGGTTAGGTGCAAGAGGTACCTTATCTGGATCGGAAGAATCCAGCAGAGAACCTCAAGAAGCCAGCAGAGTGAAGCAAGAAGTGCCAAAAGATCCCTGAATACTGGAGACCAGTGGTGTCATTCAAATGATTTAGGAACAGGAACTCACTTTTGATTGGCACTTGTCGGGAACCCGGAACCAGCCACAGAGCCCGTTAGGATCTGGAACACCCGTTCTGGTCTATTCCCCCTGAATGACATCACTGCCTTCGCCCCCCTAGGAATCCGGCGTCGCTCCCTTTAACCCTCTGAATGCCAACCAAGAAGAAAAGCTCTTTGCAGAGGAATTGGGAGGGGGGAGGGGGGAGAGTGAAGTGGGCGGAGTCAGCCCTAATTTTAACTAGTGGAACTGAGTTTCCCCGCGTTCCCCCTGCATGACATCACTGCTGTAGACACCTCCCAAAGACTGCAGGGACCTTCAGAATGGCACCTGTAGCCATTGCAGACCCCTTAAACATGGCTGGGGAATGTTGGCTGGCTGATACAGGTGATAAGTGTCAGCAGATGCAGCATGATTTCTACTTGTAAAAGTAGCCTATTTTAATTTCTGGAAAAAATCTTCAACACCAAAATGTGTTTGTATTCAGATATTTTTACCACCAAAAAGTGTTTAAAGCTCAAAAAGCAGGTTTCAACCAAAAAAAAAAAACCCAACCCCTAATCATGAGCATCTGCCTTAATACTTTTGGATGTCGTCAGCTGAGCTCCTAAGTTGAGACAAAAACAGGAGACTATGAACAAAACTCCCTCCTCCCAAGTCAGACATTGATCCTGCTATGTCAGTATTGCCTGTGTTGACTCGCAGCAGCAATCTGGGTCTCAGAGGAGGGGCTGTCCCAGCCCTAGCAGAAGGTGCCATGGATTGAACCTCGGACCTTTGCATGCAAAGCAGATTCTCTACCACTGAGCTCCGGCCCCATCCCTGAGCACCGAGGACATAAAGTGCTTTCCACGTCAGGCAGCGGAGCCTTGGCAGAAGGAACAAGCCGTAAATTGCATAATGAAGGCACTGTCAGCAGAAACAAATTTGTTCAAGCGTTAATGGCCAACAAACAACGGCACTGAAGTTTTATTTGCTGCTGTGGCTGCTCTGCCAACTGGCAGGCAGTATTTAGGAATGTTCATCATCACCTAGGCTTCGTTTCGAGTCGTATTTTACTTCTGGGGGCGGGGGGGGGGAGGCGGGGTTGTTCTAATATAAGAACATTTGCGCTGTTGCATCACGTACCGAAGGCATGACAAGGCATCTGGCACTCAGTACTGAAAGCAGGGTAAGGCAATAGAAGATCTTTCCATGGACCGAGATCAGTGGTGGGATTCAGGGGGTTCGCCCAGGTTCTATAGAACCGGTTGTTAAATGGCCGGGCCCCGCCCACTCACCTTGGCTGCCTTCGGGTTTTTTTTTGGATCCGGCTATGACGTCATAGAACCGGTTGTTAATTTATTTGAATCCCACCACTGACCGAGATGCAAAACGGACTTCAAAGATCGTCAATATATTGACCCTGACGTCATGGTTTCTTTTGAGTATGACTTAGGGTGCAAGTCTAACCAACTTTCCAGTGCCAGAGTAAGGGCAATGCAGCGCCAAGGTAGGGGAACAAACGTTTCGTAACCTTGAGGAGGCCTCTGCGACTGCCCCATTGGCACAGCTATGTCCATGCTAGAAAGTTGGCTAGGATTGCGCCCTTAAACAATTTTTCTGTTTTGGTTTTTAATGTGGTAGATGAAACGGCAGATATCAGCTTTCTCAGAAGTTTTGGAAGGGCAGCAGCCCAGGCAGAGGAGCAATATTGGAATATTTCATTGGCCTTGTGCCTGCAACCATACAGCACATTTGCCCGTTAATATTGCTGGTGCGGAAAAGAAAAATCTGAGGTGTAATGTTGGAGAGGAGTTGGTAGCGCAGTGATGTTCAACCAGTGTGCCATGGCATATTGGTGTACTGTGAATGATCTGCAGGCGTGCTGCCCAGGAGCGTAGCCAGCGGTGTCATGCAGCCGGAACGCTGGGCGGG
This sequence comes from Lerista edwardsae, assembly GCA_029204185.1. Taxonomy (NCBI): domain Eukaryota; kingdom Metazoa; phylum Chordata; class Lepidosauria; order Squamata; family Scincidae; genus Lerista; species Lerista edwardsae. The sequence continues at coordinate 3,498,536 of JAJKFI010000112.1, read as the reverse complement.
AGGAACGGGTGAGTGGCAGCCCGCCCGTTGCGTACCGCTCCGTTTCGCCGTCTTCCCCGCGCCCCGTGGTATGTGTGAATAATATAACCATGGTATGTATCATTGGAAAGGTAATTTAATGCAGAATGCAATGAAACACATCAGAGAGTAATATCTTTACTCTATCAAAAGTTATGGCCAAAAAAACAGAGAAAAGGAAAGTACAACTGTGATGTCACTTCCTGCTGGGATGTCACTTCCGAGGGCAACATTTTGCCCTCTGCACTGGGCTACGCTTTCATTAGCTACGCCCCTGGGGACACCGGAGTTTGGGGTAGGGTAATTTATTATTAATAGGGCCATTGAAGGATGTGAGCTCCCACCAACGGCATTGTGTGCCCCACCAATTGTTAAAAAAAAACCTGCTGGTGGGCCCTGAAAATTTTAGCGTCTTGTCCGTGTGCCATGAAATGAAAAAGGTTTGAGACTAGCTGAGCTAGCGGGTCTTCTGAGTGAGCTGGAGCAGTCTACCTGGGCAATCAGAGCGTGACATCTTAGCAGTATCTTCAGAGGTTCATAGCCAGTGTTAACGTGTACCAGTGCCAGATTTTGGACACAGAAATGACTGATTATGGCACTGCTTGCATTGGCACCATTCTCTTGCCTGGCAGCTCTAAACCACAGTCATGACTTCCAGGGCAAATACAGCATACATGCCTATTGTGTCAGCTGTCAAGGGTGCATGCCATTGTTCCTTTTAAGCTGTGTAGCTGCATGGCCGCACAGCTCAGAGCCAAGCAAAGCCTAGGTCTGCACAGCTAGGAGCTTGGCGTTTCCGGAAGTCCGGTGATGACATATGACATGATCGCCGTGTATCCAGAAATTCCGCCAAGCTGCTGTGCAGCAGCAGTAGAAGAGGCCTGCGTAGCAGCAGCACTTACCCCTTAGGGGAAATATTGGTGCATGTATGCTTCAGAAGTGACTGTTTATTTCAGGGGGCTTGAAAGTGGAATCTTGATCTTTCATAATCAACTGTTGTGATTATGAGATTGCCCTTTCTCTTTGATGGGAAAAGCTATATTGTAGATATGCATGTGGCCTTGTGTCTTGACTCAGCAGTGCGAAGTAGGGATTAATTGTGAGACTAGAACTGGGAAGACCCAGTTCGAAGTTCTTCAAATTCCCACCCATCTATGATGTTCACTAGGATTGTATACATCTATGATGTTCACTAGTATACAGGATGGCATCCTGTATACTAGTGGTTCCCAAACTGTGGGTCAGGACCCACCAGTGGGCCATGAGCCAGTTTCAGGTGGGTCGCAAAGCACCTAGAGCAGCCGTATTGAAAAGATGGGAAGGAAGGATGCTGGAATGGGGGAGGGCTGTGTGGTTGTTTTGCTTGTGTCAAGGTCATAAATAGGCTTTTTTTCTGATTCACTTTGCTATTGGAAAATGGCTGAGAGGTAACCCAACTGATTGCTGCTTTCTTAGGAAAGCAGCCGGCTCTGGCATCACAATGACGGCACTTCAGCCATGACATCACTTGCAGTGGGTCCCAGACAGACGGGCACTCTAAAAAGTGGGTGCCGGTGCTAAAACTGCTGTAAAATTTACAGCCACTGCTGTACAAATTTACCTGGGAGTGGGTCCCATTGAACTCAAGAGGGTTGTTGTGAGGATAACCTGGCAACAGGTGTGGAGATGGGGGACAGAATCATTTATGCTACCTGCATTCCTTGGAGGACGGGCAGGATATAAGTGAAATTCATTCATATGTTTTTATTTGTTGACTCTGTCTCCATAACAGCTTTCTGGAAAAAGGCTTTAAAACAATGGCTTGTATTGGGGATGTTTAAAAGTTTTTTCTTCCAATGAATGCATTTTTACAGCAGCTGCATCTCTCACAATTGACAATTTAATAGCATAGCCTGTCAAGCCCATTGGTGCCGGAGGAAAAGAAAATGTAGCACTCCTTTTCTGTAAGAAGAGCTAAATCTGCAGAGATCTTTGCAGACTGCTTTGTCAACCGGCAGTACAGAGGAAAACAATTAAATGGGCTGTGTTGGGTGGAGGGAAAAGGACTATCTTGTGTGAGTCATGGGTTTATTTTTCAAATGGATAAGCATGCGTTTCCAAACCTGGTATATGGGAAAAAAATCTCATTTCTGTGTTAGCAATCCTAAACATAAAGCCACTATTTTTTTAAAATGACTATTAGCTTTGAGATTTTGGTGGAGCCTCCGTGTTCAGGGGCAGTATATATGTAAGATGCTGGACCAACAGAAACGGACTGTTGCCATCATATCCTCTTTGTAAGATTTCCACAAGTGTTTGGCTGCCACATGATGTTGGTCCAAGTTAGAGTCATCAATGGCTATTCTTCTGTTATGTAAGCGGGTCATTTGATTATGTCACAGTGTCGGCACTTGCTTGATAATGTCACTTCTAGCCATGACATCACTTCCAGGTTAATGACATCACTTCCGATGAGTCCTGACATGAGTGGCATTCTAAAAAGTGGGTCCCAGTGCTAAAACGTTTGAGACCACTGCCTTAAAGAGTGAGAGGAAGAGGCATGAGTAACGTGCCTTTCTTACTGAGGTTTGAAAAAAATGCCTGGCCTGCTTTGGAAGAAGAACATGATCCTCTGCTGCTTCAAAGCTGGCCACGTGGGGAGGATTCTGGGACCTCCTGGGATGCTCCTTGCCCAATCAGTTTTGAAGGAGAGGTTGGTGGCAGTGGTAGAAGATGGCAGTGGGAGCGTTGCCCACAAAATAAAAAGGAGGTATGAAATGTGGAAACCCCTTTGGCCAGGCCTGATGGAAGCCACAGAAGGGAAGATCCTGCTATGCAGATTTTATTTTACAAATGGAGTCTTCCCTGCAGATCTGAAGACATGGGGATGTTCAGATAGAGAAGTTCATGAGATCCTGTCCAGTGCTTTGGCCTAAAACATGAATCGGCGGCCAATTCAGTTGCAACAAGATGGCAGAAATACATGTTCTGAGACACGAGTGACCAACCTGTTGTGTAGGCAGGGGAAGATTTTGACACACGCAGAGGAGCAGGTGGACCCAAGTGGACATAGCTTAGAAGGAAAGGTGCTAGTTGGGAGAGTTAGAACAGATAAGGGAGAGTTAGAATGGATAAAAGGAAATACTTTTTAACGCAGTGGGTAATTTATCTGTTAACTCCTTGTCACAGGAGGTGGTGATGGTGTCTAGCCTATGTGCCGTGCCGAAGCGAGGGAGAACTCACACAGACCAATATGATCAATAATAAAGTTCTGGTTTATTGTTGAATACAGACTCATATTTATGGTTCAGTTTCCCAAGGCATTCGTTCATTAATTAACCCATCAGAAGGCTGCATTGATTAGCTCAGGAAGTATCGGCAAACAAGATTAACAAGGGAAAACAAGCTTAGGGGTTTGCTAACAGGCTTAAGGGTTTAAGGGTTTCATTAACTTTTTACAATCTCCTTTCCGTCTTAGCGCTTTCTCAATCTTCCGGCCGTATCAGCGCAGGCTGCTCTGTTTCCGATCTCCTGGTTCCGTGCGTTTGTCGTGTTGCGCAAGGGTCAGTGGATTGCAGCAGTCTCTTACCTGGCCCATGTTCCCCCAATCCCATAGTCCTTAGCAAAAACCAATCTTTGCACAACATCTCCCCCTTTTCTTTTGAACAGCTGCTCGGAAGTTTTAAAGGCAACATTTTGGATACATTGAAAACAGCAAGGACCAAACAAACACATTAAAATACATATAGCTACTACCGTCAGTACAGGTTGAAACACGTGTAGCAACCAGGCTGGCCATCCCAGTGAGTGGAACCAGTCTGCCACGGGGTCAGCCTGGATCCGGATTTTTTGTAAGTTCTGCGTTAATTTCTTGAGTTTGCTGACAACAGAATCTGAGTGATCAGAAAGGTTAAAACAACACAGACCCTCCAGTTTTTGCAATTGAATAATCAGTAGCAGCCCTCAGTAGCAGCCTTGTTCTGTAAAACTGCTTGGTGTACTCCCCTGACATTTATGGCTATTTCTGCTACAATGCTAGTAGTTATATTTATTTGATTTTTAGCCCAGCACGCCAGCCGGCGTATCTGGTTTGCGTTAATTCCTGCTTGAACTTCAAAGACAATAGCCGTGGTGCTATTAGGTTCTTACTTTATCCTTACAATCAACAGGCAAGGCAACATCACGCTTAGTAAGGAGTTAGAAGCGGAGTTGCAACACCTGAAACAGGTATTGGATGGCAAAGAGGAGGTTGAGATACAGCACCGAGAAAACATGAAGTAGCAGGCACAAGAAGCCGCGTTAAGTCATGAAATTAAAGTCAAGGAAGAACTGGGCTTGGCTCTAGAAAGAGCTCAATGGCTTTTGCCACCACCCAAACTCCCCCTTTTTCTTTAAAAGGAGGGAAATATATTTATTACAAAGGTTAGGAATTGCACAAAGCTGACCCACTGACCCTGGGTCAGTGGAAGGGATTTGCCCAAGCTGGGTTTAACGGAAGGGATTTGACTAATCATTCAGCAATAGAATGAGTGCGAGACTGAAGGAGATTTTTTAGTTGCATTTGGAGACAGAGAGGGGGAAGATTCCCCCCCCTAGTTTTGTGATAGCCTAAGATGTTTTGCTTAACTTGGAGGTGCCCTTTTAGACACTTGGGAAAGAAAATGGACTGCAGCCACCGTCTTTTTTTTTTTTAAAAGGTGGCATGAAACCTTTGCTATTCAGAAAGAGAATTTTTCCATTTGATGCAGGCTCTTTGCCATCCACAGATGGACAGATGGCAAACCGATGCCCAGTGCGCATTTCAGTACTTGACCCACAGGAATGTCCTATGATAAACATGAGAAGGTGATTAGCACTGGCCTTGAGCTCCCCAATGAAAAGAAAATGGTTTTGTTTGGGGTGTTTTTGCCCTGAGCCACTGCCGTATGGTGGTCTTTACCCAGAATTTTTTAAAAAAGGCTCATGAAAAAGGACCCCACAGGATCTCACAGGAAATGCCTGATTTGTGGGGGTTAAGAGCTAGTTAAGATGATGACATTAAACACCCGGGGCAGGAGGATTACACTGGGGCAAAAAATTAAGAAAAAGGTGTGCAGTTTTCTCTCCATTATTTATCAGTCACCAGATGAAAAGGAGTAACTTCGTAGGAAAAAATAGCACCAGAGCACACTGACGTGTGAGGGGAACTGCTTATCTCACTGCAAAAACTCAGGACACTTCACAGATTCCATTCAAGAGCGGAGGTAGTTTTACTCTTAGTGTTTGCCATTGTTCTTTACTGCCTAATAGCTGAAGCATTTTTATGATTTCTGCGTGCACAAGTGTAGCTACAAAACATTAACAGACAATTGCACATTTAATTTAGAATACCCTTTAAAGATTATATGGTTTTCTTTTGGCAAGGCTTAAAATTGCACTTTGATGGACACCAGCGTTTAAACTTATCCTAAAAATTTTCTAAGAATACAGCAAGTAGTGCATAGAAACAAAAATAAAACGGTATACCATGGTACTAGGAATGAGCTCAAAAATAAAAGAAATGTTGCAACAATATTACAGGAAAGAGATAGTAAGCAGAGAAGAAGTTTGGACACAGAGGTGTGCCCACACACACATACCTGGATTTCTTTTAGGTGTGCTTACATACCCACACATACACTCTTATACATACACACACACTTCTAGTCCAGGACAACACGCGCACACACACACACACCTGAACTTTTACTTAAACACCTATACCTGGATTTTATTCAAACACCTTTTTACACACAGACAAGACATACACATGTAGGACAGACAAGACATACAGCGCGCATTTTGACTTTACATGACAAACACGTAACATTTAACACTGGACAGCCTTTGCAGAGAATTCATTACTTGCTTTCCGTGGTGTCAGAAAAAGGAATTGCCTTTTTAAACGGTCCGTCTCTCTTTCTTTGCGTTTGATTTGCATCTTCCCTGTGTGTGCGTGTGTTTGATCTGCATTTGGGAGACTAGCAGCGGGGAGGGCGGTGATGTGCCTTTCGCTGCTGTCGGCATTTGTATTTTTTGGGCTGCGTTTGTGGAGCGCTCGCTGTCTTTCGGCTGTGAGCCGCGTTAGATCGCTCGCGGGGCTGCTTTGCTTTCTTACTATCTTGCTTGCCGTTGCAGATGCTTTTCTCGCTGAGCACGCAATTCTGGAGCCGCCATCTATCGCTCAGCCATCTTCCCCCGGTTCCGGCTTGACTGGCGGGGGGCGGGCGGGCGGCGGGCAGACGCGGTGCGCGGTGGCTTGGCCGGTGACTGGCCAGGTTGGCGAGCGGCCGGAGCGCCCGGCTGGCCCTGCGCGGTGCTGGGGGCTGGCTTGGAGCTGCTGGGCGCCCACTCCTTGCCTTGAGCGCGCCCGCCTGCCCGCCCCGACTCCGGGCTCTGCTTCGGGTTTTCCTGCGCGCCGCCGCTTGTAGGACTTCATAGGCTTTCTTCTTATTTTTTTTCCATTGTGACAAATCCGGGCAGGTTTTGCCTGGGATATTCTTGTTCATGGGCAAAGGAGCATCAGCGGGGTCAGGTGGGGCCGGGGGATTAGCGAAGGGGGCTTCCTCAGGGACTGGGCTTGTATACGGAGGGAAGCTGTCAGTGGGACCCCCCAAGGCCGTCTTTTTAGCTTCGGAAAGGGGATACACTTCAACCTCCTTAGATGGTGCCCCTGATGCTGTCAATCCTGTATCTTTACCCTCCTCCTTTTCAGCAACTCCCAACGCCTGCCTTATTGCCCGTTTGGCTTCCACTTCTCCATGTAACTTAGGCATAATTTTAGTCATTGTCCTGTAAATGGGGGCTAATCGCTGTGCCTCAGCATTCTTGTTCTGTACTGAGTCCCACAAATCCGCCCCAATGTTTTTCCAAGCTGGTAGCAAAAAGACGTCTTTCAAGTCCTTAAGATGACCCCGCCTTCGAGCCCATTGACATATGGTGCTCGCATCTTCTTCCTTTAATTTGCAATCATACTTCGGGGCCAATTCACACAACCGGAGCCCTTCCGTCTCCGAAGCCGATACGGCTATTCCCATCCCGCTTCCCTGATCCGACCGTCACCCTTTGGACTTTGTCGACCAGTCTCCCTTTTTTTATCCTGACTCACCAGCCAGCCGTGGCCACTTCTCTCTGTCCGCCTCTCTCGGGCGCCCGGGGGATCCTTTGGCTCGTTTCCTTTTGGCTGTCCGCAGCGATCCTACCCCGTCCGGGATGCTAACCTCGCACCTGTCCGCTGATTATTTCTAATCGCGTCGGGGTCACCATTTGCCGTGCCGAAGCGAGGGAGAACTCACACAGACCAATATGATCAATAATAAAGTTCTGGTTTATTGTTGAATACAGACTCATATTTATGGTTCAGTTTCCCAAGGCATTCGTTCATTAATTAACCCATCAGAAGGCTGCATTGATTAGCTCAGGAAGTATCGGCAAACAAGATTAACAAGGGAAAACAAGCTTAGGGGTTTGCTAACAGGCTTAAGGGTTTAAGGGTTTCATTAACTTTTTACAATCTCCTTTCCGTCTTAGCGCTTTCTCAATCTTCCGGCCGTATCAGCGCAGGCTGCTCTGTTTCCGATCTCCTGGTTCCGTGCGTTTGTCGTGTTGCGCAAGGGTCAGTGGATTGCAGCAGTCTCTTACCTGGCCCATGTTCCCCCAATCCCATAGTCCTTAGCAAAAACCAATCTTTGCACAACACTATGTGTCTTTAAAAGGGGATTGATAATCTTGGGTACCAGCATCAAGTCTTATCCTCCAGATTTCTGGAGGAAAAGTCCATCGTGGGCTATAGGCCATGATGGGTGGTGGTTACGTTAGAAGTGGGCTACTTCAGAATGCCAGGTGCAAGGGAGTGCAACAGGATGCCGGGAACTTGTTGTCTTGTGCGCTCCCTGAGGCATCTGGTGGGCCACTGTGAGATACAGGAAGCTGGACTAGATGGGCCTTTGGTCTGATCCAGTGGGGCTCTTCTTATGTTCTTAAGGCCCAGATTGGGTTACAAGTTGTTATTTTCCTCAGAATTTTACCTCAGAATGCCAGATACAAGGGAGTGGCAACAGGATGCAGGTATCTTGTTGTCTCATGCCTCCCTGGGGCACCTGGTGGGCCGCTGTGAGATACAGGAAGCTGGACTAGATAGGCCTTTGGCCTGATCTAGCAGGGCTCTTCTTATGTTCTTATGCTAGTTCTGTGTTGGAGCATCAGTTCTAAATGCAGAAATCCCAGGTGCAATCTCTCTCCCCCCAGGGAGACATACTATACATAAGGAGCACCTGTGCAATCTGGATGGGGCTATCATTGACTAGAAAGCACCTCCCCTTCCTGATGTCATTTCCTGTAGCTTGTATCTGGCCTGCATACAAGAAGGTTAGATAACAGGAGTCGACATGACATCATTATCTTGAAGCTTCCGAGTCAGACAATATGGCTGACTCAGATCTTTCCCGCCAGGAGGAGGGTTGCCGTAAATTATCTAATAAAACTCTCCCTGCTCGTCTATAGAAGTTAATATCTACCTCGTTAATAATGCCTGCATGTTCTGCATACGGGTGCACGAATCGCTGTCAGAAAAATGGGATTACTTTGCACAGGTACTTAAAGTCATTGTGATTAATTGATACTGAAAAATATTACCTCATAAAGTATGCAACCCTTCACAAACTGAAGTAGGTATGAAGAAGTAAAAGGAACTCAATCCACACACAACCTTCAGCAGTGATTTTTCGGATACAAAATGTATATTTCCCCCCTCCTTTTTTCCCCCTTCCTGTTTACACATTTTTTCCCACCTTCCATTTTTTTCTTTCCTTCCCGTTCACACTTTATTTTCCACCTTTCATTTTCTACTGTAATATTTATGAAATTCTGAACATTATCAGAATTTTTTTTTATGGGGCATGGCCGTTTTAATTTTGCTTGTGTAGATTTAAATAAAGTGTCAAAACAGTGCACTCCAAGTTTAAATAGACAGCATTTCGTCCGGTATGTTCAGTAATATAATTATGAGGAATTAAACCTTGTAATTGCATATTAAATCATAATAAGGTTACCAGTGATGTTTCTACACGATCACACGATTTTATTTTCGTAAGTTTTTATTTCAGAAGTAAACTATTTAGTTCTAAACAGTACGAGCAAACCAATTCGAAATGCTTGGAATGAGCAATGTTTTGAGTCACTTAACATGGCTGCTAAGCCCGCCCCCTGGCTTCAATTCGCTCCTATCAATTCAATAGGCATGTCGTCTCCTGTTATTTTAACTCTATGCCTGCATACGATGCCATTTTTGTTGATGGGCTCTCTTATTTTTCTTGTTTTTCCCCCCAGGAAGAAAATCAAGCTACATGACTTGCTAAAAGGAAAGAAGATGTTATGTTGGGGATATTGTTCTTTTGGAAATCCCGGGGCAGGTAGCAATTGCCAGGAGATCATCCCTGAGCCTCGGAACAGCGGGTTCATTCATGAGAAGAGCATCAAGGAAGTGGCTTGTAGCGGAAACCATTCTGTTTTCCTTCTGGAGGACGGGGAAGTCTATACGTGTGGTGTGAACAGCAAAGGTCAACTAGGCCATGAGCGAGAGGGGAAAATGCCAGGTATGTTGTTGTTCCAAAAGGGTCCACACCAAGAAATTTGCAGCAAAGGGGCTTGGTTGTCCATATCAGGAGACTCCAAACCCTGGCCCGCCGGCTGGGTCTGGTGTTTGGAGACACCCTTCACCCATGTGAGCAGTGCTTCCTGTCCCGTGGAAGCGCTGCTCCATTTTCAGGCTGAACTGGTGGTAGGGACGCTCTGGGCAGTCGCGTCTCTGCCCAGTGTCCCAGAAGACTGTGCAGGAGGACATTGGGCATAGAGATGACTGCCCAGAGTGTCCCTGCCACCTGTCCAGCCTGAAAATGGAGCAGCGCTTCCACGGAAGAGCCGCTCGGAACGGGGAAGGACTTTTTATAACAGAGCGGTCATGAGTTTGGTGACCGCTGGTCTACATTCTTGTAAGGAGGAGGGGAACAATCCTCATTAATTTTTGGCAAATGAAAATCTGGATGACTCCCTTCCCACCTCTGCTTTTTTTTTTTTCTTTCCTGACTCATGAAGGTGTTAAGTAGGTGTTAAACTTTTTTTTAGAGAACTGCATGCCAAAACAAGAGTGGAAAAATCCCAGAAACCTGATAGTCATGTGGGCTCTTTAAGACTTGATGCTGGTACCCAAGATTATCAACATTTTCCTCAGCTCAGCACCAAGGTGGTAGGGTTTTGTTTTTTTGTTTTTTACTTCTGCTTCCAAAAATTTGATTTTTGACTTTTGTTCTCTGCCAGTAACACAGTCAACTTGCAATCTTTCAACACATTGTTGGCTGAAACATCCTGATAAATGTTGCATCTAGCACCATTTTCTCAGCCAAGCCAAATAGATTTTTGCACCTTCAGGCAGACCCCTGTTTTGCGGGGAGCTTCTGTTCCAGGGGCTTGCAGATAAGGAAACTGCGGGTATAGGGGAATGCTGTAAGTACCTTTGTTTTATTGTAGTAGCGCTTGCAGTGCAGGTGCTTCTTGCTTAACTGAAGAACTGAACGTGTAAGCAACCAGCCTGCACTCTACAGAGACTAATAGGAAGCAGAAACGGTCCTGCTTCCTGTTAGTTGTCATCTAGCGTACAAGCTGCATACTTGCATAATTAAATAGAAAGTGAAAAGCTTTGTAAACATACCAAACAGAGTTATTGTATGCAATTTTTTTTCCAATTCAAACCTTTATTGGCATAATAGTAATAAATAAATAGATAGATAGATAGATAGATAGATAGATAGATAGATAGACAGATAGATAGATAGTCATGACACACACAATAGACAATAACTAAAAATCAGCTCTTGATCTTAAGAACTTCCAACAAAAAAGAGGCAACTGCCTTAGTCACATCAGAGCAAATATCATTCAATAAAAAGGGAAGGGGGTTAGCAGAAGGAAAAAAGGGAGCAGCAAAAATTGGTTGGAGATAACGAGCGTGAGGTAGTTGAAGAGAAGAACAATGTAAAAGAATATGTAGAAGAGAATCAGGCACTTCAAAACAAAAGTGACAGAGTCTGTTTTCACGAGGAATCCGGCGAAAACGTCCTAGATGGTAAGCAGTGGGAAGAATATTTAAACGAGCCAACCTGAAGGCTCTACGAAGAAAAGGATTAGATAAATGGTAAAGATAGTTGAAAGGAGAGGTACGAAGTGAAGATAAACCATGAAAACGAGGAGAACAGACAGGATTTAAATAACATTTCATAAGATCATGTTCTAGTTGAAAGAGTTGTATGCATTAGTACAGTATTTCCCAAACTGTGGGTCGGGACCCACCAGTGGGCCACGAGCCAATTTCAGGTGGGTCACAAAGAACCTAGAGCAGCCAGAATGAAAAAATGGGAAGATGGCATTCTGGACAGGGGGAGGACTGTGTGGTTGTTTAGCTTGTGTCAAGGTTGTAAAAAGGCTTCCCCCCCCTTTCTGACTCACTTTGGTATTGGAAAATGGCTGAGAAGTCACCCAACTTATTGCTGCTTTCTCAGGAAAGCAGCAGGCTCTGGCATCACAGCACATCTGGCCGTAACATCACTTCTGGTGGGTCCTGGACAGATTGTCATTCAAAAAAGTGCTGAAATGTTTGAGAACTGCTGGATTAGCAGATACATCTGTTTGTACTGCTGCCTTGAGTGCTCCAATATGGGGCAGAAAGGCGGGATAGAAATTCAATAAATAATAATACTGATTTGAGGTGGAGTCTGATCTCCGCCTGGTAAAGAGGTGAGCATATGCTGAAAAGGGAACCAGATGGGTTTATATCAACCCACGAAGTTGCTTTATGCCGAGTAAAGCCATTGGTCTCTCTCATTTGATATTGCCTGCATCAGGGGTCACCAACCTGATGCCTGTGCGCACATGGGTGCTTCCAGTGGGGGTTGGCGGCACCCACCTGCTTCTGCCATTTTCACCTGGCTTCTACCCTGCCTGCTTTGTGGGCTTGTGTTGTGGAGAGGAAGACAGAGTGTATCCTTGTCCTTTCACCCATTCTACCTCTTCTGCTCCCTGCTCTTTGAAACATGCACCTGCCCTGAGCCAAGCAGAGCTTCAGAGAGTAGCATGCTGAGCAGGAGAGGTGAAGGCAAGGGGATGAGACAGTGGCAGTGACAAGGAGAGGGCAGGAGCCAGCGGCAGCAGAAACAGTGGAGGCAGCAGAAACAGGTGGCTGGGTGCAGGGTGCAGAAGGCTGGAAGAGGTGTGTGTGTGTGTGTGTGTGTGTGTGTGTGTGTGTGTGTGTGTGTG
>JAJKFI010000112.1:3457982-3475786 GCA_029204185.1 Lerista edwardsae | reverse complement strand
CTCTCTCTCTCTCTCTCTCTCTCTCTCTCTCTCTCTCTCTCTCTCTCTCTCTCTCTCTGCATCCTCTTATTTTCAGTGCATGTAAGGGTTCCGTTTGGATGTGTGTATCTATCTTGTTCCTCCCCCCCCCCAATTGAAGGAATTCTTTGGGAAATGGCGAGAGGCCAAGACATGCCTGGCCCATCAGCATGCACATTTTAAGAGCGCAATTCTAACCTTAAGTTAGGCCAGCAGAAGTCCCTTATGCCAGGCCAGAAGTGCCACAAACACACCATAAAGTGCATTTGGACATGTTCTGGACTCGGGGAGGACAGTGCACATCCATGTGCTGGCCTTCCTGACTCTGAGAATGGTGCAAACGCGCTTTTTGGCATGCTTGTGACACTCCTGGGCCTAACTCCAGGTTAGGATTGCGCCCTAAATTGCATAGGGCCAGTTTGGCAGCATGAATATCGTCTGAACTGGTCCATTTTTCCTTTTCACAAGCTTTTAATAGCTAGTTGACATGTCAAGCTCTTAATGAGGCCTGATCTGTACAGGAGCCTGGCTGTGCTTTTACTAGTTCAGTGGTTCCCAGCCCGTCGTCCATGACCCCCTGAGAAATGGTCTGCAAAGTGTGTGTGGGGGGAAGGATTGATTGCCTTCAGTCACTTCCAGTGTTTTGCTGAGTGAGTGCTCGCCAACAAACCACCAGCGAGGATGGAGAATGGACCCCTTACAACCAGCACTTCCTGTGACTACCAAATTTAATTGTATTCTTTGCAGGGGAGTGGGGAGGGGTTGCATGTGGTCCACAACGATTCAAATTTTTGCTTCAGTAGTTTGCGGGCTCCTAAAGGTTGGGAAGAATAGATGCTTTTGAATTATGGTGTTGGAGAAGACTCTTGAGAGTCCCCTGGACTGCTAGGAGATCCAGTCGGTCAGTCCTCCAGGAAGTCAAGCCTGATTGCTCCCTGGAAGGACAAATCCTGAAGCTCCAATACTTTGGCCACCTCATGAGAAGAGAGGACTCTTTAGAAAAGACCCTCATGCTGGGAAAGATGGAAGGCAAAAGGAGAAAGGGGCGGCAGAGGATGAGATGGTTAGATAGTGTCACCGAAGCGATGAACATGAAATTGGGCGAAGTCCGGAAGCTAGTGGAGGACAGGGAGGTCTGGCGTGCTGTGGTCCATGGGGTCGCGAAGAGTCGGACACGACTTAGCGACTGAACAACAACAACAAAGGTTGGGAACCATTGTACTAATTTATGTTTCAAATAATCACTACATGACTAGAAAGCCGTCTTTCATCTTGTACACTGACCTGGTCCCAGCAGAGAACCTTTGGAAGGGGACATCACTCAGTAGTAGGGCATATACAGTACTTTACATGCAGAAAGGTTTTTTTTTTCTCCTTAACTCTGGTTCAGTGGTTCTCACATTTTTTAGCTCTGGGGTCCATGTTTTGGAATGAGAAATTGTTGGGGACCCACCTAACCGGAAGTGATGTAATGACCGGAAGTGTCATCTTGCGACTCCAGAGCCTGCTGCTTTCCTGAGAATGCAGCCATAAGTTGGGTTATTTCTCAGCCATTTTCCATTAGCAAAAGTGACTCAGAAAAAAGCCTATTTACAACCTTGATACAAGTGAAGCAACCACACACTTTCCCCTCTTTCCAGCATTCCATCTTCCCATATTTTCAATATGGCTGCTCTAGGTGCTTTGCGACCCACCTGAAATTGGCTCATGACCCACAGTTTGGGAACCATTGCTTTAATTAGAACATCTTGTCTAATAGCGCTGGGAAAGAACTCTTGACTAAAAGCATCTCTCCAAGGTTTCAGGTGTTGGATTAAATGGACCAGTAGTTGGCATAAGACAACTTCCTGTCTAAAAGTATCACAATTCACGTCTGTGAGACTAAAACAAGAGAATTATTTTTAAGCATGCTATGTATACCAAAATGAATCATCAACATCCTTAATGGGTGCTTTTAGTGGGGATTGTGTAAATGAACTGTGGCTGACTGGGGCAAAGCTTCCTCATATGAGAACAACACAAAGCAAATATCAAATGAGGATAAACCTTTTACCTTCCTCATCTCTGACTTGGTTATTTTTATATATGCTGAAATCGAAAAAGGCCAGGTGTGGTATGCTGAAAATACTATAGTACTTCTTAAATGCACTGGAATGATTCATAGCCCTCAAGGGGTAACCGCAGTTTCCAAAATATTCTGCTAAGGTTCGAATTAGATTTGACAGCTGCAATCATGGTTTGTTTCACATTTTAATTGCATGTTTGCTCTGTTTATATATGACATTGGGGTGAAGGGTTGCAGTCTAATTTTAGCATGGAACAGAATCCAGTGATGAGGGTAAGGTGTCTTCCACCTTACCATCCCAGAATCCATTGCTCTGGTGCTTTCCTCTCAATCCTGCTCACTTCTAGTATTGATACTGGGCTAAAGGAAAAAGGAGAGCTTGGGTGACTAGTTACAGCAGGGGTGTCATTTCCTACAGCAGGCTGAATAGCACTCTGAGGTCATCGGGGGGGGGGGCTCTTTTGACGGTGCCGCCACCAGGAGAGGTGAGAGGGGTGGCGGCCAGTAGGAGAGCCTTCTCGGCGGTGGCACCCAAACTTTGGAATACCCTCCCCTTGGAGTTAAGAACTGCTCCCTCTTTGGCGGTATTTCGGCGGGGGCTGAAGACCTTTTTATTTCAGCAGGCTTTTAGTTGCTGACAGGCTGGCTGGCTGGCTTTTTTTTGCATTCTTTTTATATATTTTATGATCCTAGGGATTAATTTGTTGTATGTTGTATTTTTAATATTGTTTTTATTGTCTTTTCATACTGTTTTTAATTGTTTTTTTACTGTGTTTAACCTTGTAAATGCCGCCTTGAGGGCCTTTGTGGCGGAAAGGCGGGGTACAAATCAAATAAATAATAATAATAAATTTACAATGCCTGCTGGGGGCCGGAAGTGATGTGATTAAGCAGGAAGTGATGTCATTATGCAGCTTTTGACCAGAAATTAGCACTTTTTTTCTCACTTATTGGCTGCACACTGAAGAGAAAGTATGCAAATATTGATCATATTTTCAAGATACGGGAGAGCTCAATTATCAGGCGGGCTGCCTTTTCAACAGTGACACCTCAGCACAGCTCAGCAACTGAGAGCAGCTGATGGTTGTTGCTGGGAGAGCCTGAGGGCTGAATAAAGAGCTTCCACAGGCCTTATGTTTGATACCGCTGAGGGCACAAGCCTAACCTTAGAGTTAGGCTGGCATAGTTAGGCCCACAAGGTTTGGCTGGCACAAGGGACACCGTAAAGTATATTTGGACCAGTCTCAGAGACAGAGAGGCCAGCGCACAGACGGACACATCCTCCCTGACTCCAAGAGTGGTCCAAACTAGAGATGTAAAATTTCCAGAAATTTTGAAACTCAGAAAAAAACCCAGTTGTCGTTGTTGTTGTTTTTTAAATGGAAATTTTCAGAAAAATTGAAAAAAATGCTACATTAGCACTTTTTTTTTCTTTTCCAGATTGAAAGTCATTCTGTTACTTTAGGAACATAAAATATGACTATGGACAATTTGACTTGGCATAAAATTATCACAACTAGCATATTAAAAATATAGCATATCCAAACAATTGTAAACAATTTATTTTTATATTTATTTGTAATTGTAACAAATGGAGCAACAATCTCCTAAACTGTTTACCAGTTTATGTGGATCAGACAAAAAAACCTCCACAAAATTTTAAAAAATCTAGAAGTAACAATTATTCATATTTCCTCTCCGCAGTATTAAATAAAAATAAAAAACCCACTTTCATAAAAAGAATTGAAGAGGAGGGAAGTCTATAGAAGGGAGTGGGAGTAAGTTTCAATGAATAGTCATGAAATTTAATCAGAATCATTTTCTGAGCTGTAATCATCAGTATCAGTTTCAGTCTCTGCTTCTGCCATTTTTTTTCTTTTTTTCAATTTTTTTGGAAAAAAAAAGACTTCAAGAAAAATAAACGGGGTTTTTCCCCAAATTTTTCCATTTTTTTCCAGGCCTTCACATCTCTAGTCCAAACGCGCTTTATGGCCGCCCTTGTGCCTACCAAACTGTGGTGGCCTAACTGTGCCGGCCTAACTCCAGATTAGGACTGTGCCTTGAGTTATAGGGAGAAAAGGCAGAGGAAGATGAAGGGTTAAGCATCCCTCACCTGCACTTCTCCCTTGACATTAAAATTGGGCTCCCATCCCTGCTTTTAGTGAGGGGACCAAGAAATAAACATGGCTGCTTCTGTCATGCCAGGCCTGAGCCTAAGACTCAAACACTTTCCACGTCTCCTGACATTCTTATTGTACAGAAATGGGTGTGTGTGCACGGAATTTGCTTGAAACGTGGCTGATGATGAAGCTCAAGATCTGTTAAAAGGGCACCACAAAGGTAGGGAGTGGTGCATGAGCAGTTTAAAATTGCCCTTTTAAACTTCTAATCCAGTGTTTCCCAAACGGGGGGGGGGGGGCGGGACCTGATTGCTGGTGGCTTGTGAAACCGAGAAGAGAAATTTATTGAGCCCTATGGAAAGTGAAACTAAGTTACAATGTGTGTTTACTCTAGAGCAGGCCCCTTGTGAGGCCCTGGGCATTTGGCCCCACCGCCCCCTCTCCTCAGGCCTGGGCATGAGGTTCTGCTGATCAGAGAGAGTCTCATGCTATTTTTCTGGCGGTCAACAAAATTTTGGGATGCCGCAAGGCAGCAGTCTTTCTGTTTAGGTAGCTGACTTCCTACTGTGAGTGTTTGTTCAGGGTAGACAAAGGTCACTGTTGTCATGAAAAGTGAGGGCATTTGGTTCAGTCTGAGTTTCTCCTTGCTGCCTTTGGTTCGAGCAGTGCTCAACTGGTTCTCTTTCTCCCCTCAGAACAAATCGATGCTCTGGCTGATCAGCACATAGTCCATGTTGCCTGTGGAGAATCTCACAGCTTGGCCCTCACTGACCAAGGCCAGCTCTTTTCCTGGGGTGCAGGCAGTGATGGCCAGCTGGGGCTGACGACAACAGAAGAATCGGTGGCCGTGCCAAGGTAACTGTCCTAGTCTAATGCTGAGGCTTTCCATGTAGTTTCTTCGGTCATAAGCAGAGGTGTACCTGGGCTTTTTGGCACCCTGGGCCTGCAGCGTAACATCATGACATCACACATTGTGACGTCATGACATCACACACTGTGACAACATGACATCACTTAAAGGTAGAGTTACCAGAAACAAACTGGGACAGAATATAGAAGTGGTAACCATTGTATAGAAGTGGTAGGTGCAGCTTTTGAAACCCTTCCATGATGAGGTAAAGGTAAAGGTTTCCCCACGACCGAATGGTCTAGTCATGACCGACTGTAGGGGGCGATGCTCATCTCTGTTTCTAAGCCTGTAGAGCCGGCGTTTGTCCTGAGGACAAGCCTCCATGGTCATGTGGCTGGCATGACTATACGCCATAGTGCACGGAACATCATTACCTTCCCACCGAAGTGGTCCCTATTTCTCTACTTGCATTTTTAGGTGCTTTCGAACTGCTAGGTTGGCAGGAGCTGGGACAAGCACAATTCTCTCTTCTGTACCATGCTTTAAAAGTATAGGCACTCTGTCCCAGTTATAGTTTGAGGGTCTCAAAGCATCTGCCCCAGGTGACTGACAATGAGGGTTAGCCAGATGTAAGGATTCTCCGAAGAGAGAATGAAAGAGTCAAAGGACACAAGCTTGGTCTGAAGTGAATTCTCACTGACGGACTGACTGACCGGGAATCTCCTCCCTCAGTCTCCCTTTATTGCATCTCATGTTTCACATCATTAGCATATGCATGAGCAGATTTATTACGTATACAGAGCATCTAATTGGCTGGTGGTCTTACCTTACACTTGAAGGACACCCATTTGTTGCTGCTTTGTGCAAAAGCTGTTTTCCCATTAGCTTTTAGCGTTTCTCTCACTAGGTTGGAATGCAACTGCCTGTCAGCTCAAAGAGGCCCCCCTTATCTTTCCTCCGAGTGTGCTCAGAAGAAGGGGGGAAAGACTTTCGTCCAAACTGGAGGTCCTTGCATAGCAACGCGTAGCAACAGAATTTAGTGATAGGTTCTGAGCATGTGCTACAGCCAGGCTGACATGTCTTGGGCCATCTGGAAAGGAGTGCGGCCAGCAGAACTGCACGTGTTAACTGGATGACTGCATGGTCGGGGGGAAAAAATGCTTTAAGTTGCGAGGTCTGGGTGAAATCTTATAGCAGGCTAGATGTGGCCCCCAAGCCATAGTTTGGAGATCCCTAATCTAGAAGTACACCAGGGACCATAGTTTAAAAATATCTGTCGTTGGGGATGCAAGATACAGACATGGTTGTAGCATAGTTCATTTAGGATTCTTCCAGTTTGTATGCATGATGTCTCCATTGTCTGCATTGATCCAGGTGTGGTTGTAGGGCCAATGTTGTATTTTCTAAACTATTTAACCTTGTTTTCAAGAGCATGTTTTTTTAAAAATTTTAAAAATAAATGGGACGGATTCTGTTGGTTCATGCATGTGTGCTTAACAATTGTACCTGTGCATAACATTGTGCACAAATCCCTTGTGCTAGTCTTCATGCCTGTCTTATTGTCCTAATATAATACCGACATTGTTGTTTTCCTGTTTAGGTTAATAAAGAAACTGAACCAAGAAATGATACTTCAGGTCTCCTGCGGCAACTGGCATTGCCTAGCTCTTGCAGCTGGTATGGTAACATTAACATGCAATAGTTAAGAATTTTTTTTTCTAGGACTGCAACATTAGTTAAGCAGATTTTGTTCCCCCCCCAAAGTTCTCCCATTACTGAATCCCAATTAAAAACATAATATATTAACTTGTATTAAAAGTCCTAACAAAAAGTTAAGATTTTGCACAGAGAGGAGTGCCCTTTGTAAGAGGGGACTTGTTATGGCACCTCCAGGTTTTGTTTAATTGACCCCTCTAATTCTTACATTGGAAAAAAAATTCTGTATGTAGCTTTGCTGCGAAGGCAAACGCATTGGTGAGACTGGGCCTTTGAACCTATTCAAACTAGGAGGCAAACCAAAGAAGGGGTCTAGAAGCCAAGAATGCTGGCCCAACAAAATGGTTGGAGGGGCCAACCACAAAGATTTGCTTAAAAGTGCTCTTTGCGGAAACACCAGGCTTATTTGTATATACAGGTGTGCCCCGGTATCCACTATCCACGGTTTCAGTGAAAAGATAGGGAAACAGCCTTATGTTTCCCTGGGCCTTATGTTTGATGCCTCTGAGGGCACAATCCTAACTAAACCTAGAGTTAGACTGGCATAGTTAGGCCCACAAGGTTTGGCTGCCACAAGGGACACCGTAAAGTATATTTGGACCAGTCTCAGAGAGAGAGAGAGAGTCCAGCACACAGACGGACACATTCTCCCTGACTCCAAGAGTGGTCCAAACTAGAGATGTAAAATTTCCAGAAATTTTGAAACTCAGAAAAAAAAACCAGTTTTCTTTTTGAAAAATGGAAATTTTTGGAAAAATTGAAAAAATGCTACATTAGCACTTTTTTTCCTTTTCCAGATTGAAAGTCATTCTGTTACTTTGTTGTTGTTGTTGTTGTTCAGTCGCTAAGTCGTGTCCGACTCTTCGCAACCCCATGGACCACAGTACGCCAGGCCTCCCTGTCCTCTACTACCTTCCGGAATTCGCCCAATTTCATGTTTATCGCTTCGGTGACACTATCTAACCATCTCATCCTCTGCCACCCCCTTCTCCTTTTGCCTTCCATCTTTCCCAGCATGAGGGTCTTTTCTAAAGAGTCCTCTCTTCTCATCAGGTGGCCAAAGCATTGGAGCTTTAGGATTTGTCCTTCCAGGGAGCAATCAGGCTTCACTCCTGTAGGACTGACCTATTGGATCTCCTTGCAGTCCAAGGGACTCTCAAGAATCTTCTCCAATACCATAATTCAAAAGCATCTATTGTTCGGCGCTCTGCCTTCCTTATGGTCCAGCTCTCACAGCCATACATGACTACTGGGAAAACGATCGCTTTGACTATGCGAACCTTTGTTGGCAGGGTGATGTCTCGTCTTTTTATTAAGTTGCCTAGATTCTTGGGAGCTTTCCTCCCAAGAAGCAAACGTCTTTTAATTTCATGGCTGCAGTCACCATCTGCAGTGATCATGGAGCCCAGGAAAATAAACTCTGTTACTGCTTCCATTTCTTCCCCTTCTATTTGCCAGGAAATGATGGGAGTGGTTGCCATGATCTTAGTTTTTTTTAATGTTGAGCTTCAAGCCAATTTTTGCACTTTCCTGTACAATTTTTGCACTTTCCTTTGTGTACAGGGAAACAGTACACAAATCTTTTTTTTACCTTGTTGCAGCAAAACCACTGTTCCCCTCTCTTTAAAAAGGCATCCCCAGTATCCATGGTTTCAGGTATTGGGGGGGGGGTCCAGAATGGGAATGTACCGGATAACGGGTCATGCCTGTATGAACACATGAAGCTGCCTCCTGCGGAATCAAGCTGTGGTTCATGTAGCCTGCTGTGCTCTCCTGTGATTTGCTGACAGCTCTCCAAGTGCCCAGGCACAAGTATTTCCCAGGCCTGCTCCTGGTGACTGTTTTAACCGTCCATTTCAGGGACAGCATTTCAAGTTTTTTGCTCGTAGGCCTTTACTGGTGAGCTGTGGAGCCTAATCCAAAACAGTGCTTAGCGTATAGGACTTCCTGTTTAAAATGCTTACTGTGAGAATTGCAGGTCATGCCTTGGCATCCAAGGGGGTTCTGTTCCTGGAAACCTTGTGGATGCCAAAACCCCATGGATAATGAAATCCATAGTTCAGAACATGTAGATCTTCGAATGTGACCAGAGCTCTTCTCTGGAGGGTTTTCTGAGACTCAGGGAGGGTGCATGTAGCTTCCCTGGGCCTCACAACATGTTCCAGACAGGACTGGAGCACAGCTCTGGCCCTGTCCAGAGGGCACAGGTCCTGCCTCCACTATGGGTTTAGAACCCACAATTAGATAAAAGGGAGGGTCCCGAATCCACAGGTACGGAGGCAGGACCTGTACTGAGATGATGAACAACAGCCTACTATAAGGTCTCTTATCATACGGTATGGAAAGTTGAGCCTGTCTGAAACCACCTAATAATTTCATGGCTGAGGTGAGATTTGATTTTGATTCTTATGCACTGAATAGTATCTAAGGGCGCAATCCTAACCTGGAGTTAGGCCAGCACAATTAGGCCAGCAAAGTTTGGCTGGCACAAGGGCCACAGTAAAGCGCATTTGGACCACTCTGGGAGTCAGAGAGGCCAGCACACAGATGTCCGCCATCCTCCCTGACTCCAAGAGTGGTCCAGACAAGCTTTACGGTGGTCCTGGTGCTGGCCAAACTTTGCTGGTCTAACTGTGCCAGCCTAACTTCAGGTCCCAGCAAACCCACCCCCTCCTCCCAGCAGAATCACCTTCTGTCAATACACCACTGCATGGTAACGGCATCTAATTCCCCCAACTCTTGCTGTTTGTCTCCCTGTCTTTTCAGATGGACAGTTCTTCGCGTGGGGACAGAACAACCATGGGCAGCTTGGGTTGGGAAAAGAATTCCCCTCACAAGCCAGTCCTCAGCGGGTCAAATCGCTTGATGGGATCCCTTTGGCTCAGGTCGTTGCAGGAGGGGCCCATAGCTTTGCCCTGTCCCTCTCAGGAGCGGTGTTTGGTTGGGGGCAGAATACCTCAGGGCAGCTGGGATTGAGTGACGACAGAGGTAGGTCAGACCTATGGAAGATGGTGAAATGCTTGCTGGCAACGTGACGGAGGGATTCTGGCTTCACAACCTGTTCTTTGTTAAAGTGTCCCATCTACCCCCTCAGGCTTGACATTATGAGGCAAGACGTGGCACAAGATCTTGTTTGAAAGTGCTATTTTTTCCCTTTTGCCTGATTAATACTGTAAGAGGAATCCACACTTGGTGTTCCCTGAACCAAATCTTCCCCAAATCCATTCTGAGAAGATTGCCCCCAAGCCCCAACATGCAAGGAGCCTTGAAGTTATTTGGGCCTCAACTTCTTAAAGCAGCTAAACTGTTCCTTGGCCAACTCAGGCTTTAAACCTATTTACAGGTACCTGTGAGCTGGCCTCATTAACTAATGGGACTTATCTCTGAGGAGAAGTGCATAGGATTGAGCTTTCGGTTATGGAATTGTCTGGATCCACCACCATTTTCACTGTTCGGTTTTAGGAAACAGAGTCGATAGTCACTTCTGTAGTTGTTGGATTGAAACGTTGCAACGTATATATTACGTTTTAATAGACGGAGAAACTGAGTTGGAGAGATAATGACTAGCCCCAAATTGCCCTGCGGGGTTTGAAATATTTCACTTCGCATGACACCTTGGCTTTTGCACTTCCTCCAATGCAGACCGGGAGACTCCATGCCACGTGAAGCTCTTAAGGACGCAAAAGGTCGTCTACATCAGCTGTGGGAATGAACATACAGCTGTACTGACAAAGGTAAAGGGGCACCCTATTCAAACTTTGGCAGTGGTGTGAGGGGAGGGATGCCACCGTATGTCTTGTATGTAGGGTTACCAGATACAAACTGGGACGGAATGCCTATACCTTTAACCATTGTATAGAAGAGGGAATTTGGGCAGGTGCAGCTTTTGAAACCCTTCCATGATGAGCGACACCTGCCAAAATTCTCTCTTCTATGTAATGGTTAAAGGTATAGGCACTCTGCCCCAGTTTGTATCTGGTAACCCTACTTATATGCCTTTGATAGAGGGAGGTGTGCCCTCTTGTGTGGAAGATGCTACCTCTATAATGACAAAAAGTACACTCCAGTTAAGCGGAGGGGTGTCAGCCCTCAGGCCTCTGAAGAAGGTTCTATCTGCATGTAGTATCATCTTGTAGTCCCATCAACAGCGTAGTTATAAGGGGGGTCCTGCCTGGTAAGTATCATGGACGCCATAACATGGTGTGTAAGCGTGGATTCCTTGTGGATAAAAAGGCTCTACCTGTAGTCTATAATATACAAACGTTTCTCAGAGCATGTTTCCCTCTCCACTGAGCAACTTCAGTCTCTCCCTTGGGCATATGCCGTCTGGCTGCCATAGCTTATTCTTCATTGGTCCACTTTGAGATGTCATCTTTTGTATCCTTTTTCTCACCAAGTTCTTCTTACCCCTGTCTCAAAAGCAGTATTGGCAGGCATGGGGCGTCTCTCAAAAATCTTCTGCCTCTGTTTTTGGCAGCAAAGCAATGTGACGTCGTCGCACACTTTGATATGGATTGTCTCGCCATTTCCCCTCCCGCACATGCTTGGGCCTCGTTCTCACAAAAAGGGACTTGTTTCTGGACTGTACTAAAGTGAGGGCTTGCACAACTGAATATTGAGTGCCCTCTGGGGAGAAAAGCAGAGTACAAATCCAATAAATAAATATTCCTGGGTACAAAATGCTCAGTCATGGATAATTCTATCCTGCATTCTAATTTCCTAATGTGGGTTGTGGGGCAGGTGTTTGTATGCGCAAACATTCGGTTGTGTGAACTCCACCAGGAGTTCAAAATTGGTCCAGTCCAGTCCAGACCAAGGCTTGTGATCTTGCATGCTGTTTTGGAGAACGCAGCTTTGAAATGGAAGGAGTTGGCTTTCCTTTCAGGGCAGGTAACAAGAGCTGCCCATAAGCCTGAAACGTGCCTCATCTTTCTTGATAGTGTTGTAAGCTAAGAACACAGTTCAGTTTCTTTTTTAAAGTAAGTTTTTATGGTGGTTCTCCAATCTCAGGGCCAGGGTGGTGGGAGTTGGACTTAGACTTTGGAGATTGTCGCGTTACTCCCGTGATTCAGGCAAAAAACAAGCCCTGCTGGATCAGGCCAAAGGCCCATCTAGTCCAGCTTCCTGCATCTCACAGTGGCCCACCAGATGCCTCAGGGAGCACACAAGGCAACAAGAGGCCTGCATCCTCTTGCTACTCCCTTGTATCTGGCATTCTGATGTAAATTTCTGAGGTAAATAATAACTTGCAACCTAAACTGGGCCTTAACAACATAAAAAGAGCTTTGGTGGATCAGACCCATCTAGTCCAGCTTCCTGTATCTCACAGTGGCCCAGCAGATGCCTCAGGGAGCACATGAGACAACAAGGTGCCTGTGGCCACTCCCTTGCACCTGGCATTCAGAGATAGGCTACTTCTCCTGTAAGCGGGTTGCACCACATTCAGAGGGAGAGCTGTGCAAGTGGAGATGTCTTCGAATCTTCCATCCCGACCGCTTGCTTGGCTGGAAAGTTACAGCCAGCTGAGGCTATTGTGATCTGTTGTTCTCTATGTGGAAATGTGTTGTATTTGCTTTTGCTTGACAGAGTGGAGGGGTGTTCACGTTTGGCGCAGGATCCTGTGGACAACTTGGCCATGATTCCTTGAATGATGAAGTAAACCCCCGAAGGGTTCTGGAGTTGATGGGCAGTGAGGTGTCTCAGATTGCTTGTGGTAGGTGAGTGGTCTCGAATGCTCTTTCACCAGTGTGGTGGGTATTGGTGGTGTCTGGGCAGTGTTCCAGTGGGAACAGGAATATCTGGAATCACAAGTGGATGGAAACTGATATTGCACTGATATTGTACACTTTTTCATAAATGTTTAGTTGGATGTAAACCATGATTTAGGGTGCAGTCCTAACCTGGAGTTAGGCTGGCACAGTTTGGCCAGCACAAGGGCCATCATATAGCACGTTTGGACAACTCTCAGAGTCAGGGAGGATGGTGCATGTCTGTCCGCTGCCCTCTTTGACTCCGAGAGTGGTCCAAACATACTTTATGGTATCTCTTGTGCCGGCCAAACTTTGCTGGCCTAACTGTGGCGGCCTAACTCCAGGTTAGGATTGCATTCTTAGACTAGCACAGTGGTTCCCAAACTGTGGGTTGGGACCCACCAGTGGATTGCAAGCCAATTTCAGGTGGGTTGCAAAGCCCCTAGAGCAGCCATATTGAAAATATGGGAAGATGTGTTGTTGGAAAAGGGGAGAGCTATGTGGTTGTTTTGCTTGAGTTAAGGTTGTAAATAGGCTCTTTCTGATTCACCTTGCTATTGGAAAATGACTGAGAAATAACCCAACTGATGGCTGTATTATCAGAAAAGCAGTAGACTCTGGCATCACAATGATAGCACTTCCAGCCAAGTCATCACATCTGGTGGGCCCCGGACTGACGATCATTCTAAAAAGTGGGTCCTGGTGATGAAAGGTTTGAGAACCACTGGACTAGCATGAACAATGTCAGGAAAACCATAGTCTTACACACCTCCCGCTTTCTCTTCCCCCAAGCACTGGAGGAGGGCATGACAAGCTTCTGTTTTAGATTTTAACTAACCATGGTTCCCTGTATCATTTTTAACCATAAATTTTAACTGTCGTTTACTTCACAAGCTTAGGATTGGGCGGTTTTTATGTGTTGCAAGCTGTGAGGGTGGAAGGGCAAGCTAGATAGCTCTTAGTTAAGTAAACACATGCAGAAGAGCCCGGAGATTGGAAGAGGAGGAGGTATTGGTTGAAATCTTTTCTTGTGAATGTTCTTAAGCCACTGTCAGCAGAAAATAATATTTTAAGCTTCTCACAAACCTTGTAACTCTTTTCTTGTTTGTTTGCAGACAGCACACTCTAGCCTTTGTGCCTTCTTCAGGAATTATCTATGCATTTGGCTGTGGAACCAAAGGCCAACTGGGGACTGGGCAAACGTGCAATCTTAAGTGTCCGTCTGCAGTCAAAGGTCATTGGGCAGCTCACAATGAGAAGCCCTCTTGTACACCTGGTAAGTGTTACCTGCAGGCAGGTACTCCGCAGTGTTGAGGTTTGGGTTCATGCACAGTTAGGATCGTGGCAGCAGGTGAATGCGGAAACCATTTGGGGTATGACAGGACCTGTGGATGCTGTTCTGATTTAGATTGACTTTTGAGCACTGACTTTTGAGGTGGCTGTGTTAGAATAATGTGCTGATTTACCATATCACATTAATGCTGGGAATAGGTGAGGAAATGGCTCTTCTAAAAGAAAAAAATTGAAGTAGCCATGAGGGAGAAAAATGGTTGAAAATTAGTATTTCCCCTTGCCTTCCCCCCGGATGTGGTCATTTTTCCCTTTGACCCATTGGGGCTGATTTGCATTCCTGTCTTACCTCATGAAAATGATTAAAAATAAGTGTAAGCTGCAAGTCTGTGTACGTTCACTAAGAGCATAAGAAGATCCCTGCTGGATCAGGCCTAAGGCTCGTCTAGTCCAGCTTCCAGGTATCTCACTGTGGTATCTCACAGTGGCCCACCAGATGCCTCAGGGAGCACACGAGACAACTAAATGTCTTCATCCTGTTGCCACTTTCTTGCACCTGGCATTCTGAGGTAAAATTCTGAAGGAAATATGACGTAAATAAAACTAATTTTTCTATCCTATCTGTTGGGCGGGAGCTGTAATAACTTGCAACCCAATCTGGGCCTTAAGAAATTAGAAGAGCCCCACTGGATCAGGCCAAAGCCCATCTAGTCCAGCTTCCTGTATCTCACAGTGGCCCATCAGATGCTTTAGGAGACACACATAAGACAACAAGATGCCTGCATCCTGTGGCCATTCCCTTGCATCTGGCATTCTGAAGTAGCCTGTTTGTAAAATTCACTCACTACTAGAGAGTGAATGTTATTAAACTCAGTGAGACTTCCTTCTGAGTAGGCATACTTAGGATTGTGCTGCCATTGTGACATTATACGAGGCTCCCCATCATTTCACCGTGCTTGAGATAATAATGCAGTCAAGAGTCAAGTTGCATTAAATTGTCTAAAGGTTTGTGAATACATTTGGGTCCTCCCTGTCTGTCTGGGCTGTACTAGTCAGACTAGATGCTAAGATCGAAGATCTGTCTTTTATAACAAAGATTTCTTTGAAGGGGAGAAGAAAGTAGGATGGTTGTGATTGCTCAGCTTCAGCTAAACTGGTACTGGTCTTCTTCAACAGATGCATGTAAATATTACATTGTCAAACATATCTTCTCTGGAGGAGACCAGACGTTTGTACTTTGCTCTGAAATGGAGGTAATGCACAGTAAAGTTGTTCCCTTTGGGGGTTGTGGGGAGAAAGGGTTGCTTGCCTGTTTTCTCCTCTTATGTATGATGAGATCCATGAGTGGGCCTTGGGTGAATGTACTTCTCTGGGCTATGACCCATCTCTAGGCTATGACCCATGACCCAGGCACACCATGTAGCCCCCTTACTGAAACTAAACAGCCTGGGGCCTATCATTCTCTTGCAGGGGGGGAGACTGCCTGGGAAATCCTGTGTACACCACTGTAAATTCTGTTGAATAAAGGCAGAATATCTCCTGGGTTGAGCATGCAGCTCTGTGGCCATTGAAAGGACCAAAGATGTGGGTTGGTCTTTAGAGAGGGAGGAAATGAGGAAGGGCATAAGGAGGGGGAGGAGAGGTTGTGTTTGACTGGTCCTGAGGAGCATGGGTCTTGGAATAATGTGCAGATCTCTCTGTATGTCGCCAAATATTATAAATTGCACATGGGGCATTATTTTTGCAGGGAGAAGCAGGTACACATTTCACATGGCGGATAAAATGTGCCAAATGGCTTCCGCAAAGAGTAATTGGATCACTGAAAACGTTGGCAGCCCCTTCCAGCCCATTTGGTGATCATCTGTACTATGGGGACCGAGAGCATTATGGGAGAAATGGAGGACGGGGATGGGATTATTTGCTGTGTGCCTTATTTCTCCCCTCTTCCCAATCTTGAGTTTTCTTTCTACTTACAGAATTCTTTACCAGCTGATGATTTCCGGGTAAATCAAAGCAACTTCACCTGCTCAATTAATGATAATATGATAGACATATGGAGACAAAAGCTTTCAGAAAAGGATAACCCTAATTCAGTGAAGTAAGTTCATGGTTGTTGGTTGTTGTTGTTTTTTAAACACACGTTTAGCATTTTTCTTGGGACTGAGCTGAAGGTAGGAAGAGCCCTGTAAAGAATTTTCCTGCCCTTTGGTGGGTGATACTCATGGCTTGAACCATTTCTTGTGAGCTTCTCCTTAAGTTGTAAAAGATTCCTTATACATTGAATGAATCATACCTATAGATTGTAGTGGTGGTTCTCAAACTTAGCACCAGGACATAAGAACATAAGAAGAGCCCTGCTGGATCAGGCCAAAGGCCCATCTAGTTCAGCTTTCTGTATCTCACAGCGGCCCACCAGGTGCCCCAGGGAGGCATGAGACAACAAGATGCTTGCATCCTGTTGCCACTCCCCTGCACCCGGTACTCTGAAATAGCCTACTACTAATGTAAGAAAGTTGCACAATCCATCATGGCCTATAGCCCACGATGGACTTTTCTTCCAGAAATCTGTCCAATCCCCTCTTAAAGGCATCTAGGCCAGATGTCATCACCACCTCACCTCCTGTGGCAAAGAGTTCCACAGATTAACCACCTGTTTTTTAGAACCGTGCTTGTGTCAGGACCCACCAGAAATGATGTCATTTCATTAACCTGGAAGTGATGTCATAGCATCATCAAGCAGGAAGTGCCAGAATTGTGACATAATAAAATGGCTCTCATGGAATGCAAATTGCACAACCGTGAAATATCCTGGACAGAAAATAAGATTGGGACAAAATATTATATAAAAGCCCTGAAGTAAAAACAAAATTAAAAAAAAAATCACTTGAAAATTCAAACTGTTAACACTCCAAAAGAAATATAGCAAGGGTAAGGTCTGCTGCTTCCAATATTCTCCCATGACCCACTTGTCATCAGGTCCTGACCCACAGTTTGAGAAACACTGGACTATAGGCTTCTGCATAAGTGCTTCAGATGCTTTGTGAGAAGCCAGTTTCCCGAAACAGAAGCCACACAGCTGAGAATAGACAGAATTGCCTACCTGATTTTAGCCTATACTGAACAGCGTAAATCATGCGGTTGTTCCAATGACTTGCTCTTTTTAGGCTGTGATGAAAAATAGTCTTTATCTAGATTAGTAACTATCATCACTTGTGTCCTGTCTTTCTTTCCCATCATGCTGAGCAGCGAGGTTGTGCAGATTCTGTCCTCGGCTGCCTGCTGGAATGGGAGCTTCCTCGAAAAGAAGTAAGTGGCTTACACCTGCCCAGAAAATCCACCCAGAACTCTTGCTCTCAGTCACTGTGGTGGTGAACTTTGACTGAGCAGAGGCAAACCAAGGAACTCAGATCAGCAAGAACCAGCTGGAGCTGAATTAGTGAGAGTCTGTGAGACCTGTGACACCTTGACAAAGGAGGGAGGGGGAAGTAAAAAAGAGTGGACCCAACCACTCGGAAACACCCCTCTGCTTCAGATTGCATTTTAGCTTGGTATGTCCTATGGGGAGGGGTGGGATTTTTTTTTTTGTTAAAAACTCATAAAAATACCACCTTTTGGCTAAAATATCTGAATCAAAACACAAAACACTGCATTTGGGTGTTTGAAGTATTTTCCAGAAATTAAAATAAATTACGTTTTCAATTTGAAATAATACTGTGGCTACATCTGCTGACACTATATTTATTTATTTAAAAGATTTTTATCCCACTTTTCCTCTGCCAAGACAGATACCCAAGGCTGCTATATCACCTGTATCATCTACCTAGTACACTTTTGAAGTATTTAAAATTAATAAAAATGAGAACTTCGAATGTGAATGTAGAATAAAAATACAAAACATCGCCTTTTGGGGATTAAAATATCTGAATAAACACATATAACACTGATCAACAACAAAAGCTACAAAAAGATTAGATTTCTGAGAAGTGTATTTTTGG
>JAJKFI010000112.1:3402288-3447674 GCA_029204185.1 Lerista edwardsae | reverse complement strand
CTCTCTCTCTCTCTCTCTCTCTCTCTCTCTCTCTCTCTCTCTCTCTCTCTCTCTCTCTTCCCTTCCTTTTTCATTGCATAATGCACTAGGGTTAGGTTCCTGGAAAACCTAGATAGTGAATAATTGACCCTATGAGTTCAATGGGGTTAGGGGCAAGGGGTACCTTCTCTGCCATCAGAAGAACCTGCAGAGACCCTCAGGAAGCCACCAGAGTGCAGCAGGAAGTGCCAAAAGATCTCTGAATGCTGCAGAGCCCTTCCAGAGGCTGCAGGGATCTTCACAATGGCATCAGATACCAGCACAGACACCTTAAACAAGGCCGGAGGATGCTTCTGCAAGCCATTTTAAAGGGGTCAGTGCTGGTCACAGGTGCCATTCTGAAGGTCCCCCCAACCTTTGGAAGGTCTCTGCATAGTAGATAATGAGGACAGAGGCACAGATAACAAGGAAAGTAGCAATTCTGCCCCTCGCAGATAAGCGACCTCACAGATAGCAAGGTTGCATATAAAAAGGATTGATAGTATCGTTAAGAATGCCTTGTATTCCAAATATGTACAAACACTTAAGACAGCATGTGTGGTGGGGCTGTTAAATACTATGAAGCAATACGTGTATTTTGTGGTTGTTAATAAAAGAGTCATTCCAGATCAGCAACTGTGATACTGTTCTTTAAATGACCCAAAATATTCTGCAATCCATCGTTTTTTCAATTATTTCACAGATTTGCTTCCAGGGAATGTTAATAGAAGAACAAGGGAGGGGGTTTATTCAATGCACAAATATAGCTGATTTCTCTCTCTCTCTTTTCTTCCTTTTTCCTGTCTTTCCTTTGCTTCATTTGTAGGAGTCTTCAACAGCTTTTAGATTACCCTGGGGAGGATGTTGAAGAAACATTCTGCCTCTATTTTACAGTAAGACCCATTGCTCTGTTCGGGCTTGGGAGGAGAGGTTTGTTTGTGCTTTGTGCAAACTGAATTGCGTCCTGTGTCTGAAGCTGTGTGTCTTGGCCAAGCCCCAGATCTGTTCATCAAATCCCCCCCCCCCATCATAAGCATGTATGGGAGAGTTTTGAGCTACATGTTGAAGTCCTGTTGATTTTCAGTTGAAATTGTACTAACTTAATTTTTCCCTGGATTTCACCCATCTGTTTATGACCTGGGAATTTATTGTATGTCCAAGAACTCTGATGCACCCATGCTGTTTCTCAGCATGCAAGGAACTGCCCCTTTAGGCACAATCCTTACCTGGAGTTAGGCAGGCAAAGTCTGGCCGGCACAAGAGACACTGTAAAGTATGTTTGGACCACTTTCGGAGTCAGAGAGGCCAGCACACAGATGTGCGTCATTCTCCCTGACTCCAAGAGTGGTCCAAACGTGCTTTGTGTTTGGTGCCGGCCAAACTTTGCTGGCCTAATTGTTGTGCTGGTTCTTGACCGTAAATAAAGATTACTACTACTACTTACTACTACTGGCCTAATTGTGCCAGCCTAACTCCAGGTTAGAATTGTGCTCTCATTTTGGCAGTGTGGAGTGGCTTTTAATGAGTGGAACTATGCTCCTTGTAGAAGCACATAGGGCAACCCAGCCGCAAGGAGTTATGTGTGCATGATGGCGTGCCCAGGGCTCCAAGTCTGGTCAACTGTGTTTTGTGGCAGTGCTCACAAACAGAATTGTGTTTTGTTCCGCCTAGTTATTTGATAGCTTCTGGGGATGTAAAAGCCAGGCAGCTCTCTTCTTCTTCTTTTTTTTTTTTACTTTTTGCATTTTAAGTTCTAATGTCTGAAGGCCATACTTCATATTATCTGAACGGACAAGCTTAAAACAGAACATAGACTGGAAGGGATCCTTTAAAGCCTCAAAATAACTGGGCTGAGGGCAGTTCAACAGGGGTTCACAACATGGGCGGGTTTTGTGCCCCAAATCTCCCTCCCCCACCAATTATTCCTGTTTATAGAAATTGTAGATTGTAGCCGCAAAACATCTAAATGCAACATTCCAGAGTCCTTGGAGGGGGGAACAAAGAAGTTGTGCTGTACAAGGTGTTATTGTCTAGCTTGGGCTTCTTTTTACTTTCCAACAATAGCTGTGCAAGGCCTGACCTCACGCAGAGGCAGAGGGCATTTATCCCTTTAATTCCATGCTGGTTTCCTATAAAAAAATCACTCCCCTCCACCTCCATTATGCCATTTGTAGACTGTTTTGTCCATTGTAGTGTTCTGAACCCAGCTTGGTCCTACAGTCGTGGGTAACGTTTGACTCCCTGATTTTTGTGGGGTGTTTGCAAATTCAAGCCTGGTCCTAGGACATCTGAGCATGCACCGAAAGCAAGGCAGTGCAGATAGATCCCTCCTTTTGATGCGCACACAATTTACGCCAAAATTACATTCTTCCCCATCCTCCCAAAAGGGACTGTAGTCAATTTTAAAAAGAATGCCCGTGCTCTTTTCGATGTCTCTTCACCCTCCAAAGCCCTTCCAGTGAACAATTAGTAATATTTGGCTGCATGCTTCTCGTTTGGAGCCGGGTTGATGAGAATAAAGCAACCTTTGTTCTGTTTTTGGGGTGTGCAAAATAGATATGCAAAGAAAGCTATGGAGTGGCAGAGCGGAAGAGCCTCATTCCCAACGGAGACAAAATTGCCGTGCAGAAGGACAACAGGTATGTGGGCGATGGGTAGGATAAGGCCTGACTTTTGTTAGCACACATGCGCCGGCGACACATACACTGCGCATCTGCAGAGTGTCCCCAAACATGCATGTCTACGCATCTTATAGCTGCCCCAATAGTTGGAGTCGACTATTACTTCTTACAGAATTTGATGCCACAAGATCTGGCGATGGCGGATGCTTTAAAACCGTCTAAAAGAGGCTTTGGCAAATTCATGGAAGGGGGATTCTATTACTGACTCTGAGTCATGAAAGCGATTGCGGGATGTCTCCATGTTCAGAGGCGGTGTACCCCTGAACACCAAGTGGGTGGGGTGTGTGAACAGCGGTGGGGTGCTGGTGCCCTTTAGGCAGACTTTGCAGATTGGCCACTATGTGAAGCAGGTTGCTGGGCTGGATAGACCCTCTGGCTGATCCCAGCAAGGCTACTCTGAGTTTCCTGCTTCTCATCCCCTCTGGCTTGCAAGAGGGCTTGATTTGGCGGGGGGGGGGGAGAGAGAGAGAAGTCTGTGTTCCTGTTTTGGCATTAAATCACCAGCCGCCGGCTCCTTTCTGCATTGTTCTTCCCAGCAGTTTTTGGGCATCTGAACTTTTTCTTTCCCCCCCCTCCAGTCCACAGTTCTTTTGATCGCAAACTTGCTTCCGTCTCGCATGAGTGCACAGTGATGTTTCTTCCGATCTTCCAGGGAGGACTTTGTCGATGCCTATGTGAATTACGTCTTCAACCTTTCCATCCACGAGTGGTACACGGCGTTCTCCACCGGCTTCCTGAAAGTGTGCGGAGGGAAGGTTCTGGAACTCTTCCAGCCCACTGAGCTGAGGGCTATGATTGTCGGCAACAGCAACTACAACTGGAAGGAACTGGAGGAGGTGAGCAGATGCTGTGGCACCACCATAAGCATGGATGGGAGCACAGTCCTAACCTGGATTTAGGCCAGCAAAGTTTGGCTGGCACAAGGGGCACCGTAAAGAATGTTTGGACCACTCTTGGAGTTCACACTGACGTGCGCCATCCTCCCTGACTCCGAGAGTGGTCCAGATGCGCTTTACGATGGTCCTTGTGCCGGCCAGACTTTGCTGGCCTAACTGTGCCGGCCTAACTCCAGGTTAGGTTAGGTTAGGTCAAGATTGCACTGTGGGGCAGAAGCATAGAACTAGTTGCTTGCAACATCCGGTAGCCAACCAGAAGTGAAACCTAGGGATGGGGACAGAGCTCAGGGGCCGAGCACGTGCAGAAGGTCCCAGGTTCCAGGTTTAGTCCCCTGCATCTCCTGTTAAAGAATCAGGTGACAGGTGAAACCTCTGCACATGACCCAGATGGGCTACTGCCAGACCGTGCAGAGTCAGATGGCCCAATGAGCTTTATTTGTATGATCAGTGATGTTTCTAGCTTGTCCGTGCACAGATGACCTAGCAAGCACCTCTCCTTACCCAGCACCCATGCCTCCATTCGTCACTTGTCCTCTCTGGCTGCTAGGGAAGTTGTAATTTCCCTGAGATTTTGAGAGAGACTGTGCAGAGAACTTCAGAAATCCTACAACATCTCTAAGCACAGATGATGAGAAAACATTTGCAGACTATCTGCAAGGAACATGGACTATCTGTAAAATCTGTTTACAGAATTAAAAGTAGACATGGCACTGTCCTCAGTCTTGCGTTTTAAAATTATTTGTTGTTATTGATGATCAAGTTCATAAAAATGAGCTTTGACTTTGGAGCCTGTTTTGCAGAGTGCGGTTTACAAGGGGGACTATTCTGCGACGCACCCAACTGTGATCATATTTTGGGAGACCTTCCATGAATTCCCTCTGGAAAAGAAGAAGAAGTTTCTCTGCAAGTATCTGATTTGGGATATTACCAGGTTTTTTTTTGTTTTCCAATTTCTAGAGCTGTAGGGTGGAGATTCTGAGAAGCAAAGCTAGTTCTTGACATATAAAGCGTGTTTGACATCTTCCACTAGGGGGCGCAATTGAGTGAAGAGGGGAAGTTTGCTCATTCTGGCTGTTGTATGTTGAAGGCTTGAACAAGCTCTTCAAAAGGGCTCATTTTCTCCTTGCAGGGAGCTTTTACATAGGGGAAGTATTAAAATATGCACTTTCCCCAACCCAAAGTTGACCAAGAAGGTTGAATTCCCATGTGATTTTTTGCAGATGTTGGTCTAAGGGGAGAGGGCTTGCTGAAGTGGGCTGCTGGGGAGAGGGTGCACTAGCATTCACGGGAGCTGCTGTCATAGGCTGCCGAGGCTGCCTGTGCCTTCTTAATAACGACTGTGATCTTGTGGGGAGGTGGCGGGGGGGGGCAGAGATCTTAGCCTGGAGGCTGGGAAGAGGGGACTTGGTAGCACTAGATTTCCATGGGAAGCAGCCTTGAAGGGGAAGCTGGGAGAATGTGCGGAGGGGAACTTCCTGCCAGGGCTGGCTTTAAGCCAATGTGACCAATGTCGTCACATCGGGCCCCGCGCTTCAGGGGGCCCCGCACTAGCAGGGTGAGCATATTGCCTGTGGCTGCAGCTGGGATCTCTATGGGCTGTAAGCAGCGGTGTTATGCTGCTGGAACGCTGGGCGGGACATCCGGGTGATCGACAGCCCGCCCATCGTGTTCTGCAGCGTTCCGCCGTTTGCGTAACATACGCAAGCGGTGTAATTGGTTACGCAAACGGCGTAACGCTCCGGAACGTGACAGGTGGGCTGTCGATCACCCGGATGTCCGGCCCGGCGTTCCGACAGCATAACACTGTTGGCTGTAAGTCAGTGGGGCGAGCAGAGCAGCTTGACCTTGGTCTCTCCCACCTGTCTCTGCCTCTGAACAGCCCAAAATAGGCCACCTGGAAGCAGCTGG
The DNA here is from genome assembly GCA_029204185.1 of Lerista edwardsae. Lineage (NCBI taxonomy): Eukaryota > Metazoa > Chordata > Lepidosauria > Squamata > Scincidae > Lerista > Lerista edwardsae. The sequence goes on along the minus strand of JAJKFI010000112.1, from coordinate 3,442,171 downwards.
CGGTGATGTTATGATATCACCACCAACTCCTTCCACATGCCAGGCTTTGCACGTGGCACAAACAGTGCTCTTCTTGGTGAGTGGGGGGCCCGCAGGGGGGGCTCACAGGAATGCCCCACATTGGGCCCTGCTGCTGCTAGAGCCAGCCCTGCTTCCTGCAATCCCAGGGGGCGGGGCTGGTGGAGCTGCAGTTCCAAAGCAACTACACCATGTGCATGTATTGCCTGGCACGGCATGTAGCATTGCCACCTGCTTGGCACCTTCCTGGCTTGCCTGGTTTCCCCCAAGACCCGAGCTGGCTGCTGGCCCAGGCAAAAGCAGAGCAGAGCAACGGAGGTCGGTCCAGACATGGAGAATCGATCAGTGCTTTGCCTCTGCCTCGTTAGTTCCTTCCGTCTTGCTCTGGGCCAGAATACAGGCAGGCACGTGTTATCCATGGGGGGTTCATGCCAGGATAAGGAAAACCGTGGATATTGAAATCTGCGGGTTTGGGGTCTGTCCACGCCCTCTAAAAGCAGCCGGAGATGGGCTCTGGTTGGGTCTGGAGGCTCTTCTAAACCCGGCCGGGGCCTGGCCTGTCCACTTGCGGCCTCTGCAGGTCTCAGGAGAAGAAAGGTCTGCGGGTCTTAGAAGAAAACGTGACTTCTCTGGTTTTGTCTTTTGTTTTGGTAAAACATATTCCTTTAAACTGTATGCCTTTAAAAGGCATTCTGAGGCCCCGGGAAGCCCCAGAGGGCCAAAACTTTGAGAGAGCCAAACTCTCCGAGAGCCAAACTTTGGCTGGCACAAGGGCCACCGTAAAGCACGTTTGGACCACTCTCGGAGTCAGGGAGGATGGCGCACGTCTGTGTGCTGGCCTCTCTGACTCCGAGAGTGGCCCAAACATATGTTACGGTGTCCCTTGTGCCAGCCACATTTTGCTGGCCTAACAGTATTGGCCTGACTCCGAGTTAGGATTGCGCCCTTAAAGGCATATAAACGTCACTTCCTGTTCTGCTGAAAAACTGCAAGTTGCTTTTTTTACTTCTGTCATTTTGAGGCCCACAGAGGCTGTAGGCAGACGCGTGTGGCTTCTGTGTGGCTCAGAAGAGTCTGTGGAAGTGAGGGGAGCGTTGCCCCCCTCGCCTCTGGTGGGTCCAGGTTGGCCGGCCCCACAGATCCCAAATCCATGAATCACGCAGGCCGACCGTATTGCACACTTTCTTAGTTTAAGAACCAAAGGAATTGTGGCAGCGGCGGCATTCAGCCGCTGGGCGGGAGGAACGGGTGAGCGGCAGCTCCATGGGCGGGGAAGATGGCGAAACGGAGCAGGAAGCTACGGGCGAGCTGCCGCTCACCCGTTCCTCCCGCCCAGCGTACCGGCTGAATGCTGCCGCTGAATTGTGGGGGATGTCCGTGGGGGAGTGAGAGTGCTTTTGAAAGCGAGTCTCCGTGTGTAACAAGGACCCTTCTCTCCTGCAGTGTTTCTGACTGGCAGCGACCGTATCCCCATCTATGGCATGTCCAGTCTGCGGATCGTCATCCAGTCCACCTCCAGCGGAGAGCAGTACCTGCCGGTGGCTCACACCTGCTACAACCTCCTCGACCTGCCCAAGTATAGCAGCAAAGAAACCCTGAGCACACGCCTGACGCAAGCCATCGACCACTACGAGGGCTTCAGCTTGGCCTAAGGGGAGCCCCACCACCAACACGGACAGTTCTGTACAGAAAGAAAACCCTGTCTTGTTTTTATTTTTGTAAGGCGACGGGACACAGCGGCTTGGGGGGGGGGGTGGGGAGAGTCGGGAGAGCATAGGACATAAAGCCCCTATGAAAGCCAGTCAGCACCCCCTAAGATTTCAGCTTTGATATTTTTTCAACCTATGAAATAAAGTATTTTAGGTTTATTGGCTGATTTTTTAAAAAAGGTCTTTCTTTCCTGCTTCTCCAATGCTCGTCAAAACGAGCTTTGGCAGCATTTGAGAGTTACCTGCCTTTTTCAAAGATAGGTTCTGATAACCCGGGTGAATTAGATAGATCTTCCTTCCAGGCTATTAATTTATTTGCCACCAGCCTCCCCCCCCCCCATGTAGACTTATTCCCCCCCCCCAAATCAGCTTGCAGACAACTGTGATCTGAACAGGATTGTGAAGTTATTCTGGATGGTTTGGGAAGGAGTTGGGGGGAAAAAAAGAATAATGAAGATTTTTCAAATCAAGCTCCTCTATTTTTCCACATAAGATTGTCCACATAAAATGAGATTGTCCAGTAAAATGAGAGGTGAGGCAAATAAAATAAAATAAAGTCATTCTCTTGTGCTGAAGAATTTCAGTGCCCTGAATGTAGGGGGGCGGGGGAACAAAAGGAATTGAAATCATTGTGATGGGTGTTCAAACTTGGGTGGCACAGTTGGACTTTGTTTTTAAAGGTGTCCGTCTTCCAATGCAGTGCTGTGCGTTTCCAGCTTCTCTTTCTGTTCAGGGACAGGATTTTGGTGTCGTCTTTCACACAGTTCATTGGCTCCCCTTTCCCCGCTGTGCATGCAGTAGGACTCCCAACCCCCTTGCAAGGCACTGTTGAACCTTCCCTGTCCCTGCACTCCTCAGCAAGGCGCACTGAGCAGTTGAGTGCATGGCCACACCTCTGGCGTTAAGACTCTCACGGGGAGCTCCAGATCTGCTGCCCATAGAAAGTTCCAGTCTGCCCCCCTTCTTCTCCTTAGGATCCTGGCACACATTGTGTACTGTCTGGAGCAGATATTCAGTGGTGTATCTAGAGTGTTGCGCGGGTGCCATTTGCCAGGGGGCGCCAATGGCCCTTAGCCGCCCCCCACGCAGCGTCCAAGAAGTCACCTGAGCTGTGGCCGAGGGAAGCCACACGCCCCCCGGCACACGGCTTCCCTCGGCCACAGCTCGGGTTTTGCCGGAACGGTGGCCAGGAAACGCCGTCCCCCCCCCCGGCTCTGCAAACCGGGGAGGTGCCGGCGTCTCCTGGCCGCCACTCGGGCAAAACAAGGAGACGGGGGCTTGGCTTCTTCCCGCCATGTTGGTTGACATGGCGGACAGAAGCCACACCCCGCAACATCACGGGCGCGGTTTCGCCCTGGGACGCCTCTGCAGATATGATCAGTAGAGTAACTACAGGGGGGAGGGTGCGGTAAGCACTGCATGGGGTTGCCATGGCTCCTCACACCTGCTTTTGGAGCCATTTTCAGCAGTGATGGCAATGCTGTGCAGCTATGTTATCAGGTATGCTGAGGAAGCCGTTTTTGGGGGCCCTCTTCTCTCGACCCACCCCGCAGAAGAGCTTCACCGGAATGACGGGATACATTCCGTTTCCTAAGGGCCAGTCCCAATCTTAATTTAAACTCCATACGATGGGAGAATAGTTTTATTTATATAACGTGACCGCAGCCAGCTGAAGTCATTGAAATTGCTTCCCCGGGAAGCAGTGACATTTGAGTTGATCACCATTTTAGTTGGTTTGGGGGCCACACTATTTATGTACCTTGTTTCACCATAGCGTTGAACCATATTTTACACCTAACCTATTAATGAAGGGCTGTGAAGGCATTAGGGGCTTTAAGAAACTTAAAACATACCTGTTTTGCTATTTCGGTAGCTGATCAGGCTCTTTGTAAATACACTGTTAAATGCAGCTCTATCGAAATGTTTATTTTCTATGTGTGTGTACATAGTCTGGTATTATGCAATAAATTTAATGTTTCCTTCAGTTTTTATACTTTGTGTTCCTAGAGACATTCTCTTGCCTCTTTTTCCATGGGAGTCATTAAACAGATGGCAACGAGCTGTGCTTACGAGGCCTCAGGCATGCTGCGCTTATTTGAACGCTGCGCTTATTTGACAAAGTCAAAGGTCCAGTTCAGATGCACATTTACGGGCTGAAAGGTCTCGTCTGCACATGCTGAAAAATGGGGTGGAATCCTGAAGTGGAATTGAAGCCTGTACCATTTCAGACTGTAGGGGCAGGTGCTATTTTTGGATGCTTTTCCAGGGGAAAAAAATCTGTAGAAAATACTTTTTTACCCAGTGCGTAATTAATCTCTGGAACTCCTTGCCACAGGAGCTGATGATAGCGTCTAGCCTATAGGGCTTTAAAAGGGGATTGGACAGATTTCTGGAGGAAAAGTGAATTGCAGGCTACAGGCCATGATTGGTGATGCAACCTCCTTTTTTTAGAAGTAGCCTACCTCTGATTGCCAGGTGCAAGGGAGTGGCAACAGGATGCAAGCATCTTGTTGTCTTGTGTGCTCTCTGAGGCACTGTGAGATACAGGAAGCTGGACTTGATGTGCCTTTGGCCTGATCCAGTAGGGCTCTTCTTATGTTCGTTCTCTCTCTCTCTCTCCCCCTCCCCCTGTGTGTGTGTGTGTGCGTGTGAGGGAGAGAGAGAGAGAGAGCGCCAGCCTACTAGCAGGGATAAAGAGCCTAACATAGTTCTTCCCCTGCTTGGAAGGATGTGATTATTCAACCATTCATATAAAATGGTGCAGTCCATTCCGCTACGTGTGTAGAGCTGGCTGAAGGAATATGTTGGAGGCAGGATCACAAGTCTGCTTGTTGGTCCACCTGCCATTCGCATAGCGGTAGGGTAAAATCCTGGACCATGACTATACCCAGATTCTCTTGCCCATTCTGGAGTGTGGGAAACAGAATGGAGGTGTTCCTCTCTCCACTGAAACTTCCCAGGGGAGAGTGGTGTAGTTGTGCTTCCTTTCAGCCCTGTATGTATGCCCCATATTCATGCCCACATGTGTCTAAGGGGCAGTGGCGAAGGTACCATTGGGTGACATTTATTCACACAGTTTTGAAGTGAGACCAATCCCAGCCACTGCAGGTCCCATCCTACCCAACTTTCCTAGGCTGATGCAGCCCTAAAGTAAGGGAACAAATGTTCCCTTACTTTGAGGTAGCCTCCGTGACTGCCCTCCAATAGGTTGCAGCGTTCGCCCCATTGGCACAGCTGCATTGGTGCTGGAAAGTTGGATAGGGTTGGGCCCTGAGTACAGCCAAAATTTGGGGCAGGGAGTGGGGGACAGAAAATCCCAAACCTGAATCATATTTTGCATTTGGAAAGGCCCATGTGCTTTTAAGACCTTCCAGTTTAGGAGCACATTTTGGAGGGCATGTCCAGCTTAGCAGAAAGCAATTTATCACATGGTTCCTGGCCCTATTTCAAAGTTGGTTTTAGAATGACTAATCCCAGAATTATATGCACTTTGCTGGTATTGTTCAGCCAAGTTCCAGCATGGGTTGAACTCTTGTCTCCTATTCCCCTAATACTGGAAAGCACAAGCAAATAATTGCAGGAAAGGCATCCCTTTCCTATTCCTCCAAACACACTTTGTTTTGGTTTCTCGCGTGCAAAACACCAGCGCATTAACTTAGAAAGCATACCACCATTTGCTGTGTACAAAGCTGCTGCAAAGAGTCTATAAAAAACATGTCAAACTGAAAGATTTTTAGATTTATGCCTGAAGCATGACTTCCCACCTATAGGTGCCTAGCCCCAAAAGGGCAAAATCCATCAGCCTTCTGCCACAGCAATTACTACTTCTTTTTATTCCTGCAATCAGAGGTCAAGAAGCAGAAATTCAAGGGGTGGAGTTTTTCTGACCACTTAAAGAGCCTCAACCAGTGATGTCATGCAGGGGGAACGCAGGGGAACTCAGTTCCACTAGTTAAAATTAGGGCTGACTCCGCCCGCTTCACTCTCCCCCTCCCAATTCCTCTGCAAAGAGCTTTTCTTCTTGGTTGGCTGGCATTTAGAGGGTTAAAGGGAGCGACTCCGGATTCCTAGGGGGGCGAAGGCAGTGATGTCATTCAGGGGGAACGGACCAGAACGGGCGTTCCGGATCCTAACGGGCTCCGTGGCTGGTTCCGGGTTCCCGACAAGTGCCAATCAAAAGTGAGTTCCTGTTCCTAAATCATTTGAATGACACCACTGGCCTCAACCCATCATGTGAACGTAAGAGGCTGCTTTCTGCTGAGCCAAAGTGTGGGTTCATTCAGCTTACTATTGTCTACAGCAACTTTCACAGTAGTCACTTTCCAAGGTTTCAAATCATGTTTTTCCCCAGCTGGTGATCCTAAAACTCAAGACAGGGAAACTTTTGCATGCAGGACACGTGGTGTGCCACCGAGCTACGGTCGTGTGTCTCTTACAAAATTTCAATAGGCAAAAAGAACATCTCTACGGCGCTGCCCATCAGAGGCTTATCTTCTTAGGTGGGTGATGATAGTAGAGCCATTTCTGTGTGGTGCCACTCAGGGCCATATTAACCCATGGCTGGGCCCCTAGGCTTTCAGGTATTTTGGGACCCCTCCCAAACTCTTCAGGAAAGCTCCTGCCACACTGAATGGAAGCCCCTGGCGGACTGGCAGGCAGGCAAGGTTCTCCTCCCCCCACCCCTTGAGAAGGCCTCTGAAGCTCAATCAGTGCATCGCTTTTCCCCATTGCCTTGTTGCAAAATACACCTGCACACAAGCCCATCTTTGCAGCAAACCCCCAACTTAGGCAATCCAGCCACAGGTGGGCTTCTCCTCCCAAACGGACCCAGGCTTGCATGGAAGCTCCCCAGAAACGCAACCTCCACGTGTAGCCCAGCTCAATCCCTGGCTTGCCCCACGTCGTTCTTGGAGAGCTCTGCAAGCCTCGCCCTTTGCAAGGTTGGGCTTGCTGTAGTCTCTTGCCGTCTGGAGGGTGGTGGGTCAGATGGGGAGTCCCTAGGGGCTGGATCTGGAGACCCATGCATTAGGCTGATGCCCAGACATGCCACCTTCATGGGCCCTAGTCCCTACAGGGCCTCTAGGCTTCGGTCTACTTGTTGTTGAGTCGCTAAGTCGTGTCCGACTCTTCGCGACCCCCTGGACCGCAGCATGCCAGGCCTCCCTGTCCTCCACTAGCTTCCGGAGTTCACTCAATTTCATGTTCATCGCTTCGGTGACACTCTCTAACCATCTCATCCTCTGCCGCCCCCTTCTCCTTTTCCCTTCCATCTTTCCCAGCATGAGGGTCTTTTCTAAAGAGTCCTCTCTTCTCATGAGGTGGCCAGAGTATTGGAGCTTCAGCTTTAGGATTTGTCCTTCCAGGGAGCAATCAGGCTTGACTTCCTGTAGGGTGGACCAATTTGAACCTCTTTGCAGTCCAGGGGACTCTGAAGAGTCGGTCTACTTAGCCTAATGGATAATACAGCCCTGGTGCCACTTGAACTTGCCTGGGACGTTTTTTGGCACTAGGCAGTCCGTATCCTGGTCTCATATACTCCAAGGGGCATTTAGGATCTTTGGGGTCAGTGTTTCTCAAACTGTGGGTCAAGACCCATTTGTGCTCAATTTGCTTTCAACAGGACTTTGAGCCTACCTGAGTGGCACTGGGGCCATTTTAATTAATGGTAAACTTCCAGCAAATTTCAGGTTGTGGTGTTTGCCAAGACTGATGGAGACGCTTGCAGTCAAAAATAAGTTTTATTTTCTTTGTTTTATACAAAATACAGTCATGTACGAAAATGTACACATAGCACATCTGTCAATTGGTTTAGGTTTTTAAAAGCTGCAGTGTTTCAAATGAAGTTTGCTGACACTTAGAGCGCAATCCTAAACTGCAGTTAGAGCGGCATAAGCTAAGGCAGCAAAGTTTGGCTATAACAAGGGACACCGTAAAGCATGTTTGGACCACTCTCGGATTCAGGGAGGATGGTGCATGTCTATATGCTGGCCTCTCTGACTCTGACAGTGGTCCAAACATACTTTACGGTGGCTCTTGTGCTGGCCAAACTTTGCTAGCTTAGCTTATACCGGCCTAACTCAGTTTAGGATTGCGCCCTCAGTGATGTAAACACAGAACTGAGTCCATAAGATTTCGTCGGGCGAATGAAGCAGATCATTTACAGGACAAGATTGTGGTGTTCATCTCAAACGGAGAATAGAAGTCTGACGAAAAAGTACGATATGCTTGGCCAGTATTGGCTTCAGTTATTCAATTGTCATCATGTTGTATATACACAAACACAAAAGGTACAATCCACAAGGACCTTCTCTTGCACATGTCCCGTTGCTATAACTAGACACTGTAAAAGCACACCACTGTGCTCCCATCTTAATGGGGCTTATGCAGAGAAATTTGCCCGAGACTGTGCCTGACATCTCATAATTATATAAATCCCTCACTAGATACGGACACACAAAATAAGAGATGGATTATCAATGCATGCACTGTACGTATATGGGGTTGAACAGGGACAGAGATAGCTGCACAGATGCTTCCAAGCAAGCTCTGAACATCCAGCAGTGCTACAGAATTGTTGCCATAAAGGTGGAATATAATTTCACATCTTGCATGCCACCAATAACAAGTTTGCAAAATGCAAGGTGTTTTGGAGAACCTACAGTATCCTGCAGGAAAGCAGAGCAAAAAAATCTAAGGAAGAGTTGTCCAAAGGATAGTATTTGTTATTTTCAAGGATGGATGGAGTTTAATGTATCATCTCTCTTGCCTTCATTAATATCCATAGATAAAACAGAACTGGGGGAGAAAAAGCAAAATTCTATATATGGTGCAGGGCATTGGTTCCGTCTAAGTTTTTTGGGAAACCATGGTGGAATTATTTGCAAGACTTGGCAGGCACGTAGCAGTAACGTATACTAACTCCAATAACATGCCCTTGTACTTCAGTGTGTGCTGCTCAGGAGAATAGAAAGAAATGGTAAATTGTTTTCAACCATTATCATTGTTATGGCAGTTTAACTGCATCAAAGAAGTTTCAGAGTTGTAGTTTGGGGAGGATACTTCTATATACATGTAGGCAACTTTTTATTTGAAAGCTTAAATCTAATACAGGTGGAGCTTTTTTTTATCCGTGAGGGTCCCATTCCAGGAACCTTCAAGGATGCAAAAATACGTGTTAAATGAAATCATGCTGTTAATTAGCATTTGGCCTTTTTAAAAGCTTCTCTTACCTTGGCAGTAGCCATTCTCCAGGGGCTTAGCGTACCCATTAGCTGAGATAAGACCTCTTCCCTTCGCCCTGGAGCAAGGCGAAAAATGCAAAATGGATGCGATTAATCACACTTCCAGGGATGAGGTCTTAACTCAGAGCTAATGGAATTGACTGCAGATCTCATGGCTGCAGCTGTCTTGCCCTAGTAAGAAAAACTGTTTAAAACTCATAATTAACAGCACATGTTGGTTTAACAGAGAGCCCTTCCCTTCTGCAGTTGCGCTGTCAAATCAGCGGATGAGAAGGCGAGTTGTGTCGGTGTTGACTCAAACAAATGATCCCTCAAATGTATTCTGAGAAGTACAACTGAGGAGCATCTGAATTGGGTCTACAAGTGACATAATTAAAGGTGCAATCCGAACCCGTGTTCCAGTACTGACATAGCTGTGCCAATGGGGTATGTTCTGCATCTTGTAGTTGGGGGGGGGCACTCCCAGAGGCCTCCTCAAGGTAAAGGAATGTTTGTTCCCTTACCTTGGAGCTGAATTGCCCTTACCACGATGCTGGAAGGTTGGTTAGGATTGCACCCTAAGTCAGGCAATTAAGTCGTAACAGGAAACAGAATTTAGCTAATTCTAATGCAGAGATCTAAGTGGCATTTTAACAATGACAATTTCCCCACGCTCATATGGCATAATCCTATTGGAGCCATTCCTGAATGTAGCTAAACCATAGCATTTGTTGCATGACCAAGTCACACATTCCTGTTTCCCATGGTCCTTTCACTGTACCCATAAACATACAACTGCATCCAGATAAAAGTTAGCCATAACTAAGAATAATGGAAATCAGTGAGACAAGTTAGTTTAACAAACCTGAGACCCATTAATTTCAACTGGATGTAACCATGACAAGCTTTCTTTGGACAGAACCCTTTCACTCTGTATGACGGAAATTTGAGAAGTGCAAAACAGAAAGAAAAAGGCATGATGGCAACTCTGCATGCTGCAAGTTATTATGAAATCCATGTGCTACTGCGCTGGGAGAATTCACATAATAAAACATGTTACTTGGAGCACAATCCTAACCTCGAGTTAGGCCAGCAAAGTTTGGCCGGCACAAGGGACACCGTAAAGTATGTTTGGACCTCTCTCGGAGTCAGAGAGGCCAGCAGACAGACGTGCGCCATCCTCCCTGACTCCGAGAGTGGTCCAAATGGGCTTTATGGTGGCCCTGGTGCTGGCCTAACTTTGCTGGCCTTACTGTGCTGACCTAACTCCAGGTTAGGACTGTGCCCACAATCCAAGATCTCTAATTGGGCTCATTGGGCCTAATGAGATATTGTTCTACTTCTTTGAAACGGTTTACAGAGGATGCCTCACCCTCTCCACCAGCTGCTCTCTGAAAAAGAGGGAGGTCAACGTCCCATAATTATTTGCATGCGGAATCATAAGCTCTCTTTTAAAAGGTGTCATCTTCCAAGGTCAAGGAAGATCCCATTCTCAAATAAGCATGGCACGTTCCAGTTTGATAATTCTCTTTTCCCAACTATATGGACATCAAGAGTGGAACTCTGTGAACTCAAAGAACCTTCAGTCAGATCTTGCTCTCAGACAATTACATGAGCTGACCCCAGCACAATCCTGGAGAGCAAGCTAGTTTAGGTTCTGGGATTCCATTGCCATTTTGTGCCATTCATGTGCCAGCCACATGAAGTTGGCAGGTCACTGATGGACTTTCCCCCTTGAGCCCAGGAATGCTTTAATTTCGGTAAAAGGCAAAGCAATTCAGTCTATGACTATCTCCATGTACATCTAAATATAAATTAAACCTGGAAGCTTAACAAAATTATTACGTGAGGATGCGCTAATTGCTCCCTATTTTCATGTACAAAGTTAATGATCTGACTGTTCAAAAGTACAAGGCTGTCATTTTTAATACCAGGAATAATTTATACTTGTAAATGGTTCATTAGTTATTCTTATTTAAAGTAAGCTTCACCTCATTAATTTGTTAGAATTTTGAGAAACAGTACATATATAAAATCATGCACTCCAATTGCGAGTTGAGAGGCATCTCTGCATCATTCTTCTCTATGCGATGTCACCCTGTGAGCATCACAGCTTAGACATGATCATCACAAATTGTTTCTGAAGCTCCCCTCAGTTCAAAAGGAGTTTGCCACATGAAGAAAGGGACTGAAATGTGAGGAAAAAGAAGCCTAAAGCCCCTTTGACTCGAGAGTTCTTCGGAATCAGGCCTCCCTCTTTTCTTTTTGTATCACTTTTGATCTGCAAATCTTAGTTGCTATTCAGTCGGGAGAGACTGGAATGGAATTCTCCATAACAGACTTAATGGTATTTTCATATTTTGCTACCAAGTTTTTAATTCAACGGATTTGGACACATAGCAGACAGGTAGTCTTTGATCAGACATCATTCATCATCTGAAACATCTTTCCCACACCAATCCCAACATTTTTGCTGATGATGACATACTGTAGTTGATTAGCTGATTGCTTCTTTACGTAAGTCCTAAAGCTCAGTTGTAGAATAGTTTTCCTTCGGAAAAGAACAGTTTAAGAAATATATCAGACAAAAAACCTTTTCTTTTTCTTTTTTTTGCCTTTTTAAATTACAATTTTGGTTACGCTTTCTTCTTGGTTTTTAGTTTTTTAAAAAATATAAAATCTCTCTGTCTAAAGTGCATAACTGTGTACCTACGATTTTACACAAGCTATATGAAAGTTCAGTAATACAGCCATGTAAACACTTGTGGCTAAAAACGAAAACATTAAAGCCGCATCACTTGATTGGGTATATCGTATTTTTTGGGGGGATAACTAAGGTTATTAGCTGAGAGGTGTAATTTTCCTTCCACCTGGCCTACTGCTTTCTTAACTTTCTCTTAATGGCATCAGCATTAGTTTGGCATGGACCCCCTCCCCACCACACGCTGCTGTGAGTTGCAGAAATTTCTGGAAAGTGTTCTAGAAACCAATTTCTCTGCTAATCTCATGCCATGTTAAGTTTGCCAGAATACACCAACCCTGCAGGGGAAAAACAATAGCAGAAGATAGGCAACTTGTTCATTATTAGTGATCTTCTCAATGCGGGATCTCCAATTGGGTTCCCCGCAAATCACTGGCTCCTCCATAGAACACAGCATGAGACCCTCTGGGACAGCCCAATGCCCCCTACTACTAAGATCCCTCCCATTCAATTTTTGCCGACTTTTGAGGACACCCAGTAACTAAAGGCGCAATCCTAACCTGGAGTTAGGCTGGCACAGTCAGGCCAGCAAAGTATGGCCAGCACAAGGGACACCATAAAGTATGTTTGGACCACTCCTGGAGTCAGAGAGGCCAGCACACAGGCATGACCCATCCTCCCTGATGCCGAGTGTGGTCCAAAGGCTCTTTACAGTGGCCGTTGTGCTGGCCTAACTCCAGGTTAGGATTGTGCTCTAACTAAATGGGACTGATCCAAGCTGTAGTCTCAGCAATTCTTTCCAATCTGTTCAAACAAAAGAGGCAGTTGTGAAATGGCATTTCAGAAAAAAACGACCACAAGAATAAAAATTGTTCTTAAAAAAAAAAAAAAAAAAAGCCATAGCAAAGGCCATAGTGCTTTTTAGCGACCGGCAATTCAACACATAACTGGGATGTATGGGGAAAAAAACACCCCAGCCACGTACTAACAAACCAGAGCCACAGTCAAACATGAGATTTTGAGAACGTCTCTCTCTCTCTCTCTCTTCTTTAAAAACTACAGAATCATCTCAGAATGGGAGCCCCTCCCGATCAGAACAGACCCGGGTGCTTTCCTGGTCTGGAGAATGATCCGGTGATTTATGGCCACGCAATCTAGTTCATCAATCTTGCGTGGACATTTTGGAGAAGAAGATCAGAATCAGACTCTTCTAGTCTAAGTGTTCCGGGAGTTGCAGGCTGATCAAAGCCTCGCAGCACAGAGTCTTCTTGAACGTCTCAAGATCTTCCTCCATGGGCGACCAGCTGGGAGATGACACAGGTCATGAGTCTAAAGAAAGATGCAGACCCTCCCTCCCTCCTTCCCACTTCCAGTTAGCCACAGTCCAGGGAGAGCTGCTGAAAAGCCCCTTCGTATAAGGCTCTTGCCCCGTTCTTCAAGCAAATATTCCTTTGGCTGGGTCAACTTCTTAACTCTACTGGCAAGGTCACGAGCGCCTTCATTACATGATCTTGGAGCCGATATCTCGTTTGCTGATCAGGACTTCCAGAAGCCGCAGCTTGGCCTTCACCTGTTTGTATTCGTTATATTCTTCGGCCATTGGAGCCCGGTCTTCTTTCTGGACGTTTCTGGACGAACAAACCAAAACAGAAGCAAAGTGAACATCTCCCACGACAATTTGATTCTCAAACTTGGGGCGGAGGGAAGGGGAGACGACTTTTAACATACAGACATGCCCCAGTATCCACTGATTCAGTATCCACTGTTTCAGTTATCCACGGATACCATGGATACCGGGACTCCTATTAAAAAGACAGGGGAACATTACACACATCTCCTTTTTCACCTTGAGTTCAGTGATGTCATGCAGGGGGAACGCGGGGGAACTCAGTTCCACTAGTTAAAATTAGGGCTGACTCTGCCCACTTCACTCTCCCTCCTCCCCCCTCCCAATTCCTCTGCAAAGAGCTTTTCTTCTTGGTTGGCCGGCACTCAGAGGGTTAAAGGGAGCGACTCTGGATTCCTAGGGGGGCGAAGGCAGTGATGTCATTCAGGGGGAACGGACCAGAACGGGCGTTCCGGATCCTAATGGGCTCCGTGGCTGGTTCCGGGTTCCCGACAAGTGCCAATCAAAAGTGAGTTCCTGTTCCTAAATCATTTGAATGACACCACTGCTTGAGTTCATACGCCAAGCAGAACTGCAGTTTGCGCCAGGAGCGGAGCAGGCTCAGTCCACACTTGGGGTGGGGCAGTGACAAAACACGTCGCTGCACCTCCCACGCAACCTCGCTACAACCCGCTTCCAGAATCGCTCCATTTCGGAGCGTAACAGAGGCAAGGGTGGGCAGGAGAGCCCACCTCCACGCTGCTTTCTTCCCCAGCGTGTCCAGTTTTCTCAGCAGCACCCCACGGGGGCGATGCCTCTGGTTTGGGCTAAGATGAAAGGAGAAGCTTTCTTTTCTCCTCCCGCATATGGGAGAGGGGCAAATGTAAGGTTGTAACTCTGAGGCTCATCTTTGTGGTACTAAATCATAGCTCAGCATTACGTCTGAATGAGGCCAGTGGCCCAAATCCTAACCAACTTTCCAGCACTGACTCAGCTCTGCCAATGGGGCATGTGTTGCACTCTGCAAAATAGAAACGTACCTTCCATTTTGTTGGAAAAAATTATGTTTATTCCCTTATTTGGGAGCTGTGCTGCTCTTACCCTGGTGCTGGAAAGTTGGTTAGGATTGCGCCCTTTATGTTCTTGCTTGCTTGCTTTATGTTCAGAGCTCCAGAAAACTACGACCTTGTCCTCCGAAAGGCAGGGCCGGACTGGGAGTGGGATGCCCTCCCACCAATGAGGAGCAAGATCTGAGAATCCGACCCTGCCTTCCAGAGTGAGGGGCATTCCCATTGGTTCAGAATGCCCCCCTTTCCTCATCCCAGAGAACAGTGAGGTGAAGTGCAAAGAAAGAAACGTACCTTCCATTTTGTCGGAAAAAATTATCCTCGAAATCTCTCAGTTTTTTTCTGATCCTCTTTTTCTCTTCCCTGACTTCTTGCAGCTGCTCGACGAGTTCTGGCCTAGAGAGTTTAACAAAAATGAAGCAAAACACCCAAGTCCATGACAAGGAAACAAAAATGACTGCGGAAAGCTCAGGCAACAGTCACCTGAAGTGACCATCTGATCACAGCTGAACACCGAAGCTGTGCAAGATTACGGAATGCACCGCTTTTAATTTTGATTCCCCTGCCTCTTACTGCACTATTACCTAAAGAAAGAAAGTTCTGTATTGTTACACCTTCACCTTTGGTCTCCTCTTCTATGCTATTCTACTAAACTGTCCCAGTGCCAGCTGCATTCAGTGCCAGCACACATAGTAGACATACACTGTGCGCAGGTGTGCTACATGTATTGACAAGCACACCTGGTGACAGAGTCTTTGGGGTTTCAGGCAGGAGTCCTTCCCTGCCTCATCTTGCAATTCCAGGAACTGAACTTGGGACCTCGGCATGCAAAGCACGCACTCTGCCATTGAGCTACGGCTTCTGTTTTTAAGAGCTACAAACTATGCATGAGCATTTATATAAAATGCATTTTGCATTTTTGCAAAAACACAGAGTGCACAATGTGTCTCCTAGGAACCTGACGTACACAGAGGCGGCATGAAGGTTGGAGAGCCCCATATCTTGGCTGCTTCTGGAAGGAAACCTGTCATCCACTGGAGAAACAAAGCCATCAGCATCATCTTCTAGCTGGTCCAAGAAACTTCTCACATTGAAGTCTGCTTTTAGGGTGACTGTGAAATCCAGTTTCATGTTGCTGTCATCCTCCGAGCCATCCTCTTCCTCCTGTGGACAGAGTTTGATACCGCAGATTAAACATGGTGCTCTGTAAAGGACATTCCCATCTGTCAAAAGCATCATGCTTGAAAATTCAAAGAAGGTACACAGAGCTAGCACCACTGGTTTAAGATCAGAGGGGTTGGTCCATGCAATATGGATGCCATATGAAGGCCACTTTAGGTTGCTCCCTGTGCCAGCAGTTGTGGTCCTGGGGACAAATCTTGAGTGGCGGAACAGTGTACCGGGCCATTCCGCCAGGATGACACCGCTGAGCATAGGGCTCCTTGATTCTGAATCTGCTCAAATGCGGGTGCAGATCTGAGTAGACCCATTGGCGCCGCCACGTGTCAACAAGAGGTAAGGCAACTTTTGATCCTTTACTCCGAGGAGATCTGCGTCTGCTTTCCTGCCCCATAGGATGCATCAGTAACCATTTTGGCCCCACTGTAGTCCCGGGCACTAGGGAAGCGTAGAATTGGACCCTAAGTTTCCAGCAAGGTACTGATGCATGAAACAGCCGCACATCCTAAAGATACTGATACTGTTTGCTAACAAAAATGTCTCATGGTACTGCTCTGAATTAGAATGTGCATAGTACATTTCAAGAGTTCACAGCGCACCGCTGAGATGCATTCTCATATAGCCAGTGCAAAGCTGCCTGGTGGTGAATCAAGAGCGTTTCCTACTCTAGCCCAGTGCTACCCACTCTTGCAGGCAGCAGCTCAGTCCAATGGTCAGCAACTCAGTTAAACCCTTTATGACAGCAGCTGGATTAAAAGTGCACGGACCAAATTCATGGCTGGTTTAATGGTTGCGTGCGCTTGTGCCAGGAATGAATCTGGCGCTAAGCAGCGCTGATCTGAAGTGTGGGAAAAATCACAGCATAGGGTGAGAAAAGCCTGCCCCCCTCCCCCAAAAAAGAAAGGAATAAAAATTAATTGCTCCTTGGCTTCTAACGAGGCATTTCTTGAGAAGGTCAGTGGCAATGGTATAAAACAAGGATTTTGCAGCATGACAAAGAGGGAAGCACATGGGGGAGATGCAAGTTCTGTAAGGGCGACATGGAAATACATGCTTGCAGCAGCTCAGCAGAGGTCATTTCACATGCTGTAGAATAAGCTTGCAGTGAGGAGATGCCGTGAACTCAAACCCTTTAAGGCTGCAGGTGGTGGAATCTGAATGATCTGCTACATAAACCCCCCTCTCTGCAAGTAGAGAAGAGCAGCAGAAACGTTCTTGAAAGTCATTGCTAAGTGAGAGAAGTATTCAAATTTCAATTTCGAAATGGTGCCCGTGCCACTGCAGGTACACCTGCAGTACAGGTGTACAGTCTATTGTGGTACAGTCCAGTCTTACCAGTCAGAATTCTACCACTTCGTACTGCTTGCAGGTGTAGACTTGATCTACAGATAAGGAGCCATCAAAGTTTGGGGAGAGGTGGGCAGTCATGAAAGAATATTAATTGCAAAAAAAGAAAAAAAGGTGTTTTTAAAAAGGAGTCGATGACAAGATGCAATTAATTATGGTGCAAATTGGCAAATCAGAAGGTGCATACGTGGGAAAGGGGAAATGAATTTTTAAAAAAGCCAAGGCAGAATTGAGACAGACCAAGCTGTAACAGAGGCAGATGGAATATGGACAAAAAGCCAGGCTCAATCAGCTAGCGATTTTTGTTTCCTGGAAACATTGCAAGGAATCGGCAATTAAGAACACAAAGTCAATTTGCTCTCATTGTGGGAGAGAGGGAAGTGAGGCAGACTGAGCAAATTAGTTAGCAGCGGGAGGTTCTTCACCTTTATCTCCTTGAAGAAGGACGCGGTTTCGCCCTCGATAATTGGTTGCAGCAAAGGGCTTCTCCGCTTGCTGGAGGGGGAACCCTGTGACAGGCGTTAACAAGCAGGTTACATTTTGTCCGCTTCCTCCGCCCTCTCCTCTCCAATCCCTGCATCACTCACTTCCACATCCAAAATGAATTTCTACCCAAGAATGCATTTAGAACAAAAGGACTTGGAGCCATTAAAACACGGAAACAAATTCAAAATCTTTTGTAGAAGGGGAAAGACTGTGTACAAAAGACTGTGTACTGACTGTATTTCCCACTCCGAAATCTATGTACTTCTCCTATGGCCAAAGCACACACTGGATACTAGCAGATGAGCCTCGTTGCGTCTGCGCTATGCCATTCTGCATTTGGTATTGCATTTTAGAAGGCCCAGCAGAGATACAAATTAACATGCGCATTTGCAACGACTGGGCAAAGGCTCAGTCCTTGGGTGTGCTCACAAGGCAGCTCATGCTCTGTGTGCTAGAACCGCTGTGTTCATGAAGGAGACATTAGCCGTTGGCTGAGCATTCTCCTTCTGAGAGTCAGAAACAGGCTGCCTGCTTGTTCTTTCCCTTCAGCCCAAGGAGAATTCAAGGAGAACCAGCTTGGCAGGACCACAGATTTCTGCATAGCCCTTAAAGCTATCTGAGTCAAGACACATTTACATCTCTGGCATCGTCTCCACAGTAAGAAGCCAGAACTCCCAGTCTAGAGCCTGCTTCTTAAAGTGCAGATGGGCACACACAAACTCCACATCTGTATTGGAAAAGGCAGGAGATACCCCGAGGAAATAGGGAATGGTATCAGCAGTGGCCCCTTGTCCAAATCAGGCAGGAAGTGTAGGGTTAATCCCAGAACTCCTGCAGCAGGAACACAGCTTTTGGCATTGGGGTCCTCGGGGGTGGCCCAGCAGGGAGTTTCTGGCAGAACAGCATCGCACATCAGCTCTCACCTTACATAAGAAGAGCCCTGCTGGATCAGACCAAAGGCCCATCTAATCCAGCTTCCTGTATCTCACAGTGGCCCACCAGATGCCTCAGGGAGCACACAAGACAACAAGATGCCAGCATCCGGTTGCCACTCCCTTGTATCTGACATTCTGAGATAAATTTCTGAGGTAAAATTCTGAGGTAATAATAACTTGCAACCTAATCTAGGCCTTAAGAACATAAGAAGAGCCATGCTGGATCAGGCCAAAGGCCCATCTTTTCCAGCTTCCTGTATCTCACAGTGGCCCACCAGATGCCTCAGGGAGCACACAAGACAACAAGATGCTTGCATCCTGTTGCCACTCCCTTGCACCTGGCATGCTGAAGTAAGGGAGACATACCTTGTCTCTCGCACTTCCTTCTTCTTTTCCCATTATATCGTAGCCTCTTGCAAAGATTGGCGCAAGTCCACGTCCTGTGGCATGCTCACAGCTCTGATTTCTCCAGAAGCTGAGAAGCCACAGAGGAGTTAGACCCTGGACCACAGTTTGAGAGGCACTGGTCTAGAGCAGTGGTTCTCAACCCTTTTAGTTCTCAACCCCAAGACCCACTTTTTAGAATGATAATCGGTCCAGGGCCCACCAGAAATGATGTAATGGCTGGAAGTCCCATCATTGTGACACAGAGCCTGCTGCTTTCCTGAGAATGCAGCAATAAATTGGATTATTCCTCAGCCAATTTCCAATAGCAAAGTTAATCAGAAAGGAAAAAAAATACTATTTACAACCTTGACACAAGCAAAACCACCATGCAGCCCTCCCCCTTTCCAGCATCCCATCTTCCCATTTTTTCAATATGGCTGTTCTAGGTGCTTTGCGTCCCACCAGAAATTGGCTTGTGACTTACTGGTGGGTCCTGACCCACAGTTTGGGAACCACTGGTCTTGAGAGTATCCTCAATAGCCATAATAGGTCAGGCCAGGCCAGTTCACCCTATTCATCTACTTCTCTGTATGGGGACCTACACTGACTCCTTATTGACAGGGCCTTTCCACCCCTCAGAGATCAGAAATGCTCATGGAATACATCAAAGCTCCACATTTTGAATCCAGACAGAAAAAAAAAATCAACGCAGGGGTCCAGCAAGAATTATGATGTCCACATGGACCAAGGTGCAACATTCGTGGAAGACTCTCTGGTGCCACATCGTACCACCGTTTGGGGAACTGTCTCCCAACTTTCCATTTCCACAGATCAACATCAACAGAAAATCCGTAAACGGGTATTCCTCATGTATTCCGGAGAACAGCCCTTCACTCTTCCCATTGTCCTGAGATGATCTGCACATGCAGCGATGGGATCCGCAAATTGAGAAGGGGAACGCTGGGCGGGACTTAGGCGGGACTTACACATGATTGGCAGCCCATCCGCAGCGTTCCGCGGCTGCCCTGGCCTCGGTGGGGCTCCTGCTCGCTGCGGAGGACGGGTGGGGGGGCACGCTGGGTGCCTGGGCGAGCAGCGGTGGGGCACACCAACTGGGGGCAGCCCCCCCCAAGGCCAGGGCAGCCGCGGAACGCTGCGGACGGGCAGCCAATCACGTGGAAGTCCCGCATAAGTCCCGCCCAGCGTTCCCCTTCTCATTTTTCAGATCCCGTCGCTGTGCACATGCATGTCCGGACATTACTGTACAAGGGAAGCAGTTTTTCCTTTGCCCCGAGGTAAGCCCCAGCCAGCCCTATTGGGCTGCCAGAATGTGCGCCTGCAAAATAGCAGGCACAGGTCCACGTGGCCAGGAGTGGCCCGAATCAGAAGGGTGCCCAGCCTGGGGATGGGGGAAGGATATGGCCCAATGGCCATGTCCCATCTCCGCCCCCGTCTCCACCCACGGCACGACCCTGTTACACCTCTGGCACACCCTCGGCGCAGTCCTGCACTGGCAGAGCTACACCGGCCGGCGCTTGACCGGCACAGCTGACGGGTGCGGCGGTGCCTGTGCGTCAGTGCTGCTGCTTGCACTTATCGCCCAGAGACCAATTCCGCGGTGCGGACGCACCTGACGGCACACTTGCAACAGTGCTGGTCCAGCGCGAGAGTGGTGCGCCGGTGCAACGCCAGGTTAGGATTACGCTCTGAGTCACAACTCTGGCAAGGTGAGTTTCTTCCCCTCCATCTGCCAGCAATACAACTAAATCCACCCAAACTGAACACCCAGAGAAGGCCCCTACTTACAATGATGGGGATGGAGTTGACCCTTGAAAGGATCTGCTTCACCAAACGGTATCTGTCATACAGAGGCTTCATCATCTGCCGTTCGTATTTTGTGACCTGAAGAAATAGTTCACAGAGGTGATGGAAGTGACAGGCTTTTTCTACCACAGCAGTAGAACGAAGGAAACTGCCTTATATCAAGACAAACCTTTGTCTTTTTAGCTCAATATTGTCCACACTCCAAGATTTCAGATGAAAATTTCAAGATTTC
Organism: Lerista edwardsae; assembly: GCA_029204185.1. Taxonomy (NCBI): domain Eukaryota; kingdom Metazoa; phylum Chordata; class Lepidosauria; order Squamata; family Scincidae; genus Lerista; species Lerista edwardsae. The sequence continues at coordinate 3,421,460 of JAJKFI010000112.1, read as the reverse complement.
ATCTCCAGTCCTACCTGGAGATGCCAGAGATTGAATTTAGGACCTTCTGCATACAAAACATGTGTTCTGTCATTGAGCTGTAGCTTTTCCCTACTTCCTTGTGTTCAACAGCAGTGCTTCTCAAATTTGTAGCACTTTTTAGCATGACAATCTGTCTGGGACCCAATGGAAGGGGCTCCAGGGCTCCAGAGACCCCTGGACTAGGGCACTATCAAACCCAGAAATCATCTCAATGTGGAGCCCAGTATTACACAAGAATAAGATTATTTGCTGCAATGCCACGTTTATGCCACTTTACATCAGCAAGGGAGAAGAGCTCGTCTTCCGAGAGGAGCCGGAGAAGACAATTTACTTATTTGGAATGATTTTGTTCTCCATGTGACTGTTAAACACTCCTTGATGTCCATAACGGAAGTAAGATAAGTAATAACTATGTCATCTTTAGACAGGGCTGTGAGAAGCTATTTCTGTGATAGAAAAACAGATTAAGGGTGCAATCCTAAGCAACTTTCCAGCACTGACATAGTTATGCCAATGGGGCATGTGATGTATCCTGTAGTTGGGTGGGGGCAGTGGCGTTATTCACCCGGTACGCTGGGCGGGACTTACCTTTGAGCGGCAGTCCGCCATTTTTCCCGATTTTTCCCGATTTTCAGTCGGGAAAGCGGCGGAACGCGGCGTGACGCAACGGGCGGACTGCCGCTCAAAGGTAAGTCCCGCCCAGCGTACCAGGTGAATAACGCCACTGGGTGGGGGGCAGCCATGGAGGCTTCCTCAAGGTAAGGGGATGTTTGTTCCTTTACCTTGAAGTTGCATTGCCCTTACTTGGTGCTGGGAAGTTGGTTAGGACTGTGCCCTAACTGCAACGTTTAACAACGTTTAACAATGGCCTGAATAGCGCTTTTCAGGCACAGTAGAAACAAGAGAGGGAAGAACAAATATGAATGGGGAATTGGTCTATTTCTCACTTCCCACTGTTGCCTTTAGATTCCAAATTGTCAGAGTTTTGTAAGGAACCAGCACTGGAAGAAAAGGAAAGGGGTCATGAGAAACAGGCCTTGTTGCTCAAGGCAAGGCAAGTGAGCAGGCAATGTGGGTGTATAACTTACACACACAGAATGCTTACAGTGTGGAAATGCCAGTTTTAATCAACTGTTTGATTCTGCGGAAGGCTGAAAAAAAATGAAGAGGCCAGGCACATGAGGCCAACAATATGGTGTATAATACAATGCCAAGAACATGGAGCTCACCAGACATTCTGGTATGAAAAGCAGAAAGGGGGCCTTCACTGGTAAAAATTACAGTGTTTTTCCCCATCGGTGTTCAAATGACTTAATGTCTTGGTGGGAAGACAATTTCAAGAGCATATGATATGAATGTGGATACTTACTGGCCTACCATGGATGCTCTCGTAATACAGGAGGGATTTCTGAAGTGCCACTTTCTCTGCTGCTATCTGATCTCTGGTCATATCCTGTATAAAGAAAGCAAGGAAAAGTGGGGGACAGAAAGAGAGAAATGGTGCAGTTTAATTAGTTTGGATGCGAATTCTTCCCCCGTTCCACCCCAGTCCTTCAGAAAGAGCTACAAAATGTTTGTTCGCTACAGGTGGAGCCTTTTCATCCAGGTTTCCGTTCCAGGAACCTTGGTGGATGCAAAAAAAAAAAAAATGAACTAAATGAAATCAGGCTGCTAATTAGCATTCAGCCTTTTAAAAAGCCTCTTACCATGCCAAGGGTCTGCAGCCATTCTCCAGGAGCTTAGAGCAATTACTATCCACTAGCTGAGATTAAGACTTCTTCCCTTCGCCCTGGAACAAGGCAAAAAATGCAAAACGGAAGTGATTAATCACACTTCCTGGGAGGAGGTCTTATCTCAGAGCTAATGAGATTGGCTTCAGATCTCATGGCTGCAGCTGGTAAGAAAAGCTTTTTTAAATTAACAGTTCGTGCTTGTTTAATAAAGTGCCCTTCTCTTCTGCCGGGCCAAGCTGAGTCAAATCAATGAACGGGAAAATTCGACCTATATAATAATTACAAGTGTTGTTAACCAGTTTTTTTTAAAGGCAGTTAACCAAAAAGCACTGTTAACCAATTAAAAGAAGAACTAGTTGATGAATGTCAGTCAGTCAGTCAGTCAGTCAGTCAGTCAGTCAACAGGTACTTATATACCGCTTTTCAACACGAAGTTCACAAAGCGGTTTACAGGCAAATAGTAATAGTAATAGTAATGTCTGCCTTTTAAGTCATTTTAAGTCATTTATTAGGATCAGCTAAAATGGCCTCTCATCCTTCACTGCTTCAGCAGGGGTTTATAAAAAGGGGGTTGCAAATTATAAACTTGCAAAAGTTCTTTTGGGTTGCATGAGCCAACAGTTTGGAGATATATTCCAAGGTAGTGTAACAGTTTTATATAAAAGCAAACCAATACGTTTTAATTGTTACATTAACCAATTTGTATGAACTCTTGTTCTAAAATGGATAAAGCGCTAAGTGGGATGCTTGATTTAAAATCAAGTGTTCTTCACTGTGATGTAAATGAATCTGTCATTTCAAAGGCACCTTAATGTCTTCAGGCCGGTTTGCCTCTGTCCTTTTCTCCTGAAGCTTTTTCTGGATGGAATCGAGGGTTGTCTCCACGGCTGGCTTTGCGGATTTCTCAGACGCGTCTTGCTTCTTCTCTTCCTCCTTCTCCAGCTGAGAGCCGAAGCTCTTGGGGAGCGTGTTGCTACGCTGGCGCATCACTGGCGCAAGGTCCTCCTCCGACATTTTCAGTTTTGACTCTACGGGACAGAAAAAAAGAGGGTGGATTCTCAATGATAGGCACTCAAGAGAGACTCTAGAACAGCAGTTCCCGACATCCTACTTGGACCTTAGGACTGCTGTAAGTGCTGTTGGGGGCAGGGCCCGGGGCTGTGGACACCCCAGAGGTTCTTACCTCATCAGGGGGGTTGTGCTGGCCTCTGGCAAGGTCTGGGAGGCCCATAGCCCCCTCTGTGAGCCTCCCCAATGAGATAAAAAGCCCTGTTTTCACATGCACTTCCTGTTTTTGCATGAAAAGAGGAAGTGCTTTGAGCGAAAAAAACAGGGCTTTATACCTCATTGGGGAGGCTCACAGAAGGGGCTCTGGGCCTTCCAGACCTTGCCAGAGGCCAGCACAACCCCCCCCCCGGGGGGGAACCCCCCCGGGGTGCCCGCAGCACCACTACTGCTGCGTCATTGTCAGACACCCATTCCTGGGCCACTGCCCTAAAGGAGGAAAGGCCCAGTAAATTTTTCCAATGGTGGGTCACGACCCCCTGGCTGGGAAACACTGCTCTAGTTTTTGTGTGTCCCTCATCTATGTGAAAACTCCTTGCAAGGATGGGCTCCCACCTTTCAGTTGCTTCCGAAATTTCGCAAGGTCATTTGTCCACTTCAGCACCTCTAGGTTGGCAGCCTTGTCACTGTGAGATGGCTGTAGGGGAGGAAGAAGACAAGTAGAGAGAGAATGTGAGGAGAAGGGAGAAAAGAAACCAAGGATTTCATTCAAGAAGCTCATTTGCTCCATCACAAGTTAGGTAAGTGCCAGGGAACTTCTGGCCCCTGAGAGCCAAGAGAAAAAAAGGTACACAGCACAAGAGACTTGCACGTCCTCTTTCCACATTTCTGGGGTCTCATGCCAAAGGGGACGTACACATCTTCTGACATATGGAGACTCGTAAGAGGAGACTTGCCTTCACATGACGACCAAAGTGTGGAAAGAAGACTCACCCTTGTACATCCTCTCTTTTAGCAATGGAACAAATTTTCCACTCTGAAGATTCAGGGCACATTCCTAACCTGGAGTTAGGCAAGCACAATTAGGCCAGCAAAGTTTGGCCAGCACCAGGGGCACTGTAATGCATGTATGCACCACTCTCAGAGTCAGAAAGGCCAGATGTGCACCATCCTCCCTGACTCCAAGATGGATCTAAACGTGCTTTACGGTGGCTCTTGTCCGTCCAAATTTCGCTGGGCTAACTGTGCCGGACTAACTCCAGGTTAGGATTGTGCCCTAAGGCCTGTAACAATGTTTATTTTGGCAACAGGAACAATAAATCTAAAAAGCCTTGCCTGATTGATAAATAAAGTCTGTCAAAAGCTTACTCTGTATTTCCTCTCCTCTTCGAATTTATCTTCAAACTTCCTGATTTTTTTCTTCAGTCCCTGAATCCTACGGGTCAGCTGTGCTGGTGTAAGATCTTCCTGGTTATCTTCATAAGAGCCTAAAGAAGAACTTCTTCTCCTGTAATGAAGGGGATGATCTTATTGCCAAACGTATGAGTGTATACGGGAAAAAGGACATTTTCTGACTAAGTTCACATTCCATGAGCATCATGCAAATCACACCAAAACAAGCCCCTGCTTACATATTTTACCCAGCAGGTAACTAAACTGTGGAAAACCTTGCCACAGGAGGGGGTGATGGCATCTGGCCTAGGTGCCTTTAAAAGGGGATTGGACAGATTTCAGGAGGAAAATTCCACTATGGGCTATAGGCCATGATGGGTCGTGCAACCTCCTTATATTAGTAGTAGGCTACTTCAGAATGCCAGGTGCAAGGGAGTGGCAATGGGATACAGGCATCTTGTTGTCTCGTGTGCTCCTTGAGGCACCTGGTGGGCCACTGTAAGATACAGGAAGCTGGACTAGATGGGCCTTTGGCCTGATCCAGCAGGGCTGTTCTTATGTTCTTAAATTGAGGGATGCTATCAGATTTTAGTCCTGCATATACAAAAATGGGGGAAGGTAACGGCGTTCCGTGAGCTAAGGCGTAGAGTCATGCTGGCCACATTATCGGACAAAAACGCCGGCTCTACAGGCTTTGAAACGGAGATGAGCACCGCCCCCTACAGTCAGTCACGACTAGACCATTCGGTCGTGGGGAAACCTTTACCTTATACAAAAATGGAGGTGAGAGCTTGGTTGTCATGCTACAAAAGAGAACCAAATGAGTAAACTGAATTGCAAGCTGGATTTCTGAATCTGGGAGATTCAATTTTTAATATGGCACTTCTGAGGAATCACTTCATGGCCTTTGGCAAGTCCCTCTCAACCTCAGTCTCCCTTCTGTAAAATGTGTTTAAAAGAGATCAACCTCACATGACTGATGCAAAAGCAAGCACGATAAGGACTGTTAAGCACTTTGAGCATTAAATGAATGTGAATAAATTATAGAATAATTTAACAGATTTCCTTTTTAGAAAAAAAAAACTAACACCGGAAAGAGTGGGCTGGGCTAGAATCTTTCTCCCAAACAGAGGCATTTCTACAGGTAGGGCAAATCTCTAAGTTTTGCAAGAAGCCTTACCTTGCAGTGGAAATCACTCCTCTCCTGCACCGTTTTAGCCAATCCTCACAGGGAAAAGCAACATCTTGGCATTGCTTACTGGCTACAGCAGCAAGGGAGAGAGAGTGATTTACATGACAGAGTAAGGCTTCTTGCAACACTTAGAGCTTTGCCCTCCCTGTAGAAACGCCACTGCTCCCAAATACAGAATTTTGTTTGTTTGTTTACGAGGAATATTGTATGAGGAAGAATCTCCAGCTGAGAGCCAGAAGAATCTCCCCCCCTCCACTGCAATATGAAGTGGTACAGTCCAATCTGCCACCTCATTCCCAACTCGCTCTTCTGCCTGTGTAAATAAGGCCACAGTTTGTGTAAAAAAGTAAGCATGAGTTCTGGCTTTCTTGGAAGCCATTGTAGTGCAGTAGTGTAGCCAGAAGGGGGCAGCATGAGAAGAATTAGAGGCGCCACAACGTGCTGTGTAAGCAGCCTCAATTGGTTTGGCAATTGCCTGCACTTTGCCATCGCTGCCCCAAATGGCTCTGAAGGCGAGGGGGGTGACCGCTTACACGGAGCATTGCGGCACCTGTAATACTTACCATACCACCCTCCTCTGGTTACGCTACTGTTGTTGAGCCCTTTTAGAGCTACCAGATATCTACCTCATGAATGAATGTGAGTTGGGAGGGGAAGGAGGCACTTCTGTGTCATCCAGGTACTGCTGACTTTGCCCGTAGGCGTAGAAACGAGGTGACAACATTGGGTCACTGTCTTCATCCAGAAGCTGGCGAATCAGGCGGCCAGCCTGAGGAGAGAGGCGGGCTTCGTCGGAATCCAAGCCATCGCGCTGCCAAGAGGAGAAGGCAGGGACAGGCTCTGCAAACCAAAGCAGGAATGGGACGATGAGTGCAAGATGTAGTTCTAAATTCACATACAACTTGGATATGAATAATTTCACAAAATGCTAGATCAGAATTTCTGGTCCTTGGTTATCCTGGCTCTCCAAAATGGCCTCATGGCTGAGGGCGTAATCCTAACCTGGAGTTAGGCCGGCACAGTTTGGCCGGCACAAGGGACACTGTAAGGAACACACACATGCGTCATCCTCCCTGACTCCGAGAGTGGTCCAAACGCGCTTTACAGTGGACCTTGTGCTGGCCTAACTGTGCCAGCCTAACTCCAGGTTAGGATTGCGCCCTGAGTAAAGCAAAACGACAAAACGACAACCAGCTCACAAGTCATCATGCTTGACCTTAGGTAGTTGTCACCACACAGCTTGAGCAGTACACATGTGTGTGTGCGTGTGCACACAAATAATTTCCTACCCTTTACAAAAGGCATTCAGGGAATTGTAGCATCTTGAATACACAAGTTGGAATGACCCTTATAAGGCACTTATTGGCTATTGATCCTTGTTACAATTGGACGCATTTCAGAGTAAAACACAGACTGGAAAATTGCTTTTAAAAAAGAATGCTTGAATAGTAGAATGATACATCCTATAAATTCACAAATTTGGAAAATAAACACACAAAACAAAAAAACCAGGGGACGTTGAACATTAAATCCTCAATTAAATGCTCATAAATGTTTATGGCGCAATCCGAACCAGCGCTGGAGCAGACAGGCAGGCTGGCCTGTGCTTTATCCAACACAGGGTGGGAGCAGGCTGGAGCCCCCATGGGGCAAGGACACGTTCATCCCCTTACCCCTGCTAACTGGACAAGAGGCTCTTTTTCCAGTGGTGTTCCTCTTATATTTAGCAGGGGGAGAGTAACTGTCCCTCTTCACCCCTGCGCAGTCTTTCTACTGGCTGTTGCTGGCGGTCTGCCTTTTTTTAGATTGTGAGCCCTTTTGGGACAGGGAGCCATTTAACTTTATTATTACTATTTGCCTGTAAACCGCTTTGTGAACTTCGTGTTGAAAAGCGGTATATAAGTACCTGTTGATTGATTGATTGATTGATTGATTACCTCGGGTTAGGTGCCAGCCACATCTCTGGAGCTGCTCAGATCTGCGCCTGCTGTTCCACCCGCCAGAACGTCCTCTCCTGCCCGTTCCGCCCTCTCTCCCACTTCCCCCCACCCAGAATAGCCCCACATCAGCCAAACCCGGCTGGCGCAGGAGCGGCTTACCAGGGGCTTAGTCCAGTGCTGCAGTGGCGATGCAAGTGCCTGCGTCGGTGCTGCGCCGGAAGCACTGGTACGGACGTGTGTTTTGGCACGCTCACGACAGCGCTCGGCCGACACAAGTGGCTTGCTTCGGCCAAGGGGCGGGGGGTAGGATTGCCCTGATAGTCTATATTGTAGTGAGACCAATAACTGAAAGTGCAATCCGAAACTGGAGTTAGGCTGGCATAAACTAAGCCAGTAAAGTTTGGCTGGCACAAGGGCCACCCTAAAGCACGCTTGGAACACTCTTGGTGTCAGGAAGGATGGCGCATGTCTGCGTGCTGGCCTCTCTGACTCCGAGAGTGGTCCAAACATACTTTACGGTGTCCCTTGTGCCGGGCAAACTTTGCTGGCTTAGCTTACGCCAGCCTAACTCAGTTTAGGATTGCGCCCTGAAAGTGTTATTGGGCCAACACTACCTATCCAGAGGAAATAGCTAGCTACACAAAAAGGAGCTAATTGTGGGGTATAATGTTGTTGCTTCTGTTTGGGCTGTTTATCACTCTGTGTTTTGGGATTGTTTGGGTTGATCCACAGAGGGCTTCTGTTTGGATGGGTGAGTCATGTTTCCCCCTCCAGCTTTATGGTTCTCTGAGAGAATCTGTCACAATGAGTAACCTGCAAGCAGACGGGAAAAACCAGCAACTTTGGCTTTAAAAGGAGATGAGACAAATTCATGGGGGACAAAACTATTATTGACCACCACTTGTCTACGATCCCCACATTAGAAAGTGCTATTTTGACACCATCCCCAGTGGTTATTTATAAAGTAGCATCCATTTATACAGGGCGTTACAGAGAGTAAAAATATAGATCCCTCTCCCAAGGGGATTACAGTCTGTTACTGACACGGAGAGACAACCGAGGGAGGTGTGAAGGCAAGGTGCGCCCACGGAAGAATGTGCCATTATTTCAGTAACATAAACCCTAATTTTGGTTTGGGGACTGACGGTGTGCAGACAATCTTGCAGCAGGTTCCTTCTAAGCTTCTTCTCAACACTTTCTAAAAGTCCCAGCTTCTCTAACATTTGCTTTTTCCCCAGAGTTAATTATTTTTTTTAGAAAGCAACCAACATTAACAAGGTATCTTATATACTTATAATGAAATATTACAGCAAAAACACTCAGTTTGGACAAAGAGGATCCCATCTCCAATATATGTGAACACTGGCTCTTTTGAGAGTGTATAGGAGGAGGTCTAAGCAGTCAACAAAAATACTCCGCAGTGCAATGTGAGACAGTATCTATTTTGGGATTTGCTGTATCTATACAAGATAATGAGAAGCAGAGACCAATCCTGTAGGAGCAGGGGTGCCAAAATGCATCCTCTCCCCCCCGCGTAAAGCCCCGGCCCCCACAATGGGGCTACTCCACTCTCCACCAGCCCCATATCAGGCAACATGGGATTGAGGATGCAGTGGTGATTGCTGCCATCGTTTGTACAGCTCACATTGAGGCTGGGCGCTAACTAGCACCCACCCAGCGCTAGCGGTACTTGCTTGCGCAATGTCACAAACATGCTTTATGGCACATTTGCAACACTTTGAGCTGGCGGTACGCATGTATAGCCAGCGAGGCGGGCCTTAGGATCGGGCCCACAGTTACTTAGAGGATAACACTAGATTGATAAAGGTACTTTAGGATTGTCGGCTCTTATTTAGAGCACAATCCTATGCATGTCTACTCAGAAGTAAATCCCAACATGTGCAATGGGGCTTACTCCCAGGAATGTATGCATAGGATTGCAGCCTCAGTTTTTAAAAGGCACTGGAGGTACCATCCTATAATCTGATTTCTGATACAAGATTCATTGGTCATTGCTCTGAAATGGCACAGGCTGTCATGTCTGGGGCGAATCAATAGAAACTACAGCTGAGAAATTCAGTTGCGGAATTCAGATTGAGGATGCAATTGAGGAATTCAAGGTGTACTGGACACCTGAATTCAAGGTTTTACAGGGACTAAGAGTGCAATCCTAACCAACTTTCTAGCACCAGGGAAAGGGCAACGTAGCTCCAAGGTAAGGGAACAAGCCTTCCCTTACTCTGAGGAGCCTCCATGACTACGACTCCACTGCAGGATGCAGCACATGCCCAGTGATGTCATTCAGGGGGAACGGACCAGAACGGGCGTTACGGATCCTAACGGGCTCCGTGGCTGGTTCCAGGTTCCCGACAAGTGCCAATCAAAAGTGAGTTCCTGTTCCTAAATCATTTGAATGACACCACTGCACATGCCCCATTCACAGCTGTGTCAGTGCTAGAAAGGTGGTTAGGACTGCACCCTAAGATTCTCAGATTAAGGCGGATCTTTAAAACAACTGCTGGAAGACTGAAGTAGTATAGTAAGTATCACCAAATTTGTTAGGATGGCTCAAAAGCTCGGGTCCCTCATTAGTCCTCCCACTCCCCCAAACATAGAGATCTTCCACCAGCCAAGGACCCACTCTTGCCTTCCCAGCATGCTCTGCGTAAGCCTTCCTCTTTTCCATTGTGACATCACCAAACCTTATGCTATTTAACTATATGAAGAGGAGTTTCTTTTGCTATATGAGGATCACAGAACAGGCGTTTGTGAACCCCCTATATACGCCTCTCCCTTTCCTTGAGTTATGTAACGCTATTTTTTAAAAATCAGATTTAACCAACACCATTTTCTCATAGCAAGACACCAAAAGCTCCTGTCTAAGACTAGTACTGCAAAGCATAAAGCAGGCCTCTCGTCTGCTGGCCGGCCTAATTGGTTTACTTTAAAAGTACAACATGCGATCTGGTTGAGGTAAGGGAGTGGGAAAGGGAATAAACCAGACTGGGAAATGAAGGGCGATCAGCATATTGGAACCCACTAAAAGGAATCGTCTCGTCTTGTGACCATTCCCACCAGACACCAAGAGGACTCTGAATATTTTGCATTTGGACAGTTTACTAAGCTGGTTTGCATGCTCCTACTTAGCTCCACAGGATTAAATGGTTTAAAGATTTGTGGCTTTGAACTTGTAATTCTGAAAGGGTGTTCTGAAGTCAAAACACAACAACTGCTCCCAAAAGGGGAGAACTTTTGGGGAAAGTGGAATTGTGGCAAAGGTCTTATAAGAGCTTTAGGGCCAAATCCTATCCAACTTTCCAGCCCTGATGTAGCTGAGCCAATGGGGCATGTGCTACATTCTGGGGGGGGGGGGAGGTCATGGAGGCCTCTTCAAGGTAGAAGAATGTTTGTTCATTTACCTCAGGGCTGCATTGTGGGGGCATCTACACTGGAAGCTTGGATAGGATTGGATCCTCAAAAATAATTATTTTCCTGATTCTAAGGGGCTTGATTCTGAATTTATCATCAGGTCTTTAGAATCTAGAAACTATACGCCTATTAGCAAAGTTACTCCACAGTAATTCATTGTCAACTTTTCCCTGCTATACTGTCTCCAGTAAACCTAGTTTATACATTCCTGTGTACACATTCAGGAGCATCAAGAGGAAAAGCTTTTCCTGATTATACTGTTTCAGGCTGCATATGGGCAGTTACATTACCAAGAGCGCAATCCTAACGTGGAGTTAGGCTGGCCCACTTAGGCCAGCAAAGTTTGGCCAGCACAAGAGACACCGTAAAGTATGTCTGGACCACTCTCTGAGGCAGAGAGGCCAGCACACAGATGTGCTCCATCCTCCCTGACTCAGAGAGTGATCCAAACATGCTTTACGGTGGCCCTTGTGCCAGCCAAACTTGGCTGGCCTAACTATAGGTTAGGATTGTGCTCTAAATGTACCTCCAAGACAAAGATCCCTGAATGCAGAAAAATGACATATCTAGGAGATGGATTCAGGCACCTTCCTAGGATGCCATTTTTCTATGTGCAAAAATCCACAATTTTTTCTTTCTTCTGATAGAGGAGGCAAATCTTCACTCTGTACCTTTGCCTAGATATGGTCTAGAACAGGGGTTTCAAAACTACAGACTGGGGGCCAAATCGGCCCACCACAAGATTTTAGCCGGCCCATAGCAACTTTTTTGTCAGAGCATTTGCTAATGTTTGACATTTTTTTACTCATTATATATCATTTCTCAGGGCGCAAACCCTAACCTGGAGTTAGGCCGGCACAGTTAGGCCAGCAAAGTTTGGCTGGCACAAGCGACACCATGAAGTATGTTTGGACCACTCTCACAGCCAGAGAGGCCAGCACACAGACACACACCATCCTCCCTGACTCAGAGTGGTCCAAACACATTTTACAGTGGCCCTTGTGCCAGCCAAATTCTGCTGGCCTAACTGAGCCGGCCTAACTCAAGGTTAGGATTGCGCTCTCAGTTTAAGCACAGCATTGTTTCTTTGCAATTGTCACATTTCTGTGTTGAATCACATGGTGATTACAAAAAAAATCCAAGTAAAACTTATTCATTCGATTATAAAACTGATTATTTTTCGGCCTGCAAAAAATGTGTGAAATACATGATGTGGCCCTGAAAAGTTTGAAGACCCCTGTTCTAGAAAAAAAAATACTGCTTGATTCTGACAAAAGTATAAATTAGGCCTAAAATTCCCACATACATCCTGCAATATTTTGACACTTATCCTAGTTATTGCTAAACCAAACTGGAGAGCTGATGATCCTCACAGTCACTTTACAGTTTGTCATACGAACATGTTATATAATCTTTGTCCTCTATTCCTCCCTTTCACCCTGACTGCAAATGTCTTTTCAGCTTTCCCGCTTCAATTCCTCTAGTAAAGGACCTTCATGTCTTAAAGATTCTACAGATTCTAGCATTCCTCTCTCCAATCACTCTGAAGGCAAGGGGAGGTGGGGGGGGGGAACAGCTTTTTGAAAGGATGTGTAGGATCTTAGATTGCAGAGAAAAAAACATAAGAGTCTCACAACAGGGACAGGGAGGAATTGGACCCTGATTTAACTATTTTGAAAAGTACTATTCAGAGCAGAAGACTTACAGAATTTTCTACACTGGGTGTACTCATGGCTAATAGCTTGAAAGAACACTTTAAGGTAGGTTTAGCTGAACTGTAGTGGAATATATGTCTATCAACAAACGGCTGCTAGCAGTGGCGCCGACTTCCTCCTAACTTAGGGGGAGGGAACATGGCCACGCCCCCAACGTCAACGTGACCACGCCCCCTGTCATCTCCTGAGCCCTCGGGAAGGGGTCTGCCGGCCCAACAGTGTCCTCTCCCGAGTTTGGAGAGGGCGTTCGCCGTGGTGATCCCCGAGAGGCCGAGCATGCGCAGTGGTTGCCTCACGTCGCGACCACTGCGCATGCTCGCGGCTGGCTACGCTCTTTGCAGGGGGGTGCGGGGGGGGCAGATATTGGTGGGGCAGAGCCACATCCAGGCAATAGCGGGACGGCCACTGGCCCCTGGGCCACCATGAAGTCGGCACTACTGGCTGCTAGCAAAGAATGAAACATACATGTTAAGAACAGGAGACCTACAAATGCCAAATGCTGGGAACAGACAATGAGGGGAAATCTATGAGTTTCCTAGAAGTATCTGTTTGGTTAGGGCTACAAACGGCGTTTAAGACAAGTTGGGCCTTTGATCCGTTCCGGCAGCTGTTCCCATGGGGTTTAGCTGCTTGCTCTTATGCATGTGCCAGCACAAAGCCAAGATACAACCACAGAATTCATTCCACTGTAAATTAACCATCTGTCTTCCATAATTATACTTCTAATCATTATATGGGATGCATTTATTGAAAAAAACAAGCAACTGGGAAAGAGCGGCAGGGACACTTCACACCCCATAGCTGTAAAGACGGATTGTTCGGAAACTTCGACTGAAGCTGATCACATTTTCATGCCATCTGCTCAGCGTGCTCGCCTGCAATTGCGTAGGTGCACATGACAGCGTGATAACCCTCTTAATAAAATACCCCAGAAAAGATAAACCATGTCAGTATGGATGGGATAAAAAGCATTTGAGGTAATATGATAATGTGTCGTCGTCCCCCTAGAGTTTGTATGATTTCAGCACTGTTAAATGAACTTTACTTACTTATGAAATTTACTTATTTATTTCACACCTGCTTAGGGAAAATACAACTGATTTACTGCAAGATAAATCCTCACTACAGCATATCTAGCAGTGGAATCCTATGCAGGTCTAATCAGAGGGACATCTCGCTGAGTTTAAAGAAACTTATTCCCAGGTAAGGAGCCGAACAGCCCAATCCTAAACACCCCAGGTGCCAGAGGCATCCAACAATACAGAAGGCACCTCAGGAGAAGGGGACGTTGTCCCATGTCCAGGCAAGGGTGCAGGGCCACCTGCCAGTCTCCTCAAGTCTGTGCCAGCTATTTCCCGAGTGCAGACTTGAGGGCCTCCATATTGGGCTACGTGGTCCAGCACGGAGGTTAGGATCCAATGGTGGAGGCCACCGTCAGTCCCACCCCCACTCCGCCCCATCCCGGTCCCAGTTCTGCCCTCCCCACCTGCCCGGAAACTTTGCACTCACTGCTCGCCAACTCCACATGGGTACCTCCAGACGCTCAGGACTGGCACAGGGCCAGCACATCATCGATGTGGAGGACATCACCGCACATCACCGCAAGGACATCACCGATGCTGGAGGTGCCTTATGGCACCTTTGCAACACCTGTGCCAGCAGCACACTTGTACCACCTGCGCTGAGCCCAACAGGATCAGGCCCTAAGACCGTTACTATACGCAAACACCACTGTGGTCAAAAAAAGGGTGGCCAACAAGAGAATAAACTGCCTGTGGTGTAAATGAAACCAACTGTATAGGACTAAAGACATCAAAGGAATGAAGCCGAAACTACTCACTCTTTTTTGCAAACATTTTAAGCAGCGCCAAACAGTGAATCCCCTTTTTGGACAACTTTGCAGCACCCCTTGTGAAAATGTTAGCTCTTTTGTTTCATCTGCCACCTAGTGACATCAGACACTACTATACAGCATTGTGACGTGTTTGCGATGTGCTCCCTTTTGGATGGGAAAATGCATGTGTCAAGGAGCCGGGGAGGGGAATGGCCCCAAGTAGCTGTGGCCAGGGAGGAAAAAAGATCCCCCCCCCCAAGCAACTGCAGGAAATTATTGATGCACATTTTGGTACGTTTATTTCTACACTGAAGAAAACAGAACTTATTTTGCATAAGCAGCACACAACGAATTTCTTTAGATAAGCCTGGTGAGGACAGTTACTGACTACTGTCACAACAAACCAGCTTGTTTCAGGAAGGAAGATCAAGAGGACTGGAATATTTTGGGCAAGGTGAGAGACCTGAAACAGAATTGGGGCTCCAAAGGAAATGTAATGGTGAAATGGGTCCTAATGTAGGCCAATTATGAAGTGTGTACCTCGTGATGAAAAATCAGCAGGAGTTGGACTTTCAGGGTCAAAAGAATTAGCAGTTCATAGATCCAAGGGAAGTTAGAAAACTATACCAAAAAAAGAAGGAACAGAGCCATAACAAACTGAAGGGGAATTGTTGTAGGAATCTAGAAGGAATAAACATGCATGCACAGAAGTCAAACATACTTAAGCACATTGCTGTGAGAGGTAGAAGAGATACAAAATGGGTTGGTGCTCGCAGAATGGAATAATAATAGAACAGTTATGGTCCTAATAATGATTTTGGTGTTATACAATGACAATGCAGCAGATAGAAAAAGAACAGACTTCAGCAAAACCCGAAGACAGGAATTAATTAATGGCAGGTACATCTTAACCTTTTTCCACTGGGGAAGTCATCCCAGGTTGACCTGTGTATGGGAGTAGAGGTGTGCTAAATGTGAAAGCTTTAGTATGTGTACCAACACTCACTGCACTCTGTTTCAACACACTGGTGGAAGATCACCTACATTGTGGCATGTTGCAAACTTTTTTTACCCAGCGGGTGGTTAGTCTGTGGAACTCCTTGCCACAGGAGGTGGTGATGGCATCTGGTCTAGATGCCTTTAAGAAGGGTTTGGACGGATTTCTGGAAGAAAAGTCCATCGTGGGCTATAGGCCATGATGGATTGTGCAACCTCCTTACATTGGTGGTGGGCTACTTCAGAGTACTGGGTGCAAGGGAGCGGCAACAAGATGCAAGCGTCTTGTTGTCTCATGTCTCCCTAGGGCACCTGGTGGGCCGCTGTAAGATACAGGAAGCTGGACTAGATGTGCCCTTGGCCTGATCCAGCAGGGCTCTTCTTATGTTCTTATGTTATGTTAAACTTGATGATCAGAAGCCCCCATGCGATAGATTAGAACATGTTCAAAAGAGAGTGTCAAGCAGCAGTGCAGTGAGTGGTGATGAGTCAAACATCCATGCCACTGGTTCCAGTCACACGTATCCCTCCGCATCATGCTTGTCTTCCAGAGGAGGGATAGTCTGTAGTACAGATTGTAACATGGAGAAGAAGGGAACACAATGGGACAAAATGAGTGGGTTTTTTTATCCCTCTGTTTATCAAAACAAAGGGGACAAAAAAAAGGTTGCCCCTATTTTGAGACGACAAAATGGCATCATAACTGTGACTGACAACCTCTTGGTCCTTATATAATCCTCCTCCTCCTCTTACTATATCTAGTAAACTTCAAATAAGATGGACAAGAAAGGACTCTTTGGAAAGAACTTTGCTCACAGGTTTCGCTTCTAAATGTCCTGATGCAAACAGGAATTTGTATCCCATGACGTGACAATTTCTAGGTGATATGCTAAGTAATTTGGCCTCTAAACCTCACCTTTCCCAGCCCATGATCAGTTTTTGAATCTATACTTCAAAAGAAAAAGACAATTATTTAAAAGGTTCAAATGCTGACAGGTAGATTCCACAGGAGATGAGAAGAGGAACCCTCATTCAAGTCAGGTTTGAAGAGATAAAAACCAAAAGGTCCCTTTGTGGAGTGTGGCCAATTAGAACGTAAAGGAAACAACGGAGCACTCTAATGTGATATGCTCGAGATGCCAGGGGACACCTTTTAGTGAATTATTAGCTTGCTAAAAAAAATGCTTGTCCCCTGGTGTCTTCAGTCAAGAATGCCCACAGCTGCAGTTACTGCAGGTTTGAATATTAGCTATTGCTAATCTGACCGTGTTTAAAATTTTCTCAACAAATACATACTTAATTGGGAAGATGTGCTGTAGAGACAAGATGGGATCAACCCCCTTGCCTCCACCACCAGAAATGAGGATTCAATAAAATGCTGTCCTTAATAGAACTGGAAGAAAGGATATTGCAGAGTCTCAAAAGGATCTTAGCCTAAAAGGTATTCAGCACTTGCAAGTCTGCATTCCCAGGATGGGACCAAACATCTGGATTTCAGAACAATGACACGTTTTCCCTTTCAGTTCTTATCATTTGCATTTCAGGATAATGTGGAGATGAAATGAAAAAAAGACCATTTTGCAGGAAGGAGGCTCTGACACTAGCTTCCCTTTTTGAAAATGCAAAAATAAGACCACGGTTTTCATGAGCGTAAACAAACCAGCGAAAGTGATTTCCCCTCCCTCCCTCCCGCCACACACTTCCTCCTTTCTCCCATTGTTACTCTACCGGGCTGTGTGTACAGCCTCTTGCCTGGACAGACATATGCAAGCCATTACAATTACTAATGCCAAACATCTCTGTCCAGCCAAGCTGGGAAACAGCGTTCAGCTTATTTGCAACACAAACCAATGTGAGATCTTTCCAAGCAATCTTGGGTTGTTCAGCCCAAACTGAAAGGGATCTTGCAATACACATTCTTTCTAGTAAAAGTTTTAAAAATCAAATACATTTGACCCTATTGCTTGAGATTATTCCCCCGAAGGAAAAAGACCTGCATTCACACAGGAAAAGAAGGCTTCTGCCTTTCCCATCAGTAAGCAGCTGCTCACCTTCCCAGTTGTTGTCACTGCACAAGGCTGTCAGGTCCAGCGGAGGCACCTCCGATGCAAAGGTTTCTTCGTGGCAATCGGCTTCTTGGTTCCTCTGCAGTTTGGCTTCAGGAATGCTGGGATGCTCCTGGATCTTCATGCCTGAATTCTGCAACAGTCCCACAAAATGAGAAACAGACACTCAAAACAGATTTACAATGTTCAGAGGCGCTTTTCTCGTTCTCTCTTTTAAAGCACAGATGTCAATAGCTGCCAACGTGAAGCACCTTCTTGGATACAGTTCCGCCGCGCTCTCTGGGGTTTGCAGCTTTGCATTCGAGCTTCTTGGCTCAGCGCCCCGCCGGTCCCAATTGGTCGCTTTTGCTGCTAAAAATAGCCTTTCCCCCAAAAAACTTTCTCCTGCTAGAATGTCACAGCAAGCAGCCTTGAGGTTGCTGCTCTCCGAAAGGTCTCTGGTTACCAAACGGGATGTCAAGGGAGCGCGGCAGTGCAAGGCAAGCGTCTTCCCTTAAAACGTGCGCGACTTAAGAGACCTCAGCTGAATTTAAAAAAAAACCAAACACCACCCCACACACAGTGTCACGGTTGCTAAGGCTGCTGTAGCAACCGGGTGTCTTTTGAAAGTAGACGCTGCCACCGCCGCTGTCCCTCTCAGGACCGCCTGACAACGAGCGCAAGGAAGGAATAGTACGCAAACGCTCTCCAGCAAGCCACGCTCGCTTCGATCAATTAGTGCCAGCTGAGCTGGGTTGGCTGCATGTCCCCTGGCTTCCTGTGGCTGTTTTCTAGCTGGGCGTGGGGGGAGAGCAGGACTATTTATGGAGGAGCTCCGGGTTATTACGGACCAGCATTGCGCAAACCCACACCGGAGTGGGGTTTTGGCATTTCACAACTGGAAGCTGTTTGGGCCCTGGGCAATTAGCCAGAAGTTGGATGGCTTCCCATTTCACCCACCCCCCTCGCCCCTGCCCCACCCACCCCAAGCACAGAGCAGCCGAGTAGATGATGTATAATTTATACGGGAGCAGACAGCAAACGTCTGTCGCTTGCGCTACGGCTCATCTACAAGATATTCACGCTGCGTTGTGTATCTGTGTACACAGGAGTTCTGCTATTTCTACTCTCATCCTGAGTTTAGGGATAAGAACTACTAGATGATGGTTTGGGGAAAGGGAGGGGGTCACCAAGCTACGTGCAATGCACCAGTTCGCTATATGAAGGGTCCTACAGCTGTGATACGCCAGCGTTATTTCCACGTACACTGGCGCATCGATGGTGGTGCTGGCGCAGGGGTCCACCTGCTGACAGATGCACCACGGATGCTGGCACAGTGCCAGAAAGACAACGTGCCACTGCCAACGTAGCTCAAATGCTGCTGCAACTGCTGGTGGAGAGGTCAGAACAGGGAAGGGGGGGAGGTTAGGGCAAAACATAGGAGAGATGTGCAGGTACTGATGTATGCTGTATCCTAGTCCTCCTACAAAAACTTGAACACCTGAAGGTATCTTATGTGGTCGGGACTTGGGTCTGTCCAGCCTGCCATTGAGTATTCTGGCTGGCAGTGGATCTCAGACAGAGAAAGATCTTTCCCAGCTCTGCTACATGACATGTTTTCATTGGCAGGCAGGGGGGGGGGGAGAGTAACTTGGAATGTCCTGCAAGCAAATGCATGGTAGATACTCTGCCACTGAGCCATTGCCCCTCCCCATAGTTAAAACGTGGATGCTAGTGTAAATGAATAATAATGAATAAAAAAGGGTGAGAAAAGAATCAGGGTGCAATCCTCAACTGAGTTAGGCCAGCATAAGCTAAGCCACCACAAGGGCCACCATAAAGTGCGTTTGGACCACCCTTGGAACCAGGG
>JAJKFI010000112.1:3274371-3401639 GCA_029204185.1 Lerista edwardsae | reverse complement strand
TGTGTGTGTGTGTGTGTGTGTGTGTGTGTGTGTGTGTGTGTGTGTGTTAGTAACTGGGATATGACAACTAAGAGCATAATCCAGAAAATTTGCTTCAGCAAAAAGTAAACAAAATACTCATTAGGCACAGGTCAAGATGCAAAGTCCACTGTTAGGCTTATTTAGAATGTTGCAGAATTAAGTGTTGTTTTTTTTAAATTTCAGCTTATTCCTTTCACAGCAAGACACACCTCAAATTGGAACATTTTTACAACCTAGTAAACACTTGCCATATTTTTGCCTCCAACACTTGTTAGGGCCCAATCCTACCCAACCTTCCTGTGCAAATGCAGCCATGCCAAAGGGGCTGTGGTGAGTCACAAAGGCCTCCTCACGGTAAAGGAACATAAGGGAACCTTGAAGCTGCATTGTGGCTGCAACGGCACTGGGAAGTTGGCTAGGATTGGGCTCTTGGTGGACTACACAGCTTGGAAGAGCAGTCGGACTCGGTGCTCTCTCAAGGAACGGTTTGCTGCATGGTTTGGGTTACTTGCTCATTCGTGCAGCTCTTAATGTCATGAATAATCCATAAGGCTTTCTGCAGAATAGAGGCAGCTTAGACCTAAGGGAGGTGGGGCTAAATTACAGCAGAGATGCTTAAACAGACATGAGTGGCTCGTGGTTTCTGTGTGTGAATTTTTTGTGGGTGTGCTTCTGGTTGCCAGGTGCAACTTACATTCACGGCGCAATCTTAGCATGCCCCTTGCGTCGACGCGGCGTGCAGGGTGCAGCGTATCGGGATGGGGATTGGTGGGAGGGGGAGAGGCAAGGCGCCCATCCTAAGCAGCGCTGGATATGGCACTGGCCCGTCGGCCTCGCCAGTCCGGCGCTGCTCAATCACTTCTATATATCTGCAGCACTGTCCCTCTCCTGCCTGGATAGCTCTGCAGGGAGTAGGAAGGGAGGTTTGCCAGCAGTGGCGTAGCTGGAGGGGGGGTCAACATGCTAAGTATTGATGGTGCAGGAAAGCGCCGTGTAAGCACCCCTCTCCTTTGCCACCCAAAGTCTCAGCTCATAATCACCAAAATTGCTGGCAACTCAATCGCCAACATTAAACTACGGGAAACTGCAGGTTCCTTCCGTCTACTTCCTCCACCCCCATCGGAAGGTACAATAGGCAGAGAAAAGGCAAAGAAGCCTGTTTTTATTTCCTAATTCTGAATAAAGTTGTTTGTTATAAAAGGTATGTTCCTAAGCTCCCCTAAGCAACAGGCTTAGAAGGTCCCAGGAATTTAAAATTAACCCAGAAGAATGTAACAGTCTCTTGACCCCATAATACTCAGATAATGCGATTTGGGGTAAATTCTATGTTTCTTCCTGTGGTGAAAATACCTACTGCTTTTTACATTCTTTACACAACCATCTCAAAAACCACAGTTTAGCTTCTCGTCCTTTTTTATAACAGCCCAATCCTAAGCTTCCCCATTGCCTAGAGGCACCAAAATGGCCGCCACTGTAGCCTGTGGGGCAAGGGAAGCTGCCCAATGTCTTCACAGGCTAAGGCAGCAGTCTCCAAACTGGAGACCTCTGCAGCACCAAAAAAGCTCCCTGGCGCGACTGACACTTTTCATACCACTGGGGATCATTGGGAAAACCGCAACTACAGTCCCTCAAGTGTCACCGCAGCCAAATGCCTGCCCAGAACACCACATGCACACCCAGTGGGTAACAGAACCAGGAGGCGGCTGACTGTGGCGACACGAGGGGGCTGTAGTCACGGCTTTCCCAATGCTCCCTGGCGGAATGGTAAGCGCCAGTCTCCGTGGAGGGGGAAACAGCGGTCTCCAGATCCGCCCCCGCAGGCTGGAGTTTGGAGACCGCTAGGCTAAGGGAACACCAGTTCCCAGCGGGGATACTCACCGCTGTGCTCCTTGCTGGTGTCTTCCTGGCACTGAGGCACAACGCCAACTGAATCCTGATGGCTGGTGGGAAAGTGCCTAATGGCACTTTTGCGACACCTAATGGGCCCTATGTCCGCTTTAACAGGCCATGTCTAGTCTTTGAAATCTGGGTGTAACTGGGATTGTTATTGTTCTCTACATGATGCAAGGCTTACTATTTTAATTGTATGCTTGTTTGTTTATTGCATTTGGAAAAAAATCCTCCCTTCCTGAAGGCATTCAAGGCAGTATACAAAATGAGCTGATCTGGCAACTTGTGGGCTTATCGGTCCAAGCAATACAAGCCAACCATTGCAGCCATAAATTGGACAGAATAGCATTTTTTCTGTTTATTTTTAGGGCTGTACAAATACAGCAAGTCAGAGTATCCAGCTATTTTCCTGTTCATGGCCTTTGTTTCTGCAGCTCTACAGCCTTCTACCATCTGAAGGTCTCTTGCTCCCTCCAGCATCTCCATCCTTTCCTTTGCTGTCCCTTGCGCTTGGAACCTCCTCCCAAAACTCTGTGATGCCTCTTCTCTTAATTCCTTCAAATCCTTTCTTAAAATCCCACTTCCCCCCCCCTTTAATCCTTTGACACAAGGCCTCTTTCCCTACTGGAAGCAAGTGTAAGTGTACCTGAAACAGCTGCATGTTCCTTCCCTGCCTCCACTGCCCTCAGGGTCAGGACCTGCCCTCTCAATTCTCAAGTGTCATGTGCGCTGTTAGCACAGCAAGAATAAAAATGCAGAATTGGCCGCATAATCCAGTGACCTGAGAATTCTGCGTGTTTTTTTTTAAAAGCAAGTTTCTAGTCCTTATGATTATCACAAATCTGTGTTTGAAAGGGTATGGGCAATGGCTGGTGAAAATCCAGTAATTTCTGGCAAACTGCTGTAGGTTCGTGGAGGGTGCAATCCTAACCTGCAGTAAGACTGGCACACTTAGGCCAGCAAAGTTTGGTTGGCACAAGGGACACCATAAAGTATGTTTGGACCACTCTCGGAGTCAGGGAGGATGGTGCATGTCTGTGTGCTGGCCTCTCTGATTCCAAGAATGGTCCAAACATACTTTATGGTGTCCCTTGCGCTGGCCAAACTTTGCTGAGCTGACTGTGCCTGCCTAACTCCAGGTTAGGATTGCGCTCTGAGTAGCTTCATAAAAGGAATTTCCCTAATAATTTTCCTGATAAAGGATGTATTGAAACGAAATGCACAGACGATGAAAAGGGAGTATCAGTCCTACCAGCCGTCCTGTTTATTCGTTTGAGAACACAAAATGCAAAAGGTATTGCTGAAAAGATTTTCTAGTAGTTAGAAGACAGAGCTCAGTATCTTGCAGGATTCCTGACTCCTCACACACAGGCTTTGTAAAAGCAGAATAAATTATGCAAAAAGAAACCTCCATTCAAATTCATAGGATTTTTAGTGATAACAATATGTGGGTTGCTGTGGCTCAGAATTTTGTTTTGTAAGGCAAGAAGTACACACAGCTCAGCTTATCTAACACACTATGCTGTTTTCTAAATTTCTGCTGTATAAAGGTACTTCTTAAACAGGAATGAAATCATAAAGCATCACCATCTCTGTCCATAGAAAGGCACCCAAGTTTCCAAGGAACAATACCCAAGGAACAATCTATAAAAAAGGCAACTTCCTTAAAGACTGTTAGAAAGGAACAATCAAAAAA
The DNA here is from genome assembly GCA_029204185.1 of Lerista edwardsae. Lineage (NCBI taxonomy): Eukaryota > Metazoa > Chordata > Lepidosauria > Squamata > Scincidae > Lerista > Lerista edwardsae. The sequence continues at coordinate 3,398,032 of JAJKFI010000112.1, read as the reverse complement.
AGGAAGGAAAACAGAACTGACAAGGAACAAAGAGTTCTCGTTCTAACTGCACGGCTAGCCTCCGATAATCCCTAAACCCCAAAGTGAAGGGACAAACTTCAATTCGCAGAAGAAAGCATTAAGGATGTGTATGTGTGCGAAACAACATCCACCAAGATTAGGGAAAACATACGGGAAAAACAACAACAACACCCATAAACAGTCATTTCATAAAAACAAAACCAGTATTGCTCTTATGCCACAGTGAGCTAATGAATCACATGCCCCTCCTGAGTAGATTCTTTATGAAGCTCAACAATAGTGCAGAGGGTAATGGAATTAGCAGGATGGTGCTGTGGGTAACGCGCTGGCCCAGGACCAGGGAAATCCCAACTTGGCTATGAAGCTAATCGGGCAATCCTGGGCCAGCCAGTCTCAGCTGCAGGGCCAGATTTTCCAATGAGGCTTGTGAAACAGTTGCTTGCCATGGTGTAGGGAAGCAGCAAGCACTGCCCCACGGCCACACCTGGCCTGCGTGCTCAACCCCCCCCCCCATCGCTGCCTCATCCCCTGGTGTGTGCTTCTTCCTCTCCCCAGGGTCAAATTAAACAAAAATACTAACCTGAGACTGCCTTAACAAGACATTTTCATTTTCATTGTCGTTACTGCAAAAGAGAAGAAACAGTTCAGATTAAAATCAGGTCATAATAAAAGGAGCCTATTTAGAGTTGATGCAACGACGGCTATCACTTACGTTGTATTTCTTTAAAAAGAAGGCTGAAAACTGTATCTTGAGCCTCAAGGTTCAGCTGCAAGAATGCAATCCTAACCTGGAGTTAGGCCGGCACAGTTTGGCCGGCACAAGGGACACGGTAAACTATGTTTGGACCACTCTCGGAGGCAAAGAGGCCAGCACACAGACATGCGCTATCCTTCCTGACTCTCAGAGTGGTCCAAATGCGCTTTATGGTGGCCCTTGTGCCAGCCAAAATTTGCTGGCCTAACTGTGCCAGCCAAACTCCAAGTTAGGATTGCACCCTAAACCATGGTTTGTGTTAATCATAGTTTAAACTCTAAACCATGATTCGTGTTTCAGACATAAAGGCAAACAACAGTTTTTGGGCAGTTCACCTCATTTCATTACCTTCCCTGAAAATCCCTAGGTGCTATCCCCAATGGTGAAAAACCTATAGTCCCCTATGTGGTGAAACAACATAGTCCGCTATGGTGAAACAACATCTCAAACTTTGGTTTGTTGGCTCAGATTTAACACCAAGCCACCAACCTGCAATTTGCAAACAACCATGGTTTCAGATCCTAGTTCGGCAAATGCTTGTCAGCTTGTCAGCTGGACTACCCAAATGCTGGTTTGGTTTTATACCTGAAAATTTCTCAGCACTTAAGAGGCTAAGGGTCACAGTGCTAACGTGGAGTTAAGCTGGCACAGTTAGGCCAGCAAAGTTTGGCCAGCACAAGGAACACCGTAAAGTATGTTGGGACCACTCTTGGAGTCAGAGAGGCCTGTACATAGACGTGCACCATCCTCCCTGACTCTGAGAGTGGTCCAAATGTGCTTTACGATGGCCTTTTGCCAGCCAAACTTTGCTGCCTAACTATGCCGGCCTAACTCCAGGTTAGGATTGCGCTCTCAACGATGTATTTTCAAGCCCTCTTGTATATAGAGAACACAAAGGTTGATCTGCAATTTACTGGTTATTAATAAAAGCACATTCAAAGTTCTTCCAGAAAAGCTGTCCTTATCACTAGTTTAAAATCCACGCTTCCAAAAACAGCTTAGCTGCAGGGCTCTCAATGGAGATGTCTGCAGGCAAATGAAATCTAGGGTAAAAAGAAACGCTATTGCTAATAAATTTGGCTTAAAATCAGCAGTTGAATCACAAAGGTAAACACAGATTCTCTGATATCTGATTCATTAAAATCATGGGCCAGAATTATTTCAAAGCACATCACCTGTCTCCAGAAAGCACTTCCATGTCATCTGGTCTCTCCACAGGTCCCAAGGAACCAAAAGTCTCCATTGTCTGTGAAACATCAAATTATTATTTCTAACATGGCAGTTAAAGCCAAATACTGAGATAAATCCGTATTTATCTTCCATGCAATTATCTTTCATGCAATTAGGAACATAATGTGGTTAAAATTGGGGAACGAAACACGGGTGAGGCTTGCAGATCCCAGTAGCCCCCCTACGTTTATACCTATAGTCTGAGTACTGCTTGTCTCCTCTTTCTCATTAACCCAAAGTCCCATCTTTCCAAGGCATGAGAGAAGCACTCGGAATGTATGCAGCGGCGTCATGCAGCCGGAACGCTGGGCGGGAGGAACGGGTGAGTGGCAGTCTGTCCGTTCCGTTCCGTTCCGCCGTCTTCCCCGCCCCCGCGGGGGCGGGGAAGACGGCGAAACGAACCGGAACGCAACGGGCGGACTGCCACTCACCCGTTCCTCCCGCAACGGGCGGGCTGCCGCTCACCCGTTCCTCCCGCCCAGCGTTCCGGCTGCATGACGCCGCTGAATGCATGGATAGATTTGCCTTAAAATTAAGGAAGTAAACAGTGTTGTAGCACAGCCCTGTTGCAAATCTATGCCCCTAGTTGTATAGGAGTGACCGTGGAATCGAGTCAAAAGAACCAGCGGAAACACTCGGCTCTGAAACTGAACTACAATAATAATTGAAGCCTTCAAAAGTCTGAGTTCCACAGCCAGTGCTGTACTGCAGGGCTGCTCCAGTTACCCAGGGGTAAGGAAGTGTTTTTCCCTATGGTATGCGACATAATTGACGGCTGCGATTGCAGGAGTACAGCCTTGGGTGTTGCGTCAGCAACATTCACACCCTGTCACTGTGGGCAGTCATCTTCCATTGTGAAGGTCAAAGAGGGATTTCTAGCAAGCTGTAGTGAAGAAGTGACAAGCTCTGGAGAGATTAATCCTGACTTCCAATCACTCTCCCCATCTTCTCCCTTGTCTGCTATTTGCCAACATATGCCAAGGCAGGCAATATTATTATCAAATCAAATACGTCATGAACCTATATTTATCGCTCAGGCTGAAAGGACAGAAAATGATACTGAGACACCGATAGTATCAGAGGAAATATTATTCATGCACAAAAAAGTTCCATCGAGCTTTCCAGGGCTAGACGCCCACACCTTCACTGTCTGTCCAAGCCACTTGTGCCAGTTTCTCACAGCCAATGTTCCTTTGTTCCTCTTCCCCATCTGCTATCACACAGAATTATCCCAGGACCCAGTGACCGAAAAGGTCCAGATATTTAAAAAGGAGATGAAGGAGGAATAAATATTTATTCCAGGGGTGTCAAACTCATTTCATACAGTGGGCTGAATAGCATTTATGATGCCGGCTGAGGGCTGGAAGTGATGTCATTAAGCAGGAAGTGATGTCATTAAGCAGGCCATGCACAGAAATCAGCACTTTTTTTCTCACTGAGGAACTCATTAGCTGCAAATAGGAGAGAAAATATACAAATCTTGCTCATCCTTTCAAGATATGGGAGAGCTCAAGCATCATGCGGGGCTGTCCTTTCAGCAGTGACAGAACAGCAGCTGAGAGCAGCTGGTGGTGGAGCTGGGAGAGCCCAAGGGACAGATAAAGTGTTTCTGTAGGCTGCTGTTAGGACAGGACAGGAGCAGCCAGGGAAATTGACTGCAGAGTACAGCTACCACCTCCCAGCAAGCAGAAGAGGGGCCCAGGAACATGCCTTATACTGAGGGCGTAATCCTAACCTGGCGTTAGGCCAACACAGTTAGACCAGCAAAGTTTGGCCGGCACAAAGGCCACTGTAAAGCACGTTTGGACCACTCTTGGAGTCAGGAAGGATGGCACAAGTTTGTGTGCTTGCCTGTCTGCCTCCGATAGTGGTCCAAGCACACTTTACGGTGTCCCTTGCGCCGTCCAAACTTTGCTGGCCTAACTCCAGGTTAGGACTGTGCCCTGAGTCAGATCACTGGCTCATCTAGCCTCAGTACTGCCTACTCAGTTAACCCCTGCTAACTGGGCAAGAGGCACTTTTTCAAGTGGTGTCCTCATAAATTTAGCAGGGGGAGAACAATTGTCCCTCTTCACCCCAGCAGTGTCTTTCTCATGGCTGTTGCTGGTGGTGTTCTCCATTCTTTTTAGATTGTGAGCCCTTTAGGGACAGGGAACCATTTAAATTTAATGTTATTATTTACTTGTAAACCGCTTTGTGAACTTTGTGTTGAAAAGCGGTATATAAATACTAGTGATTGATTGATTGATTGACTCTGATGGGTAAAAGTTTTTCATCATTTCAAGAACTCTTTCCCATCATCTGCTACCTGATTCCCTGTTCAAAAACAAATACAGAGAGATGCCAGGGACTAAACCTGGAACCTTCTATGGGCAAAGCATGTGGTCTACCACTGCTTGAGGTCCTCCTCCTCGCAATTAGCTAGCCTACCCAACAAAGTTGCACATCTCTGGGTTACAAAATGCAGTGCAGAGCTACGGCCTTTTAAGAAAAAAGGAAAAAGAGTACTCCTCATCCAGCTGACATAGCATTGTGCTTTTAGCTTCGAACTACAGCAGGGGTCGATTTAAATCACCAGGTCCAACATTCAATGGCAATGATTCTATCTGCAGATGGTATTGGGGGGGGGGATGACTAGGCTAGGTGATTATTCCCACCAGGTGTTCTACCAGCTTTCTTCTTCTAGTTGCTTGCCAAGGGACAACTGTACCATGCCATAACAAGCTGCAAACTGTGTGCTTGCTCTTAATTGAGCCGCTCAGATCATAGGGTGTGTGTGTGTGGGGGTGTGTGTTAATGGTGACTTTTCTGTGTTAATGGTGACAAACGACTCACTGACTATGAGTAGTCATCACAGGTATGAAGCCATGAGAAATATGCTCAAATCACCCACCAAATCTCAACCCAAGAATGTTGGAATAAAGCTGCATTGGCAAATTCGCTTACCGGAGGGCTGTCCTGATTGTCATTAAGCTCAGAAAGTTTGGTGCTCGATTTCTGACGCTTTGGTTTACTCCTTTCTCCGATATATCCAGAGCTGTTCTCTTGCAATTTTTCAACTTCTTGAGCAGTCAGCATACAGTCTTCAATGCTGTTGAAGCCAGAAGGAATATTCTCTTTATTGATGACTTCCCTATATAGAAAGAATGTGCACCATTACCAATTATTTTGGCAGGTTCCTGAAAGCTGATCAAGGAGCTGCCCCCTGGCTTGGTGGAGGTCTGGGAAAACATAAATGCTGGGTATTTCACAACCCTTAATAGGTGCATCAAGTCTGGTATTTACCTCTATGAATATAAATTACCTCTAGGGTAGTGCAGGGATAAATGGCGATCGCCTCATGAAAAAGTTAAATTTTCCTGGGTGCAAATCATGGATAAATAAAATGAGCACCAAGCAAATGTAAACCAACTGGAAGAAACAATGCACCCTGGATTATTTTAATTCTGTTTAGAAACTAATATTCAGGCAGACAGGACAGAAAAATAAAACCTTCGTATTTCAAAAAAATCTCTCTCTCTCTCTCTCTCTCTCTCACACACACACACACACACACACACACACACACACACACAGCTCTTTATAAGCAAGTACTTGATAATTAGTAAGGACCCATTTTGTGTTAAGCTTCTTGTCAGACTGTATACACAGCAGAAATAAAGAATTTGCCTTCTTGGAATTTCCCTCAAAACCTGTTTCTAATTTGTATAGACTATTTTCTTAAAATACAATCTGTTATGTAATCAGCTGCCATGTATCAACTTGGGTACAATTCAACTACAATATTAATCCGAATCTAAGCCATAAATCCTCTTGGTTATTAATTGCTGAAAAAAACAAAATACTTCCCAAACAGGTGGGTAGTCATGGGTCAAATTTTGGCCATGTCTGCAAATTATTTCATGTGGCAAAACGTTTTGTGCATGTTGGCAATTAAAAGTGCATTAGTTTTAAGTACAGTTGAACACAGAACTGGAACACAGGCATTCTAGCAGCTGGTTCTGCCAAAATTTCTCAGTGCATGAAGTGAGAGTGTTATAATAGTCAGTCCCAAATATTATAATAGTCAGTCCCAAATTTATTTGAGGGGGGAGGAGGAGGAGGTGGGAGGAATTTGAAAGCGAGCGGCCACTGTAACATTCAATAAATCAGGGTTAAACAATTCAGCTGCCGGACCATGTTCTCCTTCCTTCCTGTCTTGTGAACAAATCCTCTATTCAGATTTAGCAGTGCATGTGACAACTAACTACCTGACGACAGGTCTGTTTGGGGCCACACTTTAGAATGGTCCAATATGTAAAACAGTTATAATACTGTAATGCAGTGGTTCCCAATTTCAGGTGGGTCGCAAAGCACCTAGAGCAGCCATATTGAAAATATAAGAAGATGGGATGCTGGAAAGTGGGAGGGCTGTGTGGTGGTCTTCCTTGTGTCAAGTTTGTAAAAGAAGAACATCTCCCTCTTGTTGAGATGAAAGGCCTCTTAACAGATGCAACCCAAGTAGTAGCTTGATATCTATCATTGTGCTGTCAAATAGTTTCCTTTGGCAATTAGCACTGATTTCCTAATAAGCAAGCACCTTGCCTGTATAAGCTTGCTGTAATGTAGTTTACAACAACTTGACTTTGGACGCCAGTACGCCACTGTGCCGATTCGAGCCCCCCCAATAACACTGTGTAAGTTTTGCTTTGTTTGGTGATACAGGCTTTGTTTTAGACTTAGGGGAAATAAAGTGTCTTTGCATTCTGACTCTGGAATGAGCGTATTCCTTCCTCTGATACCTGAAAAGAACCCCCGGCCTGCAGCTAGACTTCCTGGCTGGAACAGGTATTAAAAGACAAAGATAACAAATAATTATGTTGAACTAGATCAGCGGTGTCATGCAGCCGGAAAGCTGGGTGGGAGAAACGGGTGAGCGGCAGCCCGCCCGTTGCGTTCCGGTCCGTTTTGGGGCCTGTTCTGGCCCGTTGCGTTCCAGTCCGTTCCGGGGGCGGGGAAGACGGTGAAACGGACCGGAACGCAACGGGCGGGCTGCCGCTCACCCGTTTCTCCCACCCAGCGTTCCGGCTGCATGACACCGCTGAACTAGATGTATCTTGTTCATAACATTCTCCTTCTTGTGCCTCTTTATTTCTGTAGCAAACACAACTTGATAATGTACAATGGGAAGAAAAGTGTGTGAATGACAAAATTTGAAATAATCGTGCATTTTTTCCTTCCTGCTGTTAATTCTGCAGCAATACTGACCTGAACTCAGGAATTTCAGCTGAAAGGCAATCAACATACATATTTATCACATTAAATAAGGGAAATATTTGCTCTTAAGCCTCTAAATGTTCTTGGCTGCCCAGGAGGACAAATGTTTGCCTTTCAAAACAATCTGAAAATTGCTGTAAGACAGAGGAAGAAGTCCTCACTTACATTTCTCGGTTCCTTCGGGCTTCATCCTGTTCTTTACGATGCCTCCTCCTCTGCCGGGCAGACACGTTGGAGGAAGTTGATGATGTTCCAGATTCAGAGTCTTCGGAACTCTGGCCACTGGAGCCATGAATGTCAAAAAGGTGTTGCTCAACCGCTGACCGAATGGTCTTTTCTAAGTATCTGTCAATAAAAAAAAAATATCCACAAAAATGACCTAACAGGTCACATTTGGGCTTCTGCTAAACAATGCCTTTGATAGAAGGATACCTAAAATACTGCAGTGGCTGCCAAATCAAAAGTCAGTGATTGGAGCAGTCTTGATGAACCTATATAGGTCTGGGTCTGGTCAGTTCTTTGATGGAAGGCTGCCTGGGAATCTAATACACGCTGCCTTGATTTCCTTGGAGGAAATGTGGGATGCAGACGTAATAACAGGTGCACCAGCATTATCCACTGGTTTGGCATCCACGGATTTGCATATCCGAGACTGCCGAACTTCCAGGGTGGGGCTACCTGCAACCCTCTGAACCCGACAGAAGCACAGTTCTGGTGCTGAGGGTAGGGAGGCTACACAGGGATCCCTGGTTGCATGTTCCGTGTGCACCAGTCGGATTCAGAGGGTTAGTGGGCCAAAATCCACAGATCCAGTTATCCATGGGGGTTCCTAGAATGGAAACTCAGTGGGTAACAAGGGCCCACTGTACATATTTTTTTTAAAAAAATCCTATGCCAAGGTTGAGTTGTTTTAAGCATATAAGAGCATCCCTGATAAATCTGTCTAGCAACCTGTTTCCCACAGTGGCCAACTAGATACTTCTGGGAAGGCCTTGAAGCAGGAAATGAAGGCAACAGCTGGCTCCAGCAAATGTTGCTCCAAAGTGTACTATCTCTGGACCTGGAATTAGCATACAGCCATAATGGACTTATCCTCTGTGAAGACTGCAGTTATGCGCTGTCTGTCAGTAGGCGTTAAGATGGTCACCAGAAATTGGCCAATGGGCCACAGTCTACCTTCAGCCCTGCCCTGCCCAAGAGACCTTCTAACATACAGGACACTGTCCATGTGCAGCAACATCCTTTAGGGCGCAATCCTAACCTGGCGTTAGGCTGGCCTACTTAGGCCAGCAAAGTTTGGCCGGCACAAGGGACACCATAAAACACGTTTGGACCCCTTTCTTGAGTCAGAGAGGCCAGCACACAGACGTGCGCCATCCTCCCTGACTCAGAGTAGTCCAAACCCTTGTGCCGGCCAAACTTTGCTGGCCTAACTGTGCCGCCGGCCTAACTCCAGGTTAGGATTGCACCCTTAATCTGGATAGTTTACATATTTATTCGCCTCATTTTGAGCTGTGCTGACCACCAGCAACTTTTATCACGTAAATTTAGTTTGTTCAGATGGCAAATTTGTTTGTAGGGACATCTGAACAAACTAACATTGTCCTTTTTAACAGTGATAGTGAAACACAAGAATGCAGAAATAAAGCAGCCACTTACTCTCCAGTAGCAGGAATGTTGCTGTTGTTGACTTGGGACACATGAGCACTGCATGAAAAGAAGGGAAGTTAAGAGTTAGATCTTAGCATTAGTAACATTTTCTTAAAGTTCTTAAATAAAAGTTGATTTATTTAATGGATTAGAAGGTCTCATGAGCAAGGAAAAAGTTGCTTTCCAAAAATAATGCACCAAGATGTTATATTTTGGACTGCTTCGTACATGCATACAGTGTCCCTTTATTTCAATTGGGTTGGTATATGATCAGAGAAGGGACCGATTTGTGAACCAGGACTTTCCTAGTTTGGATCTTGTTGCTAACACCAACTCACTAGATGGTCACAGGCAAGCCATTGCTTTTTAGTCTCAGCTGCCTGGTAGCAAAATGGAATACTAATACTAAGTGCTATCAGAAGAATTATGTCAAGGTAATACATGCAAAGTGGTAGTGCTGCAGGTTAAACCGCTGCTTTCTGACCAGAAGGTTGGGAGTTCGAGACCACGCGACGGAGTGAGCTCCCGTTGCTTGTCCCAGCTCCTGCCAACCTAGCAGTTTGAAAGCACCTAAAAATGCAAGTAGATATATAGGGACCACTTCGGTGGGAAGGTAACGGCGTTCCGTGCCCTATGGCGTACAGTCATGCTGGCCACATGACCACGGAAGCTTGTCCTTGGACAAACGCCGGCTCTACAGGCTTAGAAACGGAGATGAGCACCGCCTCCTACAGTCGGTCACGACTAGACCATTCGGTCGTGGGGAAACCTTTACCTTTTAATACACGCCAAGGGCTTTGAACACTCAAAAAACACCATACAAATGCAAAGGTACTTTCCATTACAGGCACCACCCAACAGCCTGCAATGCTCTGTAAACCTTGCTCTGTAAATCTTTGCTGCAATCTTGCCCCTTCATCTGCATGGGCTTTTTAAACGAAACAGGAAATGCAGGGCATGCTGGGCACAATCCCTGGTTATTGAGCAAAGAGAGTGACATCACACAGCATTGGAGAGCACTGAGTGGTGAATGCAGGTAGCTTCTCTAGCACAGCCCAGGATTTACATAAACTTGAAATTACATACGTCAAGGCTTACAAAAGCCAGGGAGTGCCTGTACTGCTATTCTGTATACAGTGCTTGATAATTAGCAGATAAATGAACTGGTTCCGCTTAAAAGCTTCATGTTAGAGTTGTGACATTTCTATATCTGTGGCTGCTCATTCACACATGCAAATCACCAGTTGGTGTTTCATTAATCAAGGGATGAACATGCATGTCTGAACCAGCCCTGGGAGAGGCAACGTATGAAACAACCGTATACCAGCTCAGACCAATACATAAGAAGAGCCCTGCTGGATCAGGCCAAAGGCCCATCCAGTCCAGCTTCCTGTATCTCACGGCGGCCCACCAGATGCCCCAGGGAGGCATGAGACAACAAGATGCTTGGATCCTGTTGCCACTCCCTTGCACCCGGTACTCTGAAGTAGCCCACCACCAATGCAAGGAGGTTGCACAATCCATCATTGCCTATAGCCCACGATGGACCTTTCCTCCAGAAATCCGTCCAATCCCCTCTTAAAGGCACCCAGACCAGATGCCATCACCACCTCCTGTGGCAAGGAGTTCCACAGACTAACTACCCACTGGGTAAAAAAGTACTTCCGCTGGGTAAAAAAGTACAGTATGTGGTTTGTCTAGCTTAGTATGACCCACTTGGACTGGCAGCCGGTCTTCAGTGGCTCACGTGGGGTTTCTCATGTTGCTCATTACTACCTGAAACATTCTGCATACAAAGCATGTGCTCTAGCACTGTGCTATGGTCCCTTTCCCACTTGGGGGCAGTGATTCACCTCTTGTTTCTGGTGAAGATGCTCCCTATGCCGATAGGATAAGAGCAGGTTCTAACAATTAACGAAGTCCAGCCCTTCTCATGTTTTTTACACCCAGGTTTAAAATGCACCTTTAAATGAGATCAGTACACGGAGCAATAAATAAACCTAAACTAACGTAGCAAAGTACACTGTATGTGGCAGTGCATTTTGCTGCATGTGGCACTTTTGCTGCATTTTGCTGCATATATGAAATGTGCATCTGTAAATGCAGTTGGTAGAACTGTATGGAAATGCACATTACCACAAACAGCTTTCACACGTCATGCTCTGCATGGAGTTCACCAGTGAACAATGTGAAAAGTTCATCTGTTGTACAAAACATGCACTGGCCCTTGGCATCAAACATATGAAGAAACCTCCACGTGCAGAGACGATATAGCAGATACAGAGCAGCAGGGGGAGCTGTTCTCTTCCCGCCTGGTTTCTGAGCTTCCCAGAGACATCCAATTGGCTGTGAATGGAAACAGAACGCTAGACTAGATGGACCCTTGGCCTGATCCAAGAAGGCGATTCTTAAGGTATTAACATACAAGGCCCAGCCAAGCAGCAGCCACCATGCACCTCTTTAGTCCTGGGCTAGTACAGTACACAAATACAGAACAGTTTGGAAGCTACAGTTAGTACAAAATGCAGCAGCCCAGGTGGTTACAGGGACTAGACGGTTTGACTCAGTAGGACCACTCCTTCAGCAGCTGCAGTGGCTGCCCATTCACTTCTGACCTCAACTTAAGATGATGGTACTGCCCTTCATGACTTAGGCCCAGCTGACCTAAAGGACCCCCTTCTCCCAGACATACCAGTTCGCCCTCTTCTTGTTGTTGCTGTTCAGTCGCTAAGTCGTGTCCGACTCTTCGCGACCCCAAGGACAACAGCACGCCAGGCCTCCCTGTCCTCCACTAGCTTCCGGAGTTCGCCCAATTTCATGTTCATCGCTTCGGTGACACTATCTAACCATCTCATCCTCTGCAGCCCTCTTCTCCTTTTGCCTTCAATCTTTCCCAGCACGAGGGTCTTTTCTAAAGAGTCCTCTCTTCTCAGGAGGTGGCCAAAGTACTTGAGCTTCAGCTTCAGGATTTGTCCTTCCAGGGAGCAATCAGGCTTGACTTCCTGGAGGACTGACCGATTGGATCTCCTTGCAGTCCGGGGGACTCTCAAGGGTCTTCTCCAACACCATAATTCGAAAGCATCTATTCTTTGGCGCTCTGCCTTTCTTAGATAATCTAAAGGGGTTCTCCTTCAAGTGCCTCCTCTGTCCCAAGTTAAAGGGATGCGAGCCTCCTCTGTAACGGCTCCACAAATATGGAATTCCCTTCTAGAAGAATTAAGAACTACACACTCCCTCATGGCTTTTCAGCGAGGGCTCAAGTCATACCTATCTCATCTGGTCTTTGGACAATGGTTGGCTGTCTATCCTCTATCCCTCTGCGATACTGTCACAGTTTATTTACTCCCCTGGTCAATTGTTTTCCCACCCTCCAAAGGGCCTGATGAGGAGAATTGGGTCTAGCTTCATTCTTGAACATTCTCTGTGTTCCCGTTAAATGTTTTGTTTTTGTCTTACTTATTATGGTTACATTGTACTTTATTGTTCTCTGTACGCCGCCATGGGCATTTGCTTTGGCATGGGAAAGGCGGGATATAAATTCTTCAAATAAATAAAATAAAATAGTGGAGACACATTAACTTATCGCAGATGAGGTGCATGACACAAGCACAAATGCGTTTTCCTATATATAAATAATGCAACTGTGGTAAAATTATGGTGAAGAACTGTTAGGAAGTACCTGCTTTTATTCACTTCCTCTTCTTCTGACTGCCCCATAACCTAGCCCATTCTAGGCAGTGTTATTCAACCTTGGGGTCAGGACTCCAATGGGGTTACAAAGCTCAGTAGTGAGGTCGCAGCAACTTACAGGAAGGAAAGAGGTGAAGACCACTGGACTAGAGCACTACAAGCTAGAGGGGGAGGCATCTGGTGTACTCCTTCAGGTCCCAGGAGACTGTGTTCCAATCCTGCTCAGGTTCTTAGCAATTGTGCTAAATTAGCTTTCACTGGTACTTCAAGGTAATGTTTTCTACTCTCTCTAATAAGAATATTTGGTTACAGTTTACAGTTCTGATAAAGTGTAATAGGGGTGTAGAGTGGGCCCCAGGCAGATAGGGTCCCGGAAAGTGGGGGGGGGGCGAGATCAACAGCGGGTTCCCAGTCTAGTATATTATTTATTTAATTCTTGGGGTCACGGCATGGAAAAGGTGGAAGACTACTGTTCTAGTGCTAGAATGACCCAATTCAACTTCCTGTTCACAGCTTTGCCTCCCAGCAAGCAGATGTTATGCCCAGGACTTTCAAAGAGCCTTCCTAACTGCAAGCTTAGATTAAACTGTGAAGGAGATGGGACTCTGCAAGTCAGACAGACAGAGTCCCATCTCTCTCTCACACACACACTCACACTCACATACTGCTGACTCAGCTTTGCAGATAAGAGGGCCATGTGACATTTTACTTAAGTTCACCCTGACTACAGTATTCATTAAACCAAGTCGTTATGAGCTTAAAACATTTCATTTGGCTTGATCCTCTTATTTGCAAGAGAATTAGTTAGCCCAGCTGGCTGGGCTGGTTGTATGTATATCAAAACAACATGGTTACATTACTGGAAGGTTTATCAAAAGCTACGTCGAGGCCCAGCATGCCACTCTAACAGGCTACAGCTGAACATGAAACTGCTACTGTCGATAGCAGCTGTATTGCTTTAAGGTTCTTTGGCTTTTTTCCCCTCCAAAGTACAGTATTGACTTCTGTGTTCTTGATGATACTTCTATCACCTATTCATCTGAAAAAGGTTAAAAGCAGAGATATGTGGGGTTTCATTTAATGAAAGGTTGAGATTTCTAATGAATCATCAATGAATTGAGGCTTTTTTGTGTATTTTCATGGATCTATTTAAGCAGGAGGTGTGGACTGATGGAGCTGCTGGTACTGCCTGACGCTAAGCAGGAGAATCTGTGGTCTTGTACTGTATTTGGATGGGAGACAGAATGCCAGGTTGTGACAAGCTGCAGCACCTGTTGTGGCAGAACGGAGTCACTGTGGAACTGATTAGCCGGTGTGGGAATGTGTGAGAAGGCCAGGTGGCAAAAGAACAGAGTTCGACCTTGACTACTGCCCAGGCTTGACATATGATTGCCTGTTGAAGCTCAATGGCACACAGCCAGAGGAGAAAACCACACTGTGTAGGCTACAGCTGGGACTGAAGATTTGTTGAATCACAGAACACGGTATATTCGTTTAGAAAAAAACTCCATTTAAAAAAATGGTAATTTAAACTAGCCTGCCCGTATAAGCCACCTTAGGCATTTGCTTTGGCATGGGAAAGGCTGGGCATAAAGTCTTCAAATAAATAAATACCCTGTAAAGGTGTTGTTAAAGGGAGAATCGAAAAACAAAAATGTATATACCGATTCAGCTTCACCGCTGCCAGAACTAGCATTCCAACAGCAGTTCCTGCTTTACAGCAGTTGCAGAAAACACTGCAACAGAAGGTGAAGCCAAATGCTGCCAGAATGTTGGTGGAGAGGCTGGAGCAGCCTTTGGTGCAGCAGAGGGACGTAGAAGGCTCTACCGATGGAAGCTGGGGGGTCTGCCACCCCAAGTGGGGAATTGCACTGGCACACCTAACCCCCTTTGTGTCCTCAGACTTGCACCAGCTAAAGAGCTGGTGCAAGGACCCAAAGGCAGTGGCATATTTAGGGTATTGCATGGGGGGGCAAGAGCAATGGGCTCAATTTACTAAGGGGGCACCAATTGCCCTCAGCCCCCCCCAGCACAATGCCCCAAAGCCGCACCCCCCCAGCTCACCAGCCAGCCTCTGATTGGGCAAAATACCAGCTGGGAGGAAATACGCGCCTCTCTGGTTGGAGGGGGGCGGGAGGCGCCCGTTTCCTCCCAGCCAGTGATTGGGCAAAACTGCCTGATTCAAGGCAGAGGGAAACCACGCACCTTCCCCCCTCCAGCCAGGGAGGCTCCCGGTTTCTCCGGCTGCCAAGAGAGTATGTGGCTTCTCTCTGCATGGAGAGAAGCCACACCCCGCAACGTCATGACGTCACGATGCTGTGACATCATCACGTTGTGTGCCATGGGCACGGTTTCGCCCTGGTACGCCTCTGCCCAAAGGAGACCAAGGAATGGCTGAGTAGGGCAAGCAGGACTTTGCCCTGCTTCCCTCTCACTTCACGTCATGGCACTGCCCCCACTACTCTTTGCAGGATACAGCTCAAGCCTCAGTGGAGTGGCTGCATCAACGGGGGGGGGGGGGACACAGTCATGTCAGACTGACTGTGAGAGACTGATTTTTTAAGTATCAGATTTCCATCCCAGCCTATTCACATACTTCCAGGGTGGGAGTAGCATAAAAAATGAATGCGCATGAATCTATAGAACGCTACGTTTTAAGAATTCCATCGCCTCAAGAAAACATTCAGGGCTGCATCCAAATGACATTGTTACATGAAGCTGAATGTATTTGTTCCAGACGTTCAAAACGAATTCGGAAAACAAAATTCGGAAAGTTTCGCCAAAAGAATTGCCACACTGCCCTGAACACAAGTCAACAGATTTTAATGTGGCACGTTTGCAAAGTTGCTGTTTGGCTATCAGGCAAGCCAAGGCAGCTGTAAGAGTCATTATTTACTTAGCACTTCCTAATGACTCGAATAAGCACTTTCCCTTACTTGAATAATCTCTCAAGACTGTGTACAGCGACACCTACAGTTAAAAGCCAAAGTGTGCTTTAAGAAAGGACAAGGAGTGAGAAACAGACAAGCATTTCTAGTGCATTATTTCATTTGGTGCTAAGCAAAAACAAAAAACCCTCAAAGAAACAAGGGGCAATGGGAGTGCATGAATCACTCCCTTAACTGTATATAACTTAAGTTTTGATTTTCTCATAGACTCTAAGATACAGTGTTTTATGCACCCATTATGGTGCAGCGTGCTTCTATGCTGTCGACAGTCTGTAAATGGTATCAGTTAAGGACATGGACAGAAGGAACATTTTTGCATTAACACAGTTATTAGAAACAGTTATTAGAAAGGAGTGAAATGGTGCGGGTCATAAATGTGCTGGAATTATTCATGCTAAAGCATACGAAAATGGAGAGCAGGAAGCCCCCTAGACTGCATAGGGTCACTGTATTTCTCATTTGGGTTCCTCTACTTAGACCTGGGAAAAGAGATGGAAAAGATACCGTTCCTGTCTCAGCTGCACACCTGGGTCCTCTTGCACCCAGGGCTGGGTATTAAGATGCACCCCCCCCCCATTTAGTTTATTATCAGTACCAGTTGGTCGTAGACCAGCATACATTACAAAACGAAAACACAACGTTCCATGCATTATACAATGCATTCATAATACTAAAAGTTTTTTAAAAGAAGTTTTTTTTAAAATACTAAGCAAGCACTACACCGTTCTACCAGATATCTAGAGAGAGAGAAAGAGAGAATTCCTAAAAATATTGTTCAGTGCGTAGGATTTTGTGGCGGATTTTGCAAACAGCCGTGAAAAAACTTGCACTCATAAAGGTGGTCTGAAAGACAGCAGCCATCAGAAGTTCTTTAGAAATATCTGAATGGGAAAGCCCAAATAGTCTTCTGGACAAGGGCAAGATGAACCTAGTCCAAATTTTAATACAGAACAAGCGTGTAATAATACACGTTCAATACTCTCTGCCTCCCCATTTCCACATGGCCAGACCCGCTCGTTCATGGGTGTGTTTTTATAATGCCCATCCATCATAGTTGGGGGAAGTGCTCTGCATCGAGCTAAAGTAAATGCCCTCCTATGCCCCGCGTGCTCCAGGACAGGAAGGTAGGCAGCAGGGACAACAACATGTCAATCACTCTAAGCCAGGGCTGGCTTTAGGAGTGGTGGGGCCCAATGCAGGGCATTCCCATGGGGCCCCCACCCTCCCTGCAGGGCCCCCCCCCACTCACCAAGGAAAGTGCTTTTGGTGCCATGTGTGACACCTGGAAATAGTTGGTGGTGACATGATGATAAGCAGAGATAAAGCTGCTCTGCTCGCCCCACAGACTTACAACTTATAGAGATCCCAGCTGCAGCAGCAGGTGATATGCTCACTGTGCTGGTGTGGGGCCCCCCAAAGTGCGGGGTCCAATGGACAAGTGGTGCTCCTCTTAGACTGAGCAGGGGGAGAGTAATTGTCCCTATTCATCCCTGCGCAGTATCTTTCTAGCGGCGGCTGCTGCTGGTGGTCTGCATTTTTTATTTTATTTTTTTAGATTGTGAGCCCTTTTGGGACAGGGAGCCATTTAACTTCATTATTACTATTTGCCTGTAAACCGCTTTGTGAACTTGTGTTGAAAAGCGGTATAAAAATATGATTGATTGATTGATTGATTGATTGATTGATTGATTGGTCGGTCACATTAGCTTAAGGCCGGCCCTGCTCAAAGCTATCAAAAGACTGGGTGTTCGATAGATGTCCCCCCCTGTATTTCAATGTCAAACAACCTCTGTCTTATGGATGGTCTTATGGATGGCTTCCTGTAACGGAAGTAAGTGTGCTAACGTGATGACATCACCGCAATTACATCCAATACGCTCAGAACGGTTATGCCTCGCCTCTGAGTGGCCACCTGCTTTTCTTTGGCTTGGAAAAAAGGGAATAAACGGGCAGCCAATCAGACTGCTCCGAAGCGGCTGCAAGAGGGGGCAGGAGAAGGTACTGGGGCAACAAGGCCTCCTTCCTCACCGCTGCAATGCCCTCTCCTGCCCCCCTGCACCGCTCAGGGTTCTATCCCAGGGTTGAAATGGAGCTGGAAAAGCAGAGATCATAAGAAATGAGCCCAAACCACTGTGCTCATAAAAAAAAAAAAAGCTTTACAACATTTGCAGCACTGATTAAAAAAAAGGGATATACATAATGTTCCTGCTTGTTGGCAAGCCTTGAGCATTGCGCAGTCTTTGGAATCTGGACAGCTCTTGTTTGCATCCACCCAACATGTTACATAACTGTCTGCTCTCAATCACTGAACTCTCTGTACTGTATAAAAGCAGCAGGCCGCATCCTACGCATGTTTACGTTAATTGCTCTGTTGTCCCAGCGCATAAATAAGTCTGCATCAAGGCAAGCTTGATTGGCAGGACGTCAGCAAAACAACCAAAAAAGAGCGACCCCTGGAAAAAAAACAAAAACGTGTGGCACACACTCCCCAAGCCTCTGCTCCCTTTCATTCCTGCAGCAAGGCAGCGGAAATAAATGGCAGGAGTCACTTAAGTAAGAACATCTGCCTCTCACCACAAGAGCTCTTAAGCAGTGAAGTGCCAGCCATTGGACAGCTTGTGCCCATTCTTTCCGCCAAAATCAACTCCTCTTGGCAAATCACCCCAGAGCCACAAATTGCTAGTGTGTGACATCCTGCAGTACAAAAATCAACCAGCTGTCAAACATAATGAGGGGAACATTCTAAAACGAAGCACAATAAGCAGGCTCGCAATCCAGGGTTTGTGTCGGAAAGCTGGACGGTGCCTCTGTTTTACAGCACAATCCTAACCTGGAGTTAGGCTGGCACAGTTTGGCCGGCACAAGGGCCGCTGTAAAGTGTGTCTGGACCACTCTCAGAGTCAGGGAGGATGGTGCACACCTGTGTGCTGGCCCCTCTGACACCAAGAGTGGTCCAAACATGCTTGACGGTGTCCCTTGTCCCGGCCAAACTTTGCCAGCCTAACTGTGCCAGCCTAACTCCAAGTTAGGAGTGTGCTCTAAAACAGAGGCACCGTCCAGCTTTCCGATTGCGCCCTTAATTACTTGGCATTGCTTCACTGGACAAACTACCTGCCGGCTTCCAGGGCGTGTTTACACAGCACCATTTCCCCATTGTGAGATACTTCCCAAGCTGCAATTCATGTATTAATGTGTTAAGGGAATGATGAAAGCAAGTTTGCGACTTGGAAAGAAACTCCTTACCCAGAGGCTCCAAGTTGCCTTGCCTTCATATGCAACATGCCACAATGCTTTTGCACAAGAACCTCTTTAAAAAAATCAACCTATGAGGGTAGGTGGGGAGGCAGCATAGTGTGAGGATTTTATATAACTATTTGGCTTATGTAATATACTTTTATTGCACGCTCACTGCCAAGTGTTCCATGTGCTACAAAAAAAATCGACTCGCCTAAATAAACAGTGAAGAAGTATTTTCTTTGTCTATCTTGAAACTAGGTAAAGGTTTTCTCACGACCGAATGGTGTAGTCGTGACCGACTATAGGGGGCGGTGCTCATCTCCGTTTCTAAGCTGAAGAGCCGGTGTTTGTCCTAGGACCAACTTCCGTGGTCATGTGGCCAGCATGACTATACGCCAAGGCACATGGAACACCATTACCTTCCCACTGAAGTGGTACCTATTTATCTACTCACATTTTTAGGTGCTTTCGAACTGCTAGGTTGGCAGGAGCTGGGACAAGCATAAGAACATAAGAACATAAGAAGAGCCCCACTGGATCAGGCCAAAGGCCCATCTAGTCCAGCTTCCTGTATCTCACAGAGGCCCACCAGGTGCCCCAGGGAGGCACGAGACACAAGATGCTTGCATCCTGTTGCCATTCCCTTGCACCCGGTACTCTGAAGTAGCCTACTACTAATGTGAGGAAGTTGCACAATCCATCATGGCCTATAGCCCACGATGGACTTTTCTTCCAGAAATCCATCCAAACCCCTCTTAAAGGCATCTAGACCAGATGCCATCACCACCTCCTGTGGCAAAGAGTTCCACAGACTAACCACCCGCTGGGTAAAAAAGTACTTTTATCTGTTTTAACTCTCCCAACTGTTGCTTGGTCTCGAACTGCCAACCTTCCGGTCAGCAGCTCAGTGGTTTAACCCACGGCGCCACCATGTCCCTAAACTACAGGCAATCAAATTCACTGGGAAAAGAAGTACATTGCATTGAACTTGGGAGGACATGCTGCTCAATATGTTGTACAAATGTTGTAACAAATGTACCAATTGTTAAAAATTGCCAGCTTCAGAGTTGTGTCTTACAAATCAAGTCCCAAAAGAGTAGAAATCAAGAAGCATTTAGAAATAAATACCTCAGGTAGAAGGGTGACATAGGCCTTTCATCCTCTTGGGAGCTAAAAATAAAGAAGAAATATCTGTCATCAGCACACTAGTAACTATTCTTCATTGGTAAGCTAATTTGTATCTCATCACCCACATTAGCATGAAAAAGAATGAGGCCGGAAGCAGAGACTGTGCAGATAACAATGCTTTTCTGAACACTGAAAGATTTTCAACTGCAGGAACCAAGGCTGAAATTACATTCTTCAAGGTTACAAAATCCCAGTGCATTCGCGAGTGTTCACTAAGGCAGACCAAGATGAACTGCTGCACAATCAAGAGTCAATGTCCTCAGGAACTATTTTCCTAGCACAGTGTTTCTCATACTGTGGGTCACGACCCACTTGGTGCATGGCAACCTAATGTCAGGTGGGTCCCAGAAAGCTGGGAGCTGCCATCTTGGAAGCTGCAGACATTACTCTTATGATTTTCCTTTTGTGAGTGTTAATAGTTTGAATTTTCAAGTGAGGGTTTTTAAAATTTTATTTTTAGTTCAGTGCTTTTACACCATATTTTGTCCTCATCTTGCTTTCTGTCAGGGTTGTTTCATGGTTGTGCAATTGCTGCAGTCCCAGAATGCCAGTTTGCATTCCAGGAGTGTCATCTGATTATGTCACAATGATTGTACTGGCTGCTTGATGATGTCACTTCCGGCTATGGCATCATAGTCAATGTCATAGTTAATGATGGCTAATGACATCACTTTTGGTGGGTCCTGACACCAATGGCATTCTAAAAAGTGGGTTCTGGTCCAAAACGTTTGAGAACCACTGCTCTGGCAATGCTACAGCTCCTCTAGCACAGGAAACTCTCGCACTGAGTTGGCTTAGTTCATTCAGGTTGGTACCATCTAAAAAAAAAAGCCCAAGGAGCTTAAAGATTTGGGACACAGATCTTTGCCTGCCCCACCTGGAAATGCCAAGGACGGCACCTCCTGGAATTTTCCAAGCTATAGCCAGCAGGGGACAGCAGGGGAGTGAAGAAGGCAAATTCTCACTCAGAAGCTCCTTATAATTCCAGTTTGGCCATCTGGAGCTTCAGGGCGTAATCCTAACCCACTTTCCAGCCCTGACATAGCGGTGCCAATGGGGCATGTGCTGCATCCTGCAGTTGCCGGGCAGTCACGGAGGCCTTCTCAAGGTAAGGGACTGTTCCCTTACCTGAGTGCTGCACTGCCCTTACCAGGGTGCTGGAAAACTGGTTAGGACCGCACCCTCAGTCACAAAAAGACACCTCAGCGGCTGTATGCTGGGATTTGCAACTGTCAAGCAAATGTCATGCGGTTAATTGCGCCACAAAGATAAGATTGTTGCCACATAGGTGGCTTGTTAACTAACACACGGACTGAATGGAGAAGGAGAGGAGGACGACACGGATGCATTTTTGAGAAGTGGCACTTTCCCTTCGCTCATGTACTGGGCGTATGATCAAAGTCAGACCACCCACTCCATACCTTTTTAAAGGCACTGCTGTCTATCACAAAAGGATAGAGTTCCACTCTAAGAAGCAGGACAGAATTCTGTCCGCAGGGCTCCCCAACCCTATTGGATGCTGGGGCAGGCACCGGTAAGCCCCCCCCCCCAATCTATGCTTAGAAGCGACACGATTGTGTCGCTGCCATTCCCCAATCCCCGCTCCTTAAGGGGCACAGGCAGTGCTCCTCAGGCTGGAGCGTTGCAACAGCCCCGTTTGAAAACCACTGCCTTAGTGATAACTAGGCCTTAGGTTTGCCACGGACCCTGTGGAAGTGCCACCAAAAGCCCTGAACGGTGTAGGAGTGCCATGCGGCTGGTATCATGTATCGATCCTTGTGTTTGCCCATATGCGTGATGGTATGGAACTGCGGCTGAACCTTGCAAACCCAGCATGGCCCACATGGCCCTCCTCCACAGGAAGAGCTTTTCCCTACTGCTGCCAATGGCATGCATCGCATCTGCACTGACCTTCAATCCTGAACGCTTGCAGCCCTAGTCACAGCTTTTAGCACTCTCCCTTTCATACGTCATTCGATATCCCAGAGTGATAGCAAAATCAACAATGGTTGTTTCCCCAGTAGCGTCCTCGAGGGGGGGCAGAGCACTAAGTTTTGCAATGAGCCTTACTTTGTCGTGCAAACTGCTCCTCTCCTCTGCCCTCATAGCCCGTAAGCAATGCAGAGGCATTGCTTTTCCCGCAAGGACTGGCTACAAGGGAGAGGAGCGGTTTACATGGCAAGCAAGCAAGCAAACAAACAGTATTTATATACCGCTTTTCAACACAAAGTTCACAAAGCGGTTTACAGGCAAAAAAATAAAGTTAATTGGCTCCCTGTCCCCAAAGGGCTCACAATCTAAAAAAAAAATGCAGAACGCCAGCAGCAGCAGCCACTAGAAAAGACACTGTGCTGGGGTGAAGAGGGACAGTCACTCTCCCCCTGCTAAATATAAGAGGAGCACCACTGAAAAAGTGCCTCTTGCCCAGTGAGCAGGGCTCCTTGCAAAACGTAACGCCCTACCCATCTTCTAGGGATCTACTGTGTGTCCCCCCCACCTTTTGAGGAACACCCATAATATTGTGTCCCTTTGGAATGGTAAAAAGGTGGCCTTGCCTCAAAGACTAACTGTGTTTCTAATAGCGCATCCTAACCTGGAGTTAGGCTAGCACAGTTAGGCCAGCAAAGTTTGGCTGGCACAAGGGCCACCTTAAAGCACATTCGGACCATTCTCAGAGTCAGGGAGGATGGCGCACCTCTGTGTGCTGGCCTCTCTGATTCTGAGAGTGGTCCAAACATACTTTACAATGGCCCTTGTGCCAGCCAAACTTTGCTGGCCTAACTGTGCCCGCCTAACTCCAGGTTAGGATTGCATTCTAAAAGCCCCCAGAGAGCAGACCCAACATCCTGTCCCTGGGCAAATGTTTGCAAACTGACTTGCCCCAAGAGCCCAGGGTATGCCCTGTCCCTGGAAGTTTAGAAGAAAAAAAGGCTGCTTTGTGGGGCTGTATCAATGTCATCAAATATTTGTGCACTTAAAAATAGCTCAGCAATCAAAACAGTTGATAATACTTCATGGCGCTCTGCTATAACCTGAGATAAAAGAACCCTGCAGAAAAAACAACACCAACTTCTAGAGCCTTGTCAGCTTGAGGCAAGCAAAAATGACAGAGAGCACCTTAAAGACTAAGAGATTTACTGCGACATAAACTCACATGGACTACAACTTGCGGCATCAGATACATGAAATACTATCCTCAGGGCCAAACCAGACATGCCATTAATCACGGCCGTGGCCCCTTGCTTGGCCTTTTTTCCAAGAAGAAATAGCAGCTGTGGGGAGGAGGAGGGGATGCGGAGGAGAGGAGAATCAGGGCTGTAGCAAGGGAATAATTAATCCTTGCCCTTCAGGCCAGAGTTCTGGCAAAAAATGTACGCGTTCTCAACTCCACCTCCACGGCTGCTGTTTGTCTTAGTATAGGAGCTTGCCAATGGTAGCTTCCCTCCGGAAGCAAACAGCAGGTACATGTTCAATTATTTTTAGGATCAGCCACAAAGGGAAAAGACACAGCGGTGTAGCTATAGGGAGTCACAGCAAAAGGTTTTGCACAGCACCTCAACATTTTTATTTATTTTGAAGAATTTATACTCCGCCTTTCCCATGCCGAAGCAAATGCCCAAGGCAGCTTACATGCAGTGGCGTTTCTACAGGGATGGCAAAGCTCTAAGTTTTGCATGAAGCCTTACCTTGCAGTAGAAATCACTCCTCTCCTGCACCGTTTTAGCCAATCCTCACAGGGAACAGTAACATCCTGGCATTGCTTACTGGCTACAGCAGCAAGGGAAAGGCGGGTTTTACATGACAGGGTAAGGCTTCTTGCAAAACTTAGAGCAGGGGTCAGGGAACTTTTTTACCTTTTACCCCAAAATATATTTAGATACGCCGACGTTACCCCGGTTCCCCGACCACTGCTCTAGGAGTGTTCAAGAACATGCTCCGTCTCCATGAAACAAAGAAAACATGAATAAAATGCGGGTGGGGAAACAAACTGTTTCCTTACTCTTGCACCTTAATTTTGATAATTTTCCCTGATGTTCAGTCAACACATACATACACGCACGCACGTATGGAAGGTTTACTATTAAATCTGGACATTTGGAGCACAGCCATTTGCGGACTGCTGGTCTGAATTTCCAAAGTTTGGCCCTGCAGTGCACCAAACTCGCGGGGCTCCCACAGCCTTCAGGTGCTTCTTCGATCTCGTGGATGGAAAGACAGAAATTCCTCCAGGCAGAAAAAGGCCAAAATCCTCCAGGGTCGTCCCTGGTTTTTCCCAAGAAAGGGAGCCACGAGCTGCCAGCTGGTCTCGGTCACATGCGTGTGTTGGGGGCTGGTCTGTGCGGGGATCCTTGCAGTGTCTGGCCGCTCGTGGCAGCTCCGCAGGCAGGTCCACATCGGGGCTCCAGCCCCCCTGCCCCATCCCAACCAGGTGCGCGCAGCAAAACGCTGGTGCGGAATCCTCTCCCTTCCAGGCGCTGAATGGGTTAACGCCACAGAGCTCCGCTGCCTAGAGAAGTGGGAAGTATGGGCGGGGGGGGGCTGCAGGGCTCTTTTCCTCTTTGCTAGGGGCGGGGTCTGGGTTTGAATTGCTCTGTAGCTGCAGGAAGAAGGGAAAAGGAGAAAACTGCACTGGGGAGGTAAGCGCGGTGGGCACCCCAAGGTGCAATGAAATGACATTCCTGGGGGTAATGGACAGTCGCGCTGCCAAGACACAGCCGGGCATGCATATAGATTCATATGCATGCCCGGCTGTGTCTCGGCAGCGTGACCGTCCATTACCCCCAGGAATTTCATTTTTACCCCATTTGGGGTAATTTACCCCTGTTCCCTGACCACTGGCTTAGAGCTTTGCCATCCCTGTAGAAACGCCTCTGCTTACATGGGCAGGCTAGTCTAAACCACCCTTTTTCTATGTTTTTTTTTTACAAATATCCAGTATTCTGCGATTCACCGAATCCTCAGTCCCAGATGTAGCCTTCACAGTGTGGTTCTCTCCTCTGGCTGTGTGACATGGAGCTTCAGCAGGTGATCGAAAGTCCAGCTTGGACAGGACCTCAAGGTTGGACTCTGTTTTTTTTGCCGGCTTGCACATGCCATACAAGAGGCCCCTCCCTCTCCCCTTTGGGTCCGCAGGGCTCCCCAACTCTCCTGCATGGGGGGCAGGCACTGGTAAGTCCCCCCCAGCCCCAATACATACTCAGAAGTGACATGATCACAGTGATCGTGTAGCTGCCATTCCCCAGCCCCCGCTTCTTAAGGGGAAACAGGCAGTGCTGTTCAGGCTGGGGCATTGCAAGGCCCCAGTTTGAAAACCTCTGCCTTAACCACTGAAAAGATGGCTGAAAGTAAGTATGTACTGTATGATGCTTTGCGAATTATACCTTATAGTTCTGTATAGGATTTCTTGACTCAGGCAGAATCACCTGGCCCAATAAGGTGCTTTCCAAAGGCATGCTGAGCAGTATTACTACTATTACTACTAGTAGTAATTACTACAGTATTACTACTAATAGTATTACTACTATTACTACTATCAACCCAGTGGCATGGGACAAACTGTGAGCGAAGTAACAGAACTTGCCAGCAGGTCCCTTAAAATAAGACACAGGGCGCAATCCTAACCAACTTTCCAGCACTGGGGTAAGGGCAATGCAGCTCTGAGGTAAGGGAACAAATATTTTCTTACCTTGAGGAGGCCTCCGTGACTATTACTCCACTGCAGAATGCAGAATATGCCCCATTGGCACAGCTACTGTATGTCACTTTGGGGAAGTTGGTGAGGATTGCACCCACAGGCCCACAAACTCTTATTTTCCCTCATGGAAAAATGAGTGGTTGCCAAGGAGTCTACAGCACCATCAAATCTGCTCTGGTCCTCACTGTACCCATTTCACAGCCTCTTCCCCAACCTTTTGACTGATCTTACCTTGGACTCATAATTCATAATTTTTTGAATTATGGTGCTGGAGAAGACTCTTGAGAGTCCCCTGGACTGCAAGGAGGTCCCATCGGTCCATCCTCCAGGAAGTCAAGCCTGATTGCTCCCTGGAAGGACAAATCCTGAAGCTGAAGCTCCAATACTCTGGCCACCTCATGAGAAGAGAGGACTCTTTAGAAAAGACTCTCATGCTGGGAAAGATTGAAGGCCAAAGGAGAAGGGGGTGGCAGAGGATGAGATGGTTAGAGAGTGTCACCGAAGCGATGAACATGAAATTGGGCGAACTCCGGAAGCTAGTGGAGGACAGGGAGGCCTGGCGTGCTGTGGTCCAGGGGGTCGCGAAGAGTCGGACACGACTAAGCGACTGAACAACAACAACAACAACAACCTTGGACTCAGATCTAACATTACCTACTCAGATGGAAATTATTGTACTTGCTAAGGCGTGCCAGGTTTCTACCACCATGTGTACTACACACACTAACCTGCCTCCTATTTGACTTGCATGTTTCATTTTATATCACCTGACAGCAAAAAATAAAATAAAATCAACTTGCACACAGAGTTTTAGATTTTACACAAATCAAGATCCAGAAGGACATAAACTGCTGCTTTTGTTCCTCCCTATCCCAAGATTGAATATTTTGCTGTCCAGTCACAGTGATGCTAAAGGTCTGGATTCCTCTATTGTTTCTTACGGGTAGCTGCCTCTTTTACTCTACTGAAGGTTGGAACCGGGAAAGGTATCACAAGTAATTGGGAGGCACCATCTCCAAGCAAGATTAGTGTAACTTAATGGTCTCTACCCATCTCAAATTAGTGGTTTTGCATGGCGTGGCTGCCCAGGGCAGCTGCTTCTGGGTCACAAAATGTTCACCTGATAAAAATCGGAGCCCAGTTATTCAACAGCTGAAGACGTCACTCTCTTAAACCTATCTCCGTTATTATCAACTAGATTTGCAAAGCATGCTAATTAAAATAAATACTGCATCATGTGATGAGAGCTGTGATTGTCCCCTTTTTATCATCCTTTTATACTCTTAACGGCATGTTTACATACATAGTACATTCAGCTTCTGTTGCTTTGTTTCTTAAAAATTAAAATGCAGAGGAGACTGCAAAGAGGAGACAAGGAAGAACCACATCTGTTTATTTAATTGTTAGTAGTCTGGCAAGTCTCCCTGGATGGCTAAGACGGAAAATGGGTCAGGACAAGGTGTGGGGAATGACAGGTGCTGTACTCCTGCCAATGCTGCACCCTTCCTTTGAATTCAACAGTAGCACCTAAGACAGACCAAACATAAGTTGCATAATAAGAGTCCAAGCATTAGGTTACTAAGCGACTGCAACTATTCCCTGCAGGCCCGTTTCAGAAAAAAATCTGCTTACATGTCAAGAGAGTATGGCTGCAGTAGTTCAACAGGACTATTTTTCTTCCTCTTTTGCAAAAGGAATTAAACATTCCATCTTAGGAATTTGGGTGCAGGGGGGCAGGCCTTCCTCTGCAGAAGATGCAATTGCAGTCTTCACTGGCCATAACATGATGGTGTCAGTGTCTTGTACTAAATAGAGCATTTTACAAAGGCACCCAAAAAAGCTCAGAGGCACAGCACTTGTTTGGCACATAGGAGGTTCAAATTTTAATCCCTGGCATCTCCAAATCTTTCACCAAACTAGGGAAGACCCCTGGCTGAAACCCTCAAGAGACACTGCCGGTCAAAGGAGACTATATTGAGAAAGATAGACCATTTGTCTGATTCAGTACAAGGCAGTTCATATCTAAGTTGCCAGTCTACAAACTTTTAAACTGCTGCTTACCTGTCTTTATTGAGCTATATTAGTCATATGGAGCAGCTTATGGCTTGAACCAGCCAACTAACCTCTCCCAGGGTGCAATCCTAACCTGGAGTTAGTCTGGCACAGTTAGGCCAGCAAAGTGTGGCTGGCACTAGGGATACCGTAAAGTATGTTTAGACCACTCTCGGAGTCAGGGAGGCCAGCACACAGACGTGCACCATCCTCCTGACTCCGAGAGTGGTCCAAACATACTTTACGGTGTTCCCTGTGCCGGCCAAACTTTGCTGGCCTAACTGAGCCAGACTAACTCCAGATTAGCATTGCGCCTCCAATTAATTTTAAAAAATGTTGGCCACCTGCCAAGGATCTTACTTGCCATGGATGACCAGGTGATGGTTGTTCTCAAGGCTGGATGAAGTTTGACACTAAAAGTATGCAGTGTTAGAAGGTGGACTGTTTGGCTCAATGTAATGACAGCTGCCACAAAAGCAGCCTAATAGAACAAAGCTTCTGCTTACCCCAATTGGCCTGGAATCCCAGATTCCTCATAATCTGGGTTCTTTGCATGTTCCAGTTTACCGCATCAGATCAGTTGTACTCTACGGTAAAGGCAACAACAAATCCCACTCTCCGATATAAAGCTTTCTGATTATTTTAAATGTTTAAATCCTGCACACAGGCAGCTTAAATCTCACCAAATTTAATTAAGCTGTGCAGGACTGGAGCCTCAGGCTCCTCAGATGCAGTTTGTTCAAATATAGTTGCATTGCACTTATGGGACAAAGCATGCCTCGGGACTATTGACAAGTACTGCCAGAAAAAAGCAGTTTCCCACATTCAGAGCGCAATCCTAACCTGGAGTTAGGCCAGCACAGTTAGGCCAGCAAAGTTTGGCCAGTACAAGGGACGCCGTAAAGTGTGTTTGGACCACTCTCAGAGTCAGGGAGGATGGTGCACATGGTCCAAACTTACTTTATGGTGTCCCTTGTGCCAGCCAAACTCTGCTGGCCTAACTGCGCCGGCCTAGCTCCAGGTTAGGATTGCGCCCTCAAAATTACTTTGCACTCCTTTGGAAGTCAGCTTGGAAAAACATTCAACTTGTCAGCAAAATGAAATTGTCACTGATGGATGTGGCTTAAAGCAGACAGTACAGTGACAGCCAACTAGGCCCTGGAAGATCCAGGATTCTTGATCCCAAAGGCTACTGGATGACCTTGGGCCAGTCACCATCTCTCAAAGTGCAATCCTAACCTGGAGCTAGGCTGGCACAGTTAGACCAGCAAAGTTGGGCCAGCACAAGGACCACTGTAAAGTATGTTTGGACTACTCTTGGGGTCAGACAGACCAGCACACAGACATGCACCATCCTCCCTGAGAGAGTGGTTCAAACGCACTTTACAGTGGCCCTTGTGCCAGTCAAACTTTGCTGGCCTAACTAACTAACACCCTCCATCTAACCAACCCAACAAGGTTGTTGTGAGGATTTAAAAAAAAGGAGACTTGGGGAAAACAACAACAACATGTGAGCCATCTTGCAGTCCTTGGAGGAAAAACAGGGTGAAATGCAATAGATAAAATATTGTGGCGCCAATCCTAAACTATTTC
Source organism: Lerista edwardsae (assembly GCA_029204185.1). Lineage (NCBI taxonomy): Eukaryota > Metazoa > Chordata > Lepidosauria > Squamata > Scincidae > Lerista > Lerista edwardsae. The sequence continues at coordinate 3,368,718 of JAJKFI010000112.1, read as the reverse complement.
TTGTAGACAGTGAAATGCTGTAGTCCAATTTACAAATGTCTCAGTTCATTATTGCACAGCTGCAAAGCATTTTGAGAGGTACCTGAATGAAAGGAAAAGTCCAAAGTCTCACTATCATTATCTCATTAGGCTTATCTAGAAGGTGGGTGTATAAACAAGCAGTCAGTGGTCCCAGCTGAAAACATGTTTTATAGTGGCAATGGAGTAGCAACTCCCTTTACACCCTAAGCTGATTATATTCCTCAAGCAAGGACAGCAATTAAAAAGCTGATGGGAGATTATGTTTCAGTTAATGTCTTCAGTGACTGGTGCACAGGTCAGAATGCAGCTACATTACCAATATATTTATTGTCAAATGGGCCTGAAGCCTTCTAGATTATCCTGCTTGTCTACTTAATTATTTGCAGGTGATCATAAAAAGGCTTCTTGGTCACGTACACAGCGTAATCACATTTGCAAGCTGGGTATCAGGTCTCTGTCACCCAGCAGCATATTTCTGCATTCTAGTGGAAGTTACAGCCCAGTTACAGTCATTTCACTGGAATAAGCTTGCAGTACAATACAAAGGATACATTTCACAAACAACCTCCCTGCCTCTTAAAATACAGGTGTGTCCCAGTAGCCACTGATTCTGTATCCACTGATTCAGGTATTCATGCTATCCATGTTTCAGTTATCCGTGTATACGGTTTCAGTTATCTATGGATAGCATGGATATTGGGACTCCTATTGAAAAAATAGGGGAACATTAAACAAATCTCTTTTTTTTTTTTACCTTATTGCAGCAAAACCACTGATGTTCCCCTATCTTTAAAAAGGCGTCTCCAGTATCCGCAGTTTCAGGTATTCACAGTAGAACAGAACCCCAGCGGATACTGGGGCATGCCTGTAGTATAGTATCAAATTATTTTTAACAGGCTATGCATACTAATTCCAAAACAATAGCCATGTAGGTCTTCTGCGGGAAAAAGAAAAGAAGGGGGCATCCTACACAGTGATGGGATCTGGGAATAAGGAAGCGGAACGCTGGGCGGGACTTAGTCATGATTGGCTGCCCATCCGTTCCGTTCCGCGGCTGCCCTGGCCTCGGGGGGGGGGGCTGCTCGCGGGGGGACGGGTGGGGGCGCGCTGGGTGCCTGGGCGAGCAGTGGTGGGGCGTGCCAACCCCCCACCACTGTTATCTGTTGTCAATTTCCTCTTAGCAGCATCAAATGGGAGGTGTAGTGGGTGTGGCCTGCACCCTTCTGGGGGGATGACATCACACAGCGATCGCGGCACCATGGGCACCCAGGGGCTTGTCCAGTGGTGAAATTCAGCCAGTTCTCACCTATTCTGCAGAACCGGTTGCTAATTTTAGGTTGGGAGAGGGAAGAAAGGCAGCGGATGGCCCTGAAGGCCGCCCTGAAGGACATAGAACCGGTTGTTAATTTATTTGAATCCCACCACTGGGCATGTCCCCTTTTGTTGGGTGGTTGAGGGGGCCTCCTGCAGGGTTAGAAAGGCCCACAGCCGCCTCCGTGGGTCTCCCAAACGCAACAAAAAGCCCCAATTTGTGCCCACAGCCTCCTCCGTGGGTCTCCCCAATGCAGAGACCAGCCCCAATTTGCACTCAAAAGTGCACTTCCAGTTTTCATGCATAAACCATTGCTCCCGCAGCAACTTACAATGGTCCCAAAATCCAAGTAGGTCCTCTGCTTTAGACCTATCTGAACAAGTCTACAGAATCCCCTTTCCCCCCTCTACTACATGAGGATGAACAACCCAATCACAACATCCTGTTACATACGGACTTGGGAAATTCTGTCTGTTAACGCTATGGTTAGAACAAGTCAGGATCTCAAAACAAAAATCAGATCATGGTTTGATACCTTGGTTTGTTCTAATGAAAATTACTATATTTATTTATTTAGAAGATTAACATCCTCCCTCTAACCTTATAAAACAAGGCATTTGAGACAGTTAGCAAGCTAGAACTCCTTGAGATAGCATGCAACAATGAGCTGTGGTCTTTTAAAGCTTCAGAAACCTTAAGCAGGTAAAAACCAACAACCTAAAAGCCTGCGCAGACCCTGAAAGACTAACACAATGCTCTTGTCAACTCATTCTACACTCTGTGTGCAGTAGATGTTCAACGGCATGCTGTTGTATCTGCTTTGCATTTATACATTCTTTAACAATTATACTCACTATTAAATAATAATAGTTGTCGATTTTTCCTCTAAAATAGATTCCATAACTATTGGCACCATAAAAGTGACTGCTTAGACCTATAGCTCCCTGGATGTCACGGGTTCATGCATGTGATGCTTATATGACTACAGTATGATTAGTCAATGTGGAAAAGCACAAATTACATTTTCTAAGGAGGAAACAGATAACAGAATTCACCATATAAGCTTTGCACCTGATAAGACTATGGAGCATAACTCTTTTGCTACAACTGGCCTCTGCCTGGTCTAAGGACTCAGACCAAGCAGTAAATGAACCTGTATTTCTAGATTGAGGACTAGAACCCTTATCTTCATAAATTGGGGCTTTAGTTAGGAAGATGTTGTTGATTAAGAAGCAGCATTCAATCATGTGAGTTCCTACTTATGATCTACAGTGATTAATTCAGACACAGATGTATCCCCAAAACTGCATTTTGGGTCTAAGAGCACAATCCTAACCTGGAGTTTGGCCGGCACAGTTAGGCCAGCAAAGTTTGGCCAGCACAAGGGACACTGTAACGTATGTTTAGACCACTCTTGGAGACAGAGAGGCCATCACACAGACATGCACCATCCTCCCTGCCTCCAAGAGTGGTCCAAACATGCTTTACAATGGCCCTGGTGCCAGTCAAACTTTGCTGGCCTAACTGTACTGGCCTAACTCCAGGTTAGGATTGTGCCCTAAGTCAAGCAAGGAGAAACTATGCTCACCATAAATCTATTCCCACCACATATTTGAGACCCACACAGCCTACCTCAGTTCAAATATGCCCCCTTCTTAAAAATGAGTTGCAGTACAAAGATCTAACCTGTTTATGAAATGGGGACATTGGTTTTGTTTGTATTAGTTCAAAATAAAAATTAGACTGCTTCTCATCACAAGCCACATCACATTTCCAGACTGATCACAAACGAATGTACTGTACTTCATTAATAAAACTTAGGGCCAAATCAAGGTAGTTTGATGGAAGACTTCTGATTTTCCCCCAAGGCACTTATTTTCCCAAGGCACTTATTTTCAGTTGCCCGAGTGCTCAGAGCTGTGAACTGACCACTTGTTCTGTCAGCAGCTGCAATGATCTCCACACCCAAGAGATTACAGAAAAGAGGACTTTCTCATGAACCAAAACCATTCCATGAAAAATTGGAGCAACAGTCTCTGCAATAAAAGACGGAACACACTCTCTCGCTTTCTCACACTATACTGCAAAGCAGAATTATTTTACGTGATGGGCAGAATTGGCTTCTTATAGTCAGCAGTTCACTAAAGAAAGCATTAAGATGTCAGGACAGCAGGTTTTAATGTTTTTTACTCTAAGCAAAACAAAAATCTCAGAGGGTCCAGAAAAGATATTGAAGCTGCAGTATTATCACCCACATTGTATTCCTTTTATTTGCTATATTACGTTTGGCGTGAACCATATTTATAATACTAGGAGACAAGTTCTATTTCTAGGGAGCCAAAAGAGACCTTGGAAACTATTTTGATTGGAGGTAATGCCTGGACACAGTATTTATATATCTGACTTTAGCATACTTGCTGATTTCCATTTTTAAAAACTCAGCCTCAAAACAGATCACTGTATTCTATTTTGATACAATCACACCCCTTCTCTCACTCATGCACACATACTGATGAAGAAGGCATAGGACTGAATTAAGTAGAAAGAAGCAACTTTTCGTTGGCCCTAAAGGAGTCTGAAAGACAGTCACTGTGCAAAATCTGCAGAGTAATATTTCAGAGAGCGTCTCTTCTGTTTTCAATACAACACTGTAATGTTATAACACAATGGATGCTCTTTGTGATATCTTTGTGACAGTCTGAAACATGTCTAATAGGCAGATCAATCAATCCAACTGAACTAAAGAGAAACTACTTACAAATGAGAGCATCTTGCAGTGCAAGTCTATGTGCTTTTACACAGAAGTAAATCTTCTGTATGAGGAAAGGAAGCTAACAGATCATACCTGCAGTTAAACCACCACAATCCCACCCCTGCTCCTCCTAAAAATAAGTGTGTGTTCCAAAGTGACATTATGGCTGCAATTCTAAACATACATTTACTAGGAAGTAAGCCCTACTGAACACAGATGTGAGTAGATGTGCATAGGACTGCATTGGAAGCGCTGGTTTGACACATGGTGTAAAAACCTGCCTATGACTTGTATCTAGAGATTTCAAATGTTTACTTATTCAGCAGTTCTACCAGGAAAAACAGCCAGGCTGCATTTTATACCCAAGGAATTAAAAACAACTGGAGAGACTTGAAATGTGCCATTTAGGAAAGGAAAAACGCACTACAGTGTATTAATAATTTAAAATCACACATGTACATGGATGTAGATAAATGCACTATAAACTAAACAACATTTAAAACCATACAGCGTATGCATAACCTGTACAAGTGTTGTTTTCTCCTCTCTGCACACATTGGCCCCTGCACACACAATAGGTCTCGACTTTTTTAGACCATAAAATAAACACTGCTCAAGGACGCCAGTATTTCCCCGATTACAACTATGTCTCAACATTCCTTTACCGTGAAGGGAAACAGGAAGAACACATGAGGCGGATGGGCATAGAAAAAGAACAGGCAGCTCCACTTACATTCACAGACTTGCTCGATGCCTGAATATTTGTTAAAAACTAAAAGTCTCACCCCTTCGCCCCACCCTCTCTCTCACACGCACACGTTGGTTTACCTTTGCAGAGGCATGATTTCGCAAGCCATTCTGAAAGTGTGCTTTGCGCTGAAATCCGGCTCTCCCAGCATAGATTTTTTTCCCTTCTGCAGCGAAGGGGCTTCTCGGGCTAGCCCAACGCGAGCCAGCAGCAGCACTGTGGATAGCAGCCCTGCCCGGCACGCTGCCTGCTCCTCCCTTCGCCCGATCAGGCTTGCAGCTGCCAGGCACGCTCGCGCTCTCCGCCTCTCGCTCCTTGCAAGCTGCGACTGTTGACTGCCTGCGGAGGAGCGAGCGATTGCATGACGGCTCCGGCTCGCCTGGGGTTTCCCTTCTCGCTTGTGTGTGTGTTTTTTATTTGGCAAGACACTTTGACCTTTTGTTCCCAAGGCGGACGCTGCAAGCTCCCAGCCAATCAGAAGGAGCAGCGAGTGGCAACCGGTTCAGTCTGTTCACTTTCCTCCTCCTCGGCCGCGGGATGCCCAGCCCGGGTCGCTTGAAACTTTCTCCCAAGCCCGGCAACGAGGAGCGCGACGCAGCCAATAGGAGGCTGCTGCGCGCATGATCGTGGGGTTCCTGTGCCTTAACAGGGAGGGAGGCTGGGAAGGGGGCGCGTGGTGGGGCTCAGGACGATCCGACAGCCTGCGATGGGTGCTGACTGGGGGAAGGGCGACCCAGAGCCCACGTCCTATCAAGACGTGCCGCGCCGAGAACACACGCTGCAGCTGGTTTCCCCGGGAAAGCCTGCTACGTGCTCCTGCCCTGCACGCCGCGGACACTGATGAAATTCCACGTGGTCAGGCGGCTTTGCAGCAACTGTCTTGACAGCACGTCAAGCACGTCGCTCGAGGAAACCGCCCTGTGGGGGCTGCTTAGCCTCCACCCCAGACCCCTTGACTTGTTGTCCTGCAACAGTCGCTCCTTTGATGGGTTGGATCTGGCCTTTCCAGAAGCGGCTGGTTGCAAACAGCAATTCACAGGAACACTAATAAGAACAACATTGCCAATTTTCACAACAGAGCAGTAAACACTGATTAAATAGGCAGCCAAGCACCCCCCCCAATTGGTTCAAGCAATCCCTTGAAGCCTTCCTCTTTCCCCCACCTCAAGCATATTGTCAGGCTGCAGTCCAATGCGCCTTATGTGGCAGTAAACCCCTTGGAATTCAGGGATCTTCCCTGTCCAGAAGCCTGAGCTGTATCCAGTAAAATACCCATTTCTCACCTGTTACCAAAAAGCCACAAGTTACAATAAGGCCAGCTGAAAGAGACTAGCAAGGCCACCCTTTGGAAGCTGCTATCATCTACATAGCATTTCGTTTGTGTTTATTGATCACTGGCAATGTTATATTTTTGGAGGACAGATTACACATTTCGATTTCCCTCTGTATAAAGTCTAAAAGGTAAAGGTTTCCCCACGACTGAATGGTCTAGTCGTGACCGACTGTAGGGGGTGGTGCTCATCTCCATTTCTAAGCCTGTAGAGCCAGCGTTTGTCCAAGCTTCTGTGGTCATGTGGCCGGCATGACTATACGCCAAGGCGCACAGAACACTGTTATCTTCCTGCCAAAGTGGTACCTACTTATCTACTTGCAATTAGGTGCTTTCGAACTGCTAGGTTGGCAGGAGCTGGGACAAGCGACAGGAGCTCACTCCATCACACAGTCTTGAACTCCCAACCTTCTGGCCAGTAAGCCCAGCAGCAGCGGTTTAACCCACTGCGCCACCACGTTCCACTGTATAAAGTCTACTGTATATTATTCCCAGGGCAATCATTAGCCGGGAACCCATGACTCAAGGTTTGCTTTTTATCTTATGGGTGGTCTTGGATTTATGTGGCTGCCTTTAAAGATCACCCAATCCTATCCAACTGTACCTAAAAACATAAGAAAAGCCCTGCTGGATCAGGCCAAAGGCCCATCTAGTCCAGCTTCCTGTATCTCACAGTTGCCCACCAGATGCCTCAGGGAGCACACGAGACAACTAGATACCTGCATTTTGTTGCCACTCCCTTGCATCTGGCATTCTGTCAATTAGACGTTTACTTCAGTCACCTTTAAAGGGAACGTTACGAAGAACAGTGAACAGAGGATACTAAATTATATGCAACCCACTGAAGAGGCTTTCCACAGGTGAAGCTGAAACATTGGGACCAAATTCCACAATGTATTTTAATCCATAGCTTAAGGATTCGAGCACCGTTTTTAATTATGTTTTGGAATAAAAGTATTCGTTTAGGGGTAATCTATAGTCAGTGCCCTTCAGGCTACCCACTTATAGCACTGCTGTGAACACAGGCCCGATGAATTAAACATAAGCAGGCCTGTTGAGAACCAAATGACCTCACCAAAGGTCTGCCAAGTATCAGATCCGGAAGCTTAAAATTTGCTCCTCCTGGGCTTACCCAGCAGGGAAGGGAAACACTTCCATTTAAAACATAAACAATGAACTGTCATGCAGTTGTGGTCTCAGGAGGAGATGGTGTGAAATGGAGGTACAAAAAAGAGGCTGATAAATTATAATGCCAGTGTGCTTCTAAGCTGTTTGTTTAATGCTTCTGATTAAAAACAGAAGAGTGAAGAAAGAGGCCTCTGTAAAGGAATGCTTTTACACAATGCAGGGAAATAAAACTTTTTTTAAAAAAAGACTTCTGAGGTGCCATATTGTTGCTATAGTTTTGATGGTGTTTTTTTAAACACTGGCTGACTGCCGCTATTTCTCCCCTCAGTACTCCATAAGAACATAAGAAGAGCCCTGCTGGATCAGGCCAAAGGCCCATCTAGTCCAGCTTCCTGTAACTCACAGTGGCCCACCCGGTGCCTCAGAGAGCTCACAAGACAACAAGATCCCTGCATCCCACTGCCACTCCCTTGTACCTGGCATTCTGAAGTAGCCTACTTTACTTCTTATAGCTTTCTTATGGCTTATAGCCCACAATGGACTTTTCCTCCAGAAATCTGTCCAATCCCCTTTTAAAGGCACCTAGGCCAGATGCCATCACCACCTCCTCTGGCAAGGAGTTCCACAGATGGGTAAACAAGTATTTCCTTTTCTTTATTCTAACTCTCCCAACACTCAATTTTAATGGATGTCCCCTGGTTCTGGTGTTGTGTGTGAGAGAAAAGAACATTCCTCTATTGACTATCCGTCCCATGCATAATATTGTACGTCTCAAATGCATAATTTTGTACGGCTCCCATCCCCACCTTCTACAATTGGATGCTATGGCATTAGATGCCTCCTAGCAAATAGCTGCTCCCAACTATACTGTACTAAATGTGCAATGTGCCCATACACCTGCCCACGTGCAGTATATCTGTAGTGCACAGTGTCATGGAAACTGTTCCCATGTACAGCACAGCCCCTTATAACTTGGCATCTGTTGGGAAAAAATGCCCAGGGAAATGTTGGTGACAGATTGCAGAGGGCTTGGGGCGGAGCCCTGCGCAGAGCTCCCCTGTCCAGCCCAATAGTGCACTGACTGCCACCACTGCCACCAATACATTTCAGGGGTTTGTTCAGTCAGGTAGGCCCTCTGACAAACGTGGACTCTTCACCGGTGTCTGATCAGGCTGACTTCTGTCTTTGCCCCAGTAGCTATGGGTGCGGTCTGAAATGTGTCGAGCACCCAGTGAAGCTAATCTAATTGTCTGCCTAACTCCTTTTTTCTGAGGTGCCATATTGTTGCTATAGTTTTGATGGTGTTTTTTGAAACACTGACTGCTGCTATTTCTCCCCTCAGTACTGCGTAAGAAGAGCCCTGCTGGATCAGGCCAAAGGCCCATCTGGTCCAGCTTCCTGTAACTCACAGTGGCCCACCCGGTGCCTCAGGGAGCCCATGAGACAACAAATCCCTGCATCCCATTGCCACTCCCTTGCACCTGGCGTTCTGAAGTAGCCTACTTCTGCATAACCCATCATGGCCTAAGGGATGTGGTGGCTCAGTGGGTTAAACCGCTGCTGCTGGGCTTTCTGACCAGAAGGTTGGCAGTTCAAGACGGAGTGAGCTCCCATCGCTTGTCTCAGCTCCTGCCAACCTAGCAGTTCGAAAGCACCTAAAAATGCAAGTAGATAAATAGGGACCACTTTGGTGGGAAGGTAACGGCGTTCCATGCGCTGCGGCGTATAGTCATTCCGGCCACATGACTACGGAAGCTTGTCCTTGGACAAAAACGCCGGCTCTACAGGCTTTGAAACGGAGATGAGCACCGCCCCCTATTCGGTCGTAGGGAAACCTTTACCTTAACTCCTTCTATACCACTGTTACGAAGCTGCAGAGGCCTCAACCTCTTGGCAAGCCTCCCTTCTTTTGCATAATACCCAGTCCGACAAAGAGTTCTGGAGTACTCGAAAGCTTACTCATTTTAATATTACTATTTTAATATTTTAGTTGGCCCTGATCAAGATGTAATCCTTCTGGAAGTTTTGGATTAATTATAAATCAGTCACACATCAGGGTTGTTGTTGTTTTCTCGTAGCTGAAGTGCACACGTCCTTATTATCTAATTTCTACCTAATTTCTAACACTGGCAAACTTTGAACTCTCCAAACTTAGGAAGCTGCTTCTTAAGAAGATAGGACGTGAGCATTTATTTTTCTTTATTGCACAAGACTCAGCAAATCTAGAACAAGCCAGCCATCAGATTTTACAGAAATTGTGTGCGTGTCAGAGAAAGAAATGGAATTTTCCATTTAATAGAAAAAGCAGGCAAGCAATGAAATTTTATCTGCAGGCTATTCCTGACTCTTCCATCTCCTCTTAAAACAATGAGGATTAGAGTATTTAAAAACCATGTTTTAGTGACCTTTGAGCCACTGTGCCTCTGACCTGGTCTGACTTGGCCCAAAGCTCAATCAGAGCTTCCACAAAGGTGCTGGTCAATGACAGCATCACAGAATACCGCCACATGACAGCTGATGGGGAGGAAGTGAGCAGAGGAGGAATAGAGGAGACAGGACAGGAGAGATGGAGATCGTCAGGACGACAACATAAGCCAGGGAAGGAGGCACAGAATGAGGAGGGAGAGGGCACACAACAGGGGAAGAAGTTGGAGTGGAGCAAGGTAAGAGGGAGGCCAGTTGGGGAAGGCTGAAGTGGTGGAAGAGAGCATTGGAAGGGATAGCAGAGCAGAGGAACTTGGAGAAGGGGGGAAAATTAGTCTTGAGAGGAAAGAGAGAAAAGAGCCAACCAGCCATGGGAGAAATTGAGGTTGGCCAGACTGCATTGACCTCAAAGTAAAGGAAACCTCCCCTTTGCACAGAAGACACTCCGAAAGGACAGTACAGATGGAGCAGAAGATTTGGGGGCTACAGTGGTCTGCATGGCCAGTTGGAACATAAATGTTCTTTTGCCAATTCCCCCCCCTCCCAGGTTCTTCTGGGCCCACACCACCCACAGTTACCAGATCTCTCTCTTAGCCGCCCGTTAAAAACTCTTGCCAAGAAGGAAGACTGGAAGGTGGAGCAATCTCATGAAACTTTGTGCGATTCTTGCATGATTCAAGATAGTGGCGCTCAAGAGCGCTGGTGAGAAGACTGCAGCACCCTTGTGAGTGCGCGATAGAACCACTGTGGCTAACAGTTGGGAACTGTTCAGCTATGGTTTCAAACAGGATCAGTTGCTTTTATCAGAGGTGTTCTGATATATTTAACTGTATATTGTGAGCTGCCTTAAGGTGGGATACAATTCCCTAAAATAAATAAAAATAAATGTACGTGCAAAAGTATGTGATGAGACTTCTGGGAAATTTCTGACTGGTATAATCTGTACATGTCAAACCAGTTTTGGAAAGTATTTTATTTAAGATCTTGCTTGCAATGCTCTCCCCTCCAGTCAGCCATGCTTCTGTTTTACTATCTCAGATATATTGGGAAAGGCTGTAGCAGTGCAGGTGTCCTACCAACTCAAATAACAGTGTTGCAATAGCTGGGAGGAGACAGTGTCTCATATCTACTTGCCCAGGAGCAATCATTGCACATCTTGAGGCAAGTAGGTCAGTAGTTACCAGAGTTGCTCTCATATGTGATGTCTGTTCTAACAGAGAAAGCAGAATGAAAATTAAGGGCCCAATCCGATCTAATTTTCCAGCACTGGTGCAGCCCCCAAGGTGAAGGAACAAATGCAACACAATCCTCTAATGGGCGTAGCGCCAACACTTCGTCATTAGCGCTGATGCGGGGGCGCCGAGCACTACCCCCGCATAGGCACTAATGCTCTGAAGCTGACACTACGAGTAGCGTTGGCTTCAGAGCGCTGATGGAGAGGCCCCCTTGTGCAGACCAAAGCCAGTTGGCGCAAGGGAGCCTCTGCCCCATATCGGGACAGGGACTGGTGGGAGGGAGGGAGGGAGGGAGGTTGGGACGTGGGCAGGCTCTGGAGGTGGCCATACGGCCACATCCTAAGACTGTCTGCGAGGCCGCGAGGCCCCGATTCGGGCCGCATGGTCTCCTTGGATCTGCGCCCGCTTTTTAGCAGGCACAGATCTGAGGAGCATATAGGGGAGGCTGGAGCCTCCCCTATGGTAAGGAGGCGAACAGCTCCCTTGCCATGGGGGGGGGAGGCTCCAGCCTCTCCTATGCAGCATCAAATATGGCACTGCCAAGTAGGCCTTGCCATTCCGGCACTGCATAGGATTGCGCCCTTAGTCTCTTTAATTATGAAACAATGGCCTAAAATTCCATTTAAGCCTATTCTCTACCGTGGACTGTGGTGGAGACTGGCCCAAACAGAATACCATCTTAGATTTTCAACCACTGTGCCACAGCATATTGGTGTGCTGTGAATGGTCTGCAGGTGTGCCACGAGAGTTTGGGGTAGGATCATATATTAGTAGGGCCATTGGGGGATGTCAGCCCCTGGCCAGAAGTGTGGCATGCCTTGTCAATTGTCAAAAAACCTGATAGCGTTGACAATTTTAGTGCCTTCTCAGTGTGAAATCTGAAAGGTTGAAAATTGCTGTTTTAGAGCAACTGGGAGATTTATCTTTGCTTCCATGCCCTCAATATGAAAGCAACTCTGGTGGTTGTCAACCACTTTAAACCATTGTAACTGACAGGTTTTCCTTCCGCTGGAAGTCCATTTGCTGCTGCCGTGGGGGACGTTAAACTCAAATCGATGTGACCATTTAATTTAGTCCTCTTCTTTACTACCCCTGCCTCGGTCTGCTTCTTAGCAGCGATGTGTAAGGATAGTTAAAAATCATATGAAAGACTGCAGCAAACAGAGCTGTATCTTTAGTTACATTGGATAGGGACAGCAGACACAGTTACACCAGCTGGAGTTCAGATTTACTAATCGTAGTTGATACATCATCACTCAAGTACACTCCCCTAAAACAGGTCACTCAAAACGCTTATGCCTGGCAGGAGAGTTTGATGGGAAGCCATGGCTAGTCTTTAAAAAGAAACAGTGGGCCTTTACAAGAGATGCCACACCCAACGTCGAACACTTTAATTTTGCCCTACTAGCCAATCACCTCACAACATGAAGCCCTAACGTTATTCTTGGCTTCCTCGGAGGAGGACTGGGAACAGATTTCTCAAAGGGCTTTCTGGGAACATATTCAGGACATCAAAAACTATGCAATGCAACCTGCCTCAGGAATAGTCGAAGGAACAGGTCACTGTGCTCTTTACTTGCACTGTCTTGTCACACAGGAACATTTTCAGTCGGGACAGTAAAGGACACACATTTTAATTATAATCTCCGCTTACATTTCTCCTTATAGCATCATGTCTGCTGCGGCCCAATGAGTAATTTTTTTTTAAAGTATGGTATAATGGAAGTGTAGATAGTAGTTAAGGGTGATGAGCCAGAAAGTTCCTGGTTCAAAATTTACCTCAGCGGCCAACCCTCTCTGTGGTCACAGGCAAGCAGTTACTGCCTCAGACACATCCATCTGCAATGTGGATTAGGTAATATTGTCCCGCTTTATCAAGTTTATTGACTTTTATTTTATTATTGATAAGTGTTCTGAAAAACTGGAATAGAGATAAACAGGACACTATGGTGTACAGTAGATGCGGCTGCTCTTCTGACGCTTATTTAACGGGGCTTGTAAGAACAGGTTACAGGAGATGCTTCACCCAGTCAGACCGTAGCCATATTTCCACAGCCCTTAATAACAGCTGAAGCAGCTTGGCTGTCCTGTGCCACTGCTCCCTAACTGATCTTAAAATTGCTCCATTAGGATGGAAACATTTGGGCGCACACACACACGCACACGCACACACACACTGATGCCCTAAAAAACAGAAGTCCCTTGTTTTTTATATGTATTAGTCATGGAAATGTGCAACATTATGTCATCATATTACAAACTTCTCTGCTTCCCCTCAGTAACAACTAGTGATATTGAGGGTAATAGGGATATACATGACATGACATCACATGTCTATTCTTACATATTAGGGAAGAAGAAAAAATTGATACATTTCCAGTGCCAGCAATAGTCCTGTGTTCTGTTGTCGCATCTTGTTCTGTCCTTAGTGCAGACACAAACCCCCACAGGAAGCACATCAGGTCAGGACTATACGCACTATTGTGGGAGGACATCAGTGGTGTCATTCAAATGATTTAGGAACAGGAACTCACTTTTGATTGGCACTTGTCGGGAACCCGGAACCAGCCACGGAGCCCGTTAGGATCCGGAACGCCCGTTCTGGTCCGTTCCCCCTGAATGACATCACTGGAGGACATCCCCCCCATGAAGAGAAATTCAATTCAGCCTCAATGAATAAAAGAAGATAGCTAAGATTTGGTGTTATAGCAAGTATGCTGGACATGTGGGGCTATACGACTCAGCAAGAATCTCCCAAAACCTATATTACAGCACATTATTTCCAGGCAGCAAAAACCACTAAAATAATCTTTATTAAAAATGAGAGTGTAGAATCAAAGCAAAAAGGATGGTGGAGCAAGGGGTGCATAACTTCCAATATGTTCTTTTTGAAGCAATGCTCCATGGGGACATCCTGTAACTATGTCTTCTTCATCCCAAATTAACCCCAAACCATCAGCTTCATGGCTTCATCAGCTCTCCAACGAGCACTCTCTGTAATGCTTCTCCATCTACGTTCTTTCCCACCCAGCCGGGTAACTCCCTTTCCAGACTGAAGAAAACGGAAGCATTGTGAGTATGTGAGACAGTCATTTAGACGAGGTCTAGATTGCACAAACGTGACAAGCCACACAACTGATAGCTGGTTGCTGTCAAAATGATGGAAAAAAACTTGGCTACAGTTTGACTCCCAATGGAATATTTGAGAATGCATAAAGTACCATGGGACAGCCGAGTGGTGAGTGATAAGAATATTTTCCCCCCTTCTCTCTCTCTGCCACTAGCTTGAACCTCTTGAACGCAGTAGCAACCGGTAATCATCATGATCTCCTTGGCATATGGAGGTTTAGTTGATATGAGCAGGTGTTTTCTGCCCTCTCTTATTCATGGCATAAAAATACTACCATGCTACTATGACATAGACATATCTCCCCTCATTAAAAACAACAACAACCAGAAAACCAAACATAGCATATAAAATGATGACCTTAAATTCTGACTCCCATCAGTCACATATAACACAAAGTACTATATCTTGAGCGGGGGGGGGGTGAACTTTGAATTTCACAGAGTAAAAGAAAAGTCTAAATGGCTGGATACAAGACCTAGTTTATCCACTAGCCTGAAATATACGTCTGCTACTGTTCAGTATTGGAGGTGTTTGAATACTGATGATTAAGACATTTCCTTCAAGATTTGCTGTATTGTGATGTATATTTATATACCGCTTTTCAAAAAATGAGAGTACAGCAGTGGCGGTCCTGCGGGCTTGTCTGCCCTGGGGCAACCCCCCAGTTGGCTGCCCACCCCCAACCGAAAGTAATGGCAGTGACATCATTGCATCACCACAATCACTTCAGGAAAGGGGCACCCGCCCCCCCTTCAACGATCAGAAGGGGTGAGCAGCACTTGGCTAAACTCCTCCTATGTTTGGAAGAGCTGAGCGCTGCTTGTAGCACCGTGAACACCCAATTCCTTTGATACACAGAGGAATTTCATACCACTGCAAAGTTGCAGGGGCAGAAGGTTCCTCTGTGTATCAGAAGGAGCTCATCTGAGCACTGCTTGAAAGTACCATGAAGCTGAGCCACACTTGGCTGAGCTCCTCTGATACACGGAGGAATCTTGTGCCGTCGCAACCTTGCAGCTCCAATTTTAAAAGCATCTCATGGATCAAGGACATGGATCAAGAAAAATCTCTGCTTAAAACCTTGAAAACGTGCTGCCAGTCAGAGGGGACAACTGTAGGCTAGGAAGACCAATGGAGAAGACAGTGTTGTATGTTCGTTGTGTGTGGATGGACACCCCCCCCCCAAATCCCTACCACAGAATTGCACTTTGTGATGTGTGACTGAGGGCGCAATCCTAACCAGCCTTCCAGCACCTGAGCAAGGGCAATGCAGCTCTGAGGTATGGGAACAAACATTCCCTCGCCTTGAGGAGGCCTCCATGACTGCCCCCAGAACTGCAGGATGCAGCAGATGCCCCATTGGCACAGCTATGAAAGGATTGCACCCTGATAGGTGCAGCAGTAAAACCTATCAGTCTCTTATTCTAAGATAACAATCTCTTATTTGGTTGTCCATTAACAGCCTAACCCTGAACTGTCCGGGAGTGCAGCGGTAGCCAGGCATCTACTGCTGCATCCCACGGCAGCCAGGCAGCACAGGGAGGTGCAGGGTGGGCAATGGGTCTACTTTTTAGCTGGCCTCCAAGTAAGGCCATGCGGTCCCGCTGCCCATCCTGCCCGTGCTCCACCTCCCCCCAACCAGGAATGCCCTCTCATCCCGCCAGGCTACATCGCTGGCAAGTGGAGCAGGGGTGTATCTAGGCAAAATGGCGCCCATGGCAAGCAATGAAATGCGCCCCCCTATTAAAACTTGCTGGGCTGCCTTCCCTCCAAGTTGCAAGCACCCCACCACCACCACCCTCGTCAGATCAGATCAGGCCAAACAAAGCACGTGCACGCACACACACACGCACACACACAAAGCCCCCCCGCCGTCTTTTTTAGGACAGCTGCATCCACGTGCCGGGCCACCTTCCCTCAAACCTCCCCCCCCCAGGCTCTGGCAGGCCCAAACCTCCCTCCGCAGGCTTCGGCAGGCCCCCCCATACAGCTGCCATGCCGCTGCTGATCTGCCGCCGATCCACTCGCCGCCTCCGTCCCCACCAACATCCACCAACAGACCACATGCGTGCTGCTGAGTAACTGCTTTGCTTCCGCCTCCGCCTGCAATAGGCAGGCGCTAGCGGGGGCGGGCTTTTAAGGTGGAACGTGGAGTGGACAATGGAGCCCTTAAGGTGGGCTGGGCTGCCTCAGCAGTTGCGGGGCCTGGGGAGCGGGGGGGCACAAATTTGCAGGCAGGGGTGCCATGCCAATGGCGCCCCCCACCTTATGGTGCCCAGGGCTCGTGCCCTTCCTTGCCATACCTTAGAAATGCCCCTGAAGTGGAGAACCTACCGCTTGCCGAGGACCAGTGCTCCCTCCGGGACGCATGCAGGCAGTATCCCCATGGCGCTGCCCCAGTGCCGGCAGTAAGGGCCTACCGCTGGCGGTGGAGGCCCTTTATGACTTCATGCATGACAGTTGCCTGGGCGGTACAAGCGTGCTGCCTGAGGTAACAGGCTCAGAATTGGGCCCTACATTTTGAGTGAGCATGTGCAACCACAGCAGCAAGGTAGTCACCCTTTCTCCTTCAATTTACATTTCCCTCAACAGTATTGCCATCGCAACTCCCAATCTGGGCAACACTGCCAAAGATGAGGGATTTTATGGAAGACAATTCCCACCCCAGCTTCCGACACTCACAGATAAACAAACTTCTTTCAGTGTTCAATTCTCTGGCTAACAAATAAAAGGAAAATCAGTTTCACCTCAGGCTCTGTGGCAGACTGCTGAAATCGTCTTAAGTGGAGGCAGACAGATAGGCCCTCAAAAACCCTTTTCTTCCTTCCTCAAACAACCAGCTGGCTGCCTTGATGAAAAATGTTTTTGTTATGCTATGAGAATTCACAGGTGAATTTCCTGGGCAAATGCCCTCAGGGGAGTAAACACACCATTCTAAAGCTTTTACAGTTTTGGCTGAACAAAGGGAAAGAGTGGCAGTACATGTCGCCCCTTCAAGACTGGTGACCCTGAAATCTTCACTGGAAAAAGCCAGAGAAATTCTCAGGAAAACAAAAAGTGATGGAAAGCAGTATTTCTATGAAGGGCCACCATGCCAAAGAATTCTATGCATATCCATATAAGAAATAGGGTGATTTACTCACTTGATTCTTCAGCAACACTACTGACACTGTAAAATGCACAGTGAAAGGTAGTTTGGAACAAATATTTTGAACTTCATTGGATACTGAATATAAACGAATGTGATTTGTGATGCTTTTGGAGTGGTTGATTTTTATTGATAACATGTCTCCAGTATTGCTACATATATGTTATTGTAAGATTTTGTGCAACATTTTACTAAGTATTCTGTTTTACTGCACATTGTCCCAGGTGCCTTTATACAGTGATGTACTGCAGAAATAAACTCTCTTTCAATATATATAATTGATAGCTTTCAGAATAGTAGCTATGTAAGCCTCTTGCAGCAAAAACAACCTGTAGCATCTTAAAGACTACCAGGTTGTAGTGTTATTCTCAGTTTTCACCAGTTATTGGTGTCGTGGAGTGTCACTGATTTGTACCTTAACTTTACTCAAGGCCCAATCCTATACTTACCAGCTGTTGTCGTTGCACCACTTCTACTAGTGCCAACTGCCGTAAAGCAATCCACACCAGCTGTAAAAGGCACTCCGCCAAACGCTGCCTTCCCAACTGCATTGTCAATTCTTCCACTGTCCACCAGAACAGGTAGGTGAGAAGGTGGAACAGGGGTGGGGAGGGGGCAAAACTTGGGGTGAGGGGAGTTTGTGGGAAGGGTGGATCAGGTAGCTATGGCATGCGCCGGACCCTATCCCTCTTTTCTGCAGCCTCCCTTCCTGTTTTCTCTCCTTGGACTTATGCTGGGAAAACTGCTAGGTCCAAGGAGACCCACTGCAGATTGGGAGGCATACAGAAGTGTAAGGAGTTTCAAATCCCTTTTGCCTCTGAAGCCTCCCAACCTTCCCCCCACTCCCACAGCCTGTATACAGTGCACCCATTTTTGGCAGGGATGCACCAGTGTGTTTGTGTGTGTGTGTGGGGGGGGGAAGGATAGGATTGGGCTCTCAGTCCTAGACTCAGGGCGCAATCCTAACCTGGAGTTAGACCAGCACAGTTAGGCCAGCAAAGTTTGACCGGCACAAGGGCCACCGTAAAGCATGTTTGGACCACTCTCAGAGTCAGGGACGATGGCACATGTCTGTGATGCCAACATACTTTCTGGTGTCCCTTGTGCCAGCCAAACTTTGCTGGCCTAACTGCGCCGGCCTAACTACAGGTTAGGATTGCACCCTCATTGATTGCAACTAATGTGGGGTACAATCAACTGTGTTTACCATTGCAACTTTACATAGAATTGTCATAAACTGTACCTTTTTTATTACGTGGCCTCTTGGTCTGCTATTGATAATTTTGTATATGTATGTGCATGCATCTGCCAGCTAAGAATGACCATGTATCATGGAATGAGGATGATAAAATGGGCTCTAGTCCATGAAAATGTAAACTGGAATAAATGTGGTTGCCTTTAAGGTGCCATAGGCCTCTGCGTCATATATAATATCATTGGTTTTGTCTTTACTTTCTCCTTGTTAGTATCTTTCGCCCTATCAAACTGAAAAGCAATCAAAACTCCCCCGTTGTGCCTTGGCACATGATAAAAGTACAGCTGTATATCGCTAATTGAACATGTCAAACTGTTTTATTGAAGTATATTAGGCCAATGCATTTCTAGACTTTTATCACATGGGAGATTTTGTATCAGGTTTACATAAGGGATTAAAGGGTACCAATCAGCCATGTTTATCCTCCAATGAAATCAAGCAGGAAAAGAAAAATGCAATTTCTTAAGGTGGAACTAAGATTCAAGTTTAATGATAAAGAGGGAAGATAATCCTTCCTATATAGTCTGGAGCTTGTATAGCCCATATGAGAAGCTGCTTGCCAGTTAGTATGTAATCCTCTTGTGACCCAAAACAATTTAATTGAGGAATCATGTTCTCTTTCTTTGTATTCATCTTGCTCTTTCTGCACTTTAGGCTCTTCTTGCAGTGGTTTTTCCAGGCTGACTCACTCAGTTTTTGAGAAGTACATTTGGTCTCCACCCTCCTATGCAATCAATTCCTCTCTTTATTCCATCATGGGATGTTGGCACCATGAATGATGTTACATAACGAAGTTTTTGAGAAATGCATTCTTCCAAGACACAGGCAACAAAGGTTTCTGTGATATAGGTTTCTTTTCTTTTTTTCCTACTTTGCCAACTTTTACAGGGTAGTAGGCTGGGAGAAATGGATTTTTGGGTATACTTTTTCCATAGAGCAAGGTTTTTTCATTGTATAAAACTGAACCCCAACTCCCCTGCAAAAGCCCAAACAGGACAATACCTCTGTATGGAACAATTTAAACAACAAAAACTGCAAAATAATGAGCAAGCTTTGGAGTTCCAGAAAACTTTGCATCAGGATGGATATTAGGCAGGCACAAGTTTGGCCAGCAAAGTTTGGATGGGACAAGGGATACTGTATGTTTGGACCACTCTCGGAGTTAGAGACGCCAGCACATAGACTTGCGCCATCCTCCCTGAATCCAAGAGTGGTCCAAACACACTTTACGGTGTCCCTTGTGCCGGCCAAACTTTGCTGGCCTAATTTATGCTGGCCTAACTCCAGGTTAAGATTGCGCTCTTAAATAGATTAGCCTGTACTAGGTAAAAAAACAATCCTAGCAATGTTGGTTCATCAGAAAAAAAAAATCCAAAACACAAAGTAGATATACTTATTAGGGGATGCAAAGTGAAATATAACCTAATAAAGATAATATCTACTTTGGGTTTTGGATTTTTTTCTGATGGACCAACAATGCTATCTACGATGTTTGAGTGAACAAAGAAAAGGTTAGGATTACTACAAATTGCTTATCAAATAAGAATGACCTCATGACAGCACACTGGACTCAGCTTGTTTTGGGTCCTTCATAACTGAAGGTGTGTAGACATTGGCAGTTTATCACTAGTTTATGGCTGCAACTCATTCTGATTGTATTCCTAGCGCTTGATCATTGATAGCAGTGGTAATAATAATAATAATAGCTTGATAATTGATGTAGCAATTCCTAGAGATGCCAGAGTTGATGAAAAAGAACTTTAAAAAATGACAAAATATTGGCCATTAAAATCAGAAGACCATGGACAAAACACGCCAAAGTGGTCCCCACTGTCATTGGGACACTTGCAACAATTTTAAAAAGTTTTCTGATTCATTTTAAGCAACTGAATCTTCCTGAAATAACAACATCAGGTCTGCAAAAAACAGCACTTTTGGGAACATCATACATATTACATTGATATCTAATTGATAGGCTGAGACTTGTATCTATCAATCAGTACCAGTCAAAAAGGATCGTGATTCATGCAGTTCGAATAATAATTTCAGACAATGTTGCTACCTAGACATCATGTACACCTGTGCATGAAGACACCATCTGCACATGTGCATCTACATTGACTGGCAATGGACCTCCTGATATTTCAAACAAGGGTCTTTTACTGATTTACCTGGAGATGGCAGGCACCATTATCACCGAGCTACAGCTCCTCTCTGAAGTTTTGAGCTAGTGGTAACATATTCTAGGGCATCTGTGTTTTTCTAAGGCATCTTGAACCAAACCACCATCAACCTCAGGGTGATTAAATCAGAGGAGGACAGGGCTATTGCACAATAATTAGTGCAGCATACAATCAAGTGATGAAAAGCCTTCAACAACAGGTAATAATGGAGGGGTACGTCTTACAACGTGGTCTATAATATGAGACTAGGATTGCAGAGAACTCCAAAATTTGTTGAGTGCCTAGCCTAGATATTTTAACAGTCCCCCCAAAAATTTCACGTACATTGTGTTCTTGGGGTAAGGACATTCCACGCAGAAGGTGCAGTAAGATTATTGTGGGAATAAGCTATACTGTTTGCAAATCTGGCATGGAGGCATCACATAATTCCTGTTTTAATGACTTGATGATGTGAAGGTAGGACACGAGAACACCACCTCTGAGAATCAGGTTCAAAAAAGCACACGCACACCTTTACCTTGCTTATGAAGCTGCCATGGGGCCAATAAACTCTTCATAGTTCAAACACAAAGCCATATAGGTCAGCATCGCACTGACACAAAATGAAGCTTTGCTTTGGAAACTTTCAGGCATACCCACATGATGACATAGGGCAGCTGCTTGCCCCGGCAGATACCAAAAGCAATGCCTAGTGCAATGATGAACAGCAGTGTATGATCTCTGGCAAGATATGTTGTGCAAGCCCATTAAAAGACTCCTTACTTACTCATCTGGTGCCAATGAACTCTCTCAGCACTTGTCTTCCCCTGCCCAACTACTTGAAATTTTGGTGAGCTGCTACTAACAGACAAAATAGATGGTTGTGTGTTAGATGAATAAGGGCACAGTCCTAACCTGGAGGATGTGTGTGTGCCAGCCTCCCTGACTCCGAAAGTGGTGCAAACACACTTTACGGCTCATCTGTAACACTCCTGGGGTGGCACAAGTTACCTGTGACAGCCTAACTCTAGTTTAGGATTGCACCCTGAATAATTTTATTCAGTACCCAACAGACACTTTCACACACTCACACATTGTTATCATCTGTATTTTCCTGGTGGAAGTAAGCTGACAGCTAGCAGGCATAGCTCTCTGATTCTATATTTTTATTTTGGAAATATTTCAGTTGGCTCCTGAAAAAGCCACAATACAGAATAAGAAATAGTGAGATTTTACCAAAAAATATGTTTTTTTTCAATGGGCAATGGAATGATTATCTTGTCTTTATTGATTATTGCCAGTTATGTTTTTATTTAGGCTAGTTAAATCTTCATTTCTCTCTGCATACACACTTTTCCAGTAGACTCATGGTGCCCAGTAGACTCATCTGCTTAGTGCATAACACAGGAGCTAAAAGTTACATTTTATAAATTATTTGTTATTTTCTGTTGTTAAACTGTTCTGTTTTGAGTTCTCTTCCACCAACCTCCCACAATCTATGAATGGGCAATATATAGCATAGGAAATAAACCTTGTAATTCAGTTTATGCTTGGGTAAATGGGCATTATCTTGTTACTATGAGTGAGCAGGCACCCTAATCCATCAACAGCAACCTGGATGTTGAAAATGATGCCATGCAGAGCTATGGAAGATGCAATAACCCAGCGATTCCAATGGGTCCATGGCCCACCAGTGAAAGAAAATGTTCCAGGACTAGCAAAGCATTATCATGGGAAAGCAAGTAAGTTTTGCACAACTTCTCTTAAAATGATTATTCATGCATGGAGGTAAGGCCTTTACCACAAGTTAATCTCAAGTTATGTGAAGGAGTGAAGTAAAGTAACCTTGAACTGACTGACGTTAATTTGTTTTCTCTTTGTTCCTGTCCTGTGGTCCATGTACCAAGAATGTCCTGATGCAGGGACCAATCTCGATTTGCAACCAAGAGCCTTTTTATATGTATGCCAGGATCCTTTATATGTATGCCAGGATCCTTTATAGAGGTTATAGAGTGGTGGGCAATAAAAAAGACAGTCATGTCCTCTTCTGGCTCTAGGATGGCTCCTCTCCAGCTTCTTTTCTCTATTGGTTGTCTCTGATCTGATCTAGTTAAAAAATCCTGGACAATATTCTAATTTGGCTTTGCTGATTTGACTTAGAACTACTTTTTACCCATTGCGAGCCTGCCACTTCCTGACCCCCTTTGGACAGATGCTTGCTTTTGCATTATACTTTTGTTGTGGCTACTGGGGCAGAGCTGGACAAGTCTGCCCCCCCTCCATTTTTTTAATGATATGATCCAACTGCAGCAACACAATGCCCTGTTTGCTCCACTGCAGCTAAGGAAGGCTGCTGGAATTGAGCAGCTGCAATACTGCAACATTTTCAAGCTAGCATTAAAAATACTGAAATAAACCAGCACAGAAACAAACTCCAACCCATTTTGTTTCACCAGACACATGCCTGTAAAATACAACCATTATTGTTAGCTGCCTTCACATCCTTGCAGATACTAGCTCTGGGGGAAAGCAAAAAAACAAAAACCTGTCATCTCTGCAGGCAACACAAGATTTAATTTGTCACGCAAACGGCTTCAAAGTGCATCCGACTATTCTGTGGTTCCCAAGATTAATAACTTTGATGACAACACTCTGAAATCATGTACGTCTCAGGTGCATTTCTCACCAGCAGCTATCATTCCAGAACCCTACATTTATATGTAAGCAAATTGTCCTTTTGAATACTAATGATAAACACAACGAAGGCCTGATTTAATGTGGACATGGCTGGCCGATCAAGACTTAAATCCTCCAAGCTCTGCTGCAATGCTGCAAATGTGCTTGTCTGCCTAGCAAATACATTAATGCTCTGAAGGATTGTTGGCAAGCTATAAGTTGCACTTGATGGGAAAAAAAGAAGGACCACTAACCTGGTGAAGAAGGCAGCACTGCTGACAAAGGAGATTTCATCAGCTAAATCCATCTCCTCTGAACGCACACTGTCCGTTACATGGATGCTAACACGGGGCATTCCATCTGACAGCCTGGGCTGTGGCACTGCCAGAGTAGATCCTTCTGGCTTAGACTTCGCAAGCTGCAGAAACAAAAGTCAAAAGAAAAGATAAAATAGGCAAGGAGTAGAAAAAAAACCTTCCCAGCTCTCTCTGTAGGTAGAGAGATTTAAAAATGCAGTGCAAAGAATGACTCCGCATTTTTTTTTCTCCCAAAAGGCAGAAAAATCCCTACCTGCTGCTGGAAGGTAACTTGAGTACACAGAAGGTAACACAGTACATCACCTAAGGGTCTCACACCATATTAATGAATTTAAATTTTAAAAGCTGGGAATTTTAACAAGAAATGTAAAATCTTATTAGTCTGTGTGGGTGTAGGCATGCATGTGTTCTTTCTGCCCAAAGCATTACAATCCCATGGTAAGTTTCCCCCCACACAAAAGTGGTTTGTTTTTCATTACTATGCAGTTATATAGATCTTTGACTCTTAAGTGATAAATACTGCCCGAAAATAAGAGGTGTAGCTATTCATGAGTATTACGTTAGCAAGAGCATTCAATAGCTGAACAATGACTGTAATAGGTTCTGTAATAAAAAATGCAGTTGAATTATGCGAATGCCTTTTTAAACTCATACATGCAGACAACATATATATATATAATTACTCCTCTGCAACAATGAAGGAAACAGCAACTTTACCTTCAATAAATAAGAAGGCCCTAGTGCCAGCAGTCCACAAATACCGCCAACTAAAAGTGTCACGAATGTGCCGTAAGGCACATTTGGCACCGCTTGCACTGGGGTAGTGCTCACTCAGCGCCAAGCCCCAATGCGAGCAGGCAGCCAGCAGTGCCAGCCGCCGGTAAGCCCGTTTAGTGTAGGGGGAAGGCAGGGTTAGGGTTGGGGTGAAGAACTGGGCGGGGACAGGACAAGACGGCTGCAAGGAGGTGGGACCTGGCGGTGGCTTCCACTGCCAGATCTTCTCCCCAGCGATGGCTCCGGCAGCCCAACATGGGGCTGCTCAATTTGCCACCAGCAAAATAGCCAGTGGTGAACCGAGGAGCCCCATGGCAGGAGATGGGGCTTTCCCCAAGGGAAGGGGACTCCCGGGGAGGCTGCAGTGGCTGCCTTGCTCCAGCCCATGGCTGCTAGGCAGTTTTTGATCCAATGATGGTTCTGATCCAATGTTAATTACGTAACTTTTTTTCCAGCTTTTAAGCATCCATCCAAGGCAAGTTGTTAATTTACAGACCATCTCCGGCAAAATGGGGAATCCACAACTCAATATCAAGTAATCCCTTGCTCAGTAATAGGTCCTGAGGCCTATTTTGGCAAACAGGAAAATGAAGAGGCATGGTCCCCCCCCCCCATTCATCACACCTAGCTGCCAGTTATTGCCCCAACTGATGGGCATTCTCCAGGAATTGTCACCATCTCATCTGCATTCGTAAGAGCTTGGCACAAAAAAAAAATAACCCAAAAGATAACATCAGAATCAGACTTCATACTGGGGTTCCCCAGAACAGCACATCTTTAATTTTTTTTAAAAAAATGACTGATGAAGCAACCCATTCCTAGTGATGGATCTCCATCGCACAGTTGTTCACCCATGAAAAAGGTTGAGGTTGCACGGAAGGGATAGAGTCGATAGAGGGATGTTCTTTTCCCTCTCTCAAAACACCAGAACCAGGGGGCATTCGCTAAAACTGACGGTTGGGAGAGTTAAAACAGATAAAAGGAAGTACTTTTTTACCCAGCGGGTAGTTAATCTGTGGAACTCTTTGCCACAGGAGGTGGTGATGGCATCTGGTCAGGATGCCTTTAAGAGGGGATTGGACAGATTTCTGGAGGAAAGTTTCATCGTGGGCTATAGGCAATGATGGATTGTGCAACCTCCTTACATTGGTGGTGGGCTACTTCAGAGTACCGGGTGCAAGGGAGTGGCAATAGGATCCAAGCATCTTGTTGTCTCATGCCTCCCTGGGGAACCTGGTGGGCCGCTGTGAGATACAGGAAGCTGGAATAGATGGGCCTTTGGCCTGATCCAGCAGGGCTCTTCTTATGTTCTTAACAATCCAAAGGAACAAGAAGTTCCTTGAACTGGGTCAAAAGATGGGCCTAAGGACTTCCGGTGAGTGTCAAGAGCAGGGCTTCTCCTTAGCCATAGAAGGCACAGACGCATAGAAGGGTGGGCAAAGGCTGAATAATAGATGTGAGATGTGAGAGCAAAAGTGAGTAACAGATGCTTCCCAGACAGCTGCTCAAACCATGGGCAGCCCAATCCTAACCTTGCCTAACCAGCCCCAGGGAGGCTGGCTGGGAGGCCGCTGGAGCTCACCTCAGTGTAAGGGGATATTTTCCCCTTATCACTTACCTAATCCCGGGATAAGCCCCAGCCAGCCCTATGGGCTGCTCAGATCTGTATCAGATATCACAAGTTCCTTTATCATGGTACTAACTTTTAGTCCAGGCAGCAAGTATCTTAGGAGAGGGGATGAACCAGTGGTGTCATTCAAATGATTTAGGAACAGGAACTCACTTTTGATTGGCACTTGTCGGGAACCCGGAACCAGCCACGGAGCCCGTTAGGATCTGGAACGCCCGTTCTGGTCCGTTCCCCCTGAATGACATCACTGGGATGAACAGAAGTAATCCGTTGACTGCTGAGAGCATCGTGAGACATATAGGAAAAGGTGGTTTTATAAAACCTACTGGCTTCAAAGATGAACATCAGCCTGTTGCTTTTAACTCCTTTACTAATTCAAGGCCAACTACCATGGAAATCATCCAAGAATTAATAATAATGGCAAAGTACAGGGCCAGAACCATCATTCCCGCATGCCTTAGGGTATAAATGTGGAGAAGTTTGCTTGCTCACAAACGTAATGGCTGTGCCATGATAAAAAACTTCCCAAATAAAGTCCATGTGTATACACCAAATGGGCAAGAACACCGTCGTAGGAAACCTGTCCCTCTCCATTTATGGTATTCTTAAACCTATCGTCCACAACCCAGAATTACAGAGGAATGAAAGAATGTGGGTGCCTAGTTGACATTACTGGCATTGCTACAAGCTGTGCCATAAATCATGCAGAAATGCACCAGTCTTTCAAGGGCCTCAGACAGTTCACATAAACACCACTGAAATCTGCTTCCTTTCATCCAGATGGGACTGGAAATGAGAAAGTGGGGAAAACTGATCAACAGTACTCAACTAGAGCTGTGTTTTCCAACCTGTTGTAGTTACTCACAGCGAGCCCTCTGTTCCTTGAAGCTGCATATGACTTCTGAAACGACTTGTAAAGTTATTGTGAAGGAGCCCAGAAGATCTTCTAGCACAGGGCTGTCTATTTCATACAGTGGGCCAAAAACCATTAGTTCTCTCTCTCTCTCTCTCTCTCTCTCCCCCTCCCACCCCAACCTGGAAATTCTTGTGAAATGAATGAAATGAATGCAGTCAGTGCTGAGTTGTCAGAGGAAAGCAAGAAAACTTGAGACTGAAAGAACTGGAGCAATTCAATAATTGCTTTCTTTTCTTCAAAGCTAAAATGAAAGAAAAAGTTGTATATTTTGTCAGAATGCTTTACATTATTTGTCATGAACACTAACAGTGACATATTTGCAAATGGCATATATTAAATGCCTTGCACTTATACTTAATAAAATCTGAAATGTCTACAGATTCCTCTGAGAGTATAGGCTTGCCCCTGTATTCACTGGGGTGTCGTTCCGCACCCCACCGATACCTGAAACCGTGGGTACTGGGGACGTCTTTTTGAAGACAGGAGAACATCAGTGATTTTGCTGCAACGAGGTAAAAAAGAGATTTGTTTCATATTCCTCTATCTTTTTAATAGGTGTCCCAGTATCCATAGTGAATTACTTAAACCGTGGATACCGAATCAGTGGATACCAGGGCACAATTGTACATGAAGCACCATTACCCAAGCACCTTTGAATAGCTGCTCTCCTACATTTTCCTCCATTGTTGACAGTGGCAGATTCATGTTTGCCCTGGACACTCGTAGCCAAATACTTTTCTGCCTGTTATGTAAGTGTCCAGACCGACAGCCCATTCCTTCCCTGCAGATCCATTACTCTAACCCTGCCCACCCCTTCTCCCTGCTGGTTTCCAAAAAAAGGTACGATTAGTCAAGATTTTGTTACTTGGCACTTTAAGTAACAAAAGCCTAGTTTTACATTACAATATCAAGTTTAGAAATGAACTCCTGGGACAGTGAGATGGGCTTCCCACTATTCAAATCCCAGCTTTTGCAATCACCAAAGCAACGGGTTAAGTTCAACATAATCATCAATGAAGTTTTCAAGCTTTTTTGTGTAGACATTATCCAGATATCAGAGCTATGGTCTGAAAGCACAGCCTTGCTTAATGTCTGGACAAGGGATTACTGGGAATTCTATGCGGGAAAAATGCAGTATATAAGCACCACCTTTTTCATGCATTTCTTCCTGCACACTGCAATTATCATCAGAGGTCCAGCACTGTGCCCTCCTGTTGGCTGAGACGTGGCAGGTTTGTATGAGAAGCAGCGTCTTCTCAGCTGTGGCAGCAACACTGTGGAACACTCTCCCCACATTAAAAAAAACTCTGCCTGGTCTGCTTCTTATGTGCATTTCTTTCTTTTGCTAAGACTTGGCTTTCCAAGAGGCTTATGGGAGAAGCTGATCACCAGTTGCTGTATTTTTCTGCTTCTACAAAGAGAGCAGGCCCTTTTTAAGCACTGAACGCCACTCTAATCAGCAGTTTTATTTTATATTTATTATTTCACCAACATGCTTGGTTGTTTTTCCCCCTAAAACCCTTCATTAATATTTCCAGCGATCACCAATCCCGGAGCCAATGATAGTGCCTGAGTTACCATTATAAAAACTGCAATCATGAGCAAAAAGTATATATAATTTAGATGATTAATTCCCAGCCATGACTCCAAGTCTCCTCACTCTGAGGTCTGCAGCTCTAACCACTACTATTTAGACTTTCTGAATCAGGTGCTGAAACGTCATGGGTGACATTCTCCAAGAGTCACATTCAGCACACTTTCATTGTATAGTTACACTCAGGGCACAATCCTAACCTAGTTAGGCCAGCACAGTTAGGCTAGAACAGTTTGGCCAGGACACTGTAAAGTACTGTATATACTCATATATAAGTCTAAAAATTTATGCCTGAAAATTGACCCTGAAAACATGGATTGATTTATACATGGGTGGGTCAATACAGTTAATAAAGCTTTTAACAGCAGCTTGGGTCGGGGCTGGGCTAAGAAGGAGAAAGCTGGGGAAGGGGTGTAGAAAAAAACAGAGCAATTTTATTTACCAGTAAATAAAATTTGTCAGGCACCAACAGACAGCAAGCAAAAAACCAGTAGCCATTTTCCTTCTTCTCCAAGCAGCCAGAGAGGTGAAGGTGCTTTTGGGAATTATAGTCATTATGAAGGCTGCTGCTATGGAGGTGCTGTGCTTTATTCCTCACAAAACCTACAACTCCAATAAGCACCTTCATCTCTCTCCCTTCTTGTCTGGAGAATAGCTTCATTTCTGTGCTGCCTCAGAAGAATGTGAAATAGCTCTTTTTTGATTGGCTTTCTGTTGCTGCCTCTGAACAATTACTGGTAAGTTATTTTCAAATAATTTCATACCCCTTAAGTTTCATCCTCGACTTATGCATGAGTCATAGCAAATTCTATTATTTTTGGCTTAGAACTTGCCCTTGACTTATCCATGAGATTGACTTATACTTGAGTATATACGGTATGTTTGCGCCACACTCTGTGTCAGAGAGGCCAGCACACAGACGTGTACCATCCCCCCTGACTCCAAGAGTGGTCCAAATGCACTTTACGGTGGCCCTCATGTCGACCAAACTTTGCTGGCCTTACTGTGCGGGCCTAACTCCAGGTTAGGATTGCGCCCTCATTATGTTGAACGTTGCTTGAACCGGGTGCAAGGGAGTGGCAACAGGATGTCATCTTGTTGTCTCATACCTCCCTGGGGCACCTGGTGGGCCGCTGTGAGATACAGGAGGCTGGACTAGATGGGCCTTTGGCCTGATCCAGCAGGGCTCTTCTTATGTTCTTATGCTGCCTTCAAGCTTAAAATAGAGTCAGAAATGGAAGAAAAGTCACAAGATGGAAGAAAATCTTCTCTGGCAACTTTGAGAATGCTGTGATGGACAGCTGTAGACTCTTAAGATGCCATTTCAAGTAAAGAAGGGGCTTGTGTAGTTTTTCAGGGCCAAATCCTATCCAATTTTCCAGCCCTGATGTAGCCATATCAAAGAGGTGTGCTGCATTCTGTGGTGGTGGGGAAGTAATGGAGGTCTCCTCCTTGTGGCTGCATTAGTGCTGGAAAGTTGGATAGGATTGGGCCTTCAGTCAACCACAGATCTATAAACAGACTTTTCCCCTAAACAGTTTACAGTGTTTACAGTGGCTAACCTTTGCTTGCTTATATACTTTGATTGCTTGTTTTATATTTGAAGACACTGCCTAGCAATACTCAGGAGCACAAACAAACCAAATCTAGAACTGGTGATAGGGGAAAGTTTGATGACTTTCTGAAATTGAGAGGGGTTACGTGCTTTATGCTGCAACCTTTACAGCCTGTAATAATAAAAAAGCTCTTTGGAATCAGAGGGATAACACCTTTCACCTTGAGGAGGCTGCTGTGACTACAACTCCACTGCAGATTGCAGCACATGCCCCATTGGCATAGCTAGGTTGGCTAGGATTGCGCCCTAAATTGTGTTTGCGCCCTAAACAGTAAGCCACGCTACATGCTAGGCCACACAAAAAGCATGGTCAACTAGTGTATTCAAAACTGATCATGTCTATTTCTTAGAAAAAAAACCAACATGGGATTCTGCTAGGGAGTGACATGGAACCAGACAGTAGTGCACAGGGAGGCATTTTTAAAAATCCTTCCCCTGTGTCATTTTTGCTCTCCAAAACAGCCCTATCCTTTAGCAATTTGCTGCTAATAGCAACTTTGGGGCAATTTTCCAAAGCTAGCCTCTCCTACCACATCCCACCAGGGGCGGACCTAGTCAAAATGGCACCCGGGGCACCCAATAGAAGTGCGCCCCCATGGGAGCCCAGGTCTACCCACCAGAAACAGCCACGGGTAGACCTGGGCTCCACAGAGCCCAAGTCTACCCATTGGGACCAGCCACGGGTAGACCTGGACTCCCTAGAGGGAGCCCAGATCTACCCATTAGAAACGACCGCAAAGGAGCCCAGGTCTACTCGCGGCTGGTCCCAATGGGTAGACCTGGGCTCCGGAGCCCAGGTCTACCCGCACAATGTTGTGGGGGCCACTGGTGCCCCTCTAGATGGCCCCAAGACGGCGCCCAGGGCTCGTGCCCCCCCTGCCCCCTAGATCCGCCACTGCATCCCTCAGTCCCAATCTGGAGGGTCTTCCATTTCACTGCCCCACTTCCGCATGGTCCATTCCAGTCCAGAACAAAAAGAACATCCTAGCTAGCCCTTGAGCTGGCACAGCTATCCCTGCGCCGGCTCAGAGTGTCACAAACATGCTGTAAGGCACATTCTGGAGCAGTGCGGGTCAGTACATGGAAGGTTGCTCCGGGCAATGCAAGTAGGAGTCCAGGACAGCATTCTGGAAGTTGGGAGGGGGCATTTTTTGGGTGGGGAGGGTGGAACAGGGGCTCAGCAGGACCCGGATCAGGCCTCTGCCCTACCCCCCCCCCCCGGCTGGCATTACACTGGGTTTCTTGAATTTGGGCCAGAAGAACCGAGAAGCTCCATAGGGCCAGCTGGGGCTTTACTCAGGGTAAGGGGAATATAGTCCCTTACCCTGAGAAGACCACCTCATGAACTGCATTGGATGCAGTGTAGGCCATGCGGCCCCACTACATCAGCCCAGCTTCAGTCAACTGAATATTCCATTAAATTTGCACAATTTTGTACATTAACAGAACAATTGATCTAAAGAAAAATACAGCTCACTTTGACGTTTACAAGATGCATGCATGCACGCACACACACACGCACACACACACACACTTTGGGATACAGTATCTTGGAAGAGACATTGCCCATTCTCTCTCACACATGGGGCAGGGGAATGCCCCTGAAGATGGTATTGATCATTATGTTTATGAACATAAATGGCCCAGTATTGTCTACTGACTGTCAGTGGCTCACAAAGGTTTCTGACAAGTCCTATCTGGAGATGCCAGGAACTGAACAAGGAATCTTCTGAATGCAAAGTACCTTCTCTGCTACTGAGCCATCACCCCATCTCTCATCCATTTGAAACACCTGCTGTCTATTTAATAGGCAATGCCTTTTTAGGTGATTAAAATGTTTTTAATTAACCCCACTAAACCCAGTGGGACTTGCTTCCAAGGAAACATGTATCGGATTGCACTGCAAATCAACTAAATGACACTGTCCCAGTTGTAACAGAGCTTAAGTAAAGAAAAAAAACACTAAACAAAAAGGCGAATGATGGTAGACTATATATAAAGAGTACTGTAATCTCGTATACCAGTTCTTTAAACAAGTTTTGAGAACATATTATGCCAATACAGAAAGAACTGACACATGCTCACATCACCACCCAATGCATACTTTGTGCATTTTATTCTATAGATGCAATTGCGATCTATGCTGCTCTGTTCCATTACAATTTACATGATAGAAGTTCAAATCTGGGTCAGCTGTCAGTGTTGCCTCCCTCCATTTTCAGATAGGGTGCTAACCTTTATTTTTTTTAACATGAACTTTAGTAGATAATTTTTATAAAAGCAAAATAAAAGAGAAAACATAGAATTAAAATTGTATACAATATTATATATAAAATGTTATATTATACAGTACATATGCAAGCACACGAACAGACACATTGGCCCATTCTTCCTTTGTCTTAAAAAATACAAAAAAAAAAAATTTCAAAACTGTCAGACAGATTATGTGAGCGCATGTGTGTGATGTCACAAGTGCCAGTCAATCAGCATCACTTATAACCACCATTGGCTGCAAGCTTACAGAAGAAGTCCAACCTTGAAGGGGAAATAGGATGCTTGAACTTAACAATTCTAAAGTGTTCTAAACATATTGAATCTTCACCCACAGAGCTTTGGCTGGATTGCTGCTCCTGTCATGTGACAAGAGTTGCACTTAACAAACTGCTGCAGCCATCTCAAAGGATTAGGATATATTAACAACAACAATAGCAGGCTTTCATTTTTGGGTTTGAGCATAAGGCTAGTAGTGCAATGTCTATTCAGAAGTAAGCCTCATTAATTTCAGGGGGACTTTCTCCCAAGAAAATTTATATAGGATTGCAGCCAAGATGTGCATAAAGACACATTTAGTTTGGGCCACAGACAATGAAAACAAACATTCCAGCCAACAATACAAGCAGATTCCAGCTGTCATGGCTAAGTAAGAGAACTAAACTAAGGAGGCAGAGAGAGGTAGCTGGACAGCAAAGAGGCAGCCAAGGTCGAGAACAATATAGACCAATTCCAAAATCTGGAGGGAAGGACAACTCACATTTGTTTTGAACCTCATAAATCTTCCTTCTGGCCCTGTCCATGAAATACAATACAAACAACAGACCACTTTTGCAATCTTCCTTCCCTTCCTCCTGCATGATTCAATCAAAGGGGTAATTGTCTTCAACTGATTGTCCAATGCAAGAAGTAAACATCTTGCATTTGACAGAGGTGATGACGTTGTTGGGGAAGGTACAGCGAGAAGGCCAGGCTGACCGAGGGGAGCAGCACTTAGTGGCTAGCACTCGGGTACCTCTGCTTGCTCTCCACTTTCCCTTTTTCCTGGATCGGCAGCTGAATGGTGGGGAGAAACCAGCAGTTCTATCTGCTGCCACCAGCAGCAGAACCAGGCTGCACAGACAAGGAAAAGGAAGGCCACCTGGGGAAAAAGAAAAAACCAGGAGAGCACAGAACACCAGAGGTTCTTATTAAACACAGTAGGTGACTAGGAGCAATCAGTATATTAAAAACCCAAGAGAAAAGGAACTAAACAAAAGGGAAAGGTAGATGCAAGAAAAAATATACAAGCAGGCTGATGGAATATGGCTGAACTTGGCTGGATGGACCCGAAGAAAAAGCTCTACCAAGGGCACAATCCAAACTGGAATTAGGCTGGCACAGTTAGGCCAGCAAAGCTTGGCCAGTGGAAGGGCCACTGTAAAGTATGTTTGGACCACTGTTGGAGTCAGAGACGACAGCACACAAATGTGTGCCATCCTTCCTGACTCCAAGAGTGGTACAAATGACCTTTCCTGTGGTCCTTGTGCTGGTCAACCTTTGCTGGCCTAACTGTGCTGGCTTAACTCCAGGTTTTAGGATTGTGCTCTAAATTATATACAGTAACAAGCAATATCCAGCAAATGGAGCTGAGAGGAAAGCACACAAAACCCCCTATGCATAGAGAGGCTTGTAGAGAGGCTTGTTTGTAGGCTGGCTTGGAGTAAAAAGGACAAACAAATCAAAATTAATCAAAATTAACACTTCTAGCTAGCTATAGTCCCTTTTGCTAGCTACATGTCATTTTGGGATTTCCAGTTAAGCTAAACTTACTGGAGAGTAAATAAGTTCATCTCCACCAAATTGAAGTTAGATTTCATGGTAGGCTTGCCAGAAAACACAGTAACATTCGTGTGCTTGAACTTAACTAATTTATGCTTGATAATGTCATCAAGAGGACCTGGCCTTTCCTTCCTACTCCTTTACCCAGATAGGCTGGTTTGCCTCAACAAAGCCCACAAGCAGACACACAGGCAAGAGACCTTTTTCTGAAACTGTTATTCAAAGGTATACTGGTTCTGAACATGGAGGTTCCATATATCAGTCACGACTAATGAGGTATCTCTCCTCCATGACTTTGCCTACTTCTCCTGCAAGAGACCTAAGCCAGACAGAAGTCACAATCATAACCCCTGCTAGCAAATTTCATCAATTGATTACATACTGTGTGAAGACGTTTTTGGCCCTCATTTGGCCTGAGTTTCCCTTGAATCAGTCTTACCTACTGACCCCCCCCCCCACTCCAAGCTATGGGGTTATGAGAGAAGGCAAAACAACCTTCTGTCTATTAACATCTCCCTCAGTAGGTACAGACAGTGAGGGAAACAAACTCAGGCTGTGTAGCAAAGGGTTAAAGTGACATTGCTGAAAACACATGTTGAGCTTGTCAATCCTGAGTTTGAACACCAGCCATTTTTCAAGAGTGGCTCACTTTCCCCCAACTACCCGCTCCTTCGCCCACAATACAAACATTCGAGACAGACGTTCTCCTCCAGTAAATGATGGCCAGTTCATTCCAAGTTCACTGGGTTCAGGGAAGAAGACATCTATATGTAGCATACCCCCCCACATTGGCATGCCTCTCATACATTCAAGCGTCTACAAATCCTGTGCCCTTGGGAACCAACACCGAGAACAGCATAAATATAACTAATGAGTACTTGCGTTCTGAACATACTAAGGTTGGGCCAACTGATAAGGCACGGATGTCAAATTTAAATCAGAAGCCCAAACAAACAGCGACGTAACTGTGGAATGGCTACAGCGATCTCTTGGGTATACGTGCCAAAACAGGACCAGCATGTGTTTATAGAACAACTTAGCTGGGATCGTTCTGAGGGGCCTTTGTTGCTGGTTCAACAATAGGTGCCAAATTTCTCTCTTTGCTGTAAAGCCATCATTAATTCAAGAATACCTGTAAAGACAAGCATGACCCAGAGCTCAATCCTAACCTGGAGTTAGGCTGGCACAGTTAGGCCAGCAAAATTTGGCTGGCACAAGGGCCATCGTAAAGTGTGTTTGGACCACACTCAGAGTCAGGGAGGATGGTGCATATCTGTGTGCTGGCCTCCATGCCCCTGAGAGCGGTCCAAACATACTTTACGGTGTGCCTTGTGCCAGCCAAACTTTGCTAGCCTAACTGTGTCGGCCTAACTCCAGGTTAGGATTGCACCCCCAGTCCTGACAGCCAGTGAAGCTCTTCAGGGTAGCCTCTCGGGGAATGCGGCACTAGGAAAAATGACACAAATCACGCAGTTTATTAAAAAAGCAGAAGTGCTTCCTATTGAAAAGAGCCCGCGAAATCTTTTAACGAAAGCAGAGTCAAAACAGACTTCCCCTATTCACCGCCCAATTGCAGACGGCAAAGTGTGGGGCTGCTGGAAAGGGAGGGCAAACTTATTGCTAAGAGCACAACATTCCTCCCAGTTGCTACCATTTCTTCCCTCAGAAAGCTCCTCCAAGTGACGCTGGGTCACGATGCGGTGCCATCATGAGGGAAATTCATAGAAAAAAGTGTGGCTGCTGCCACCAGAAGGCCAGTGTTGGGAAGCTGCTGCTATCATGACAAACAGGTGACAATAAAATGGCAAAGGAGCTTCCCCTCCCCCAAAACACAGCCAAATTTTCTCCTGAAGAAATTTTTAGCCCAGTTCTAATTTTCATTCAGTTGGTGGGGCAGTCAACGTGACTGGCAATCCAACATACCCAAAAGGTTTAATTTTTAAAGCCCTGAAGA
The DNA here is from genome assembly GCA_029204185.1 of Lerista edwardsae. Lineage (NCBI taxonomy): Eukaryota > Metazoa > Chordata > Lepidosauria > Squamata > Scincidae > Lerista > Lerista edwardsae. Next base: position 3,332,505 of record JAJKFI010000112.1, on the reverse strand, counting down.
ACGTCTTGGCTGAGAGAACCCAGGCCTTTGGTGAACTCTTTATGTTCTGACTGTTTTGTTTGGCAGGTTTCTGCTGATTTCAGCCTGTTGGGGGTAAAGATTCTGGCCCTAAGGAAATCAGCCATCTGCTGGGCCAGTTATTCCCTGCCCAGCAACTCTTGCCAGCACGTGTAACCTTTGCAAATCTTATGTCTGCATTCTGAATAGGGACTCTGGCCTAGTTCTCAGGGCCAAACTAAACGTGATGCTGAGTCACATGTCATTTTTCCTCAAAAGTTTTAGTTTACAAATGCAGCCAAGGAATCTGTAACAGAAGACCAGCATGGGACTTCATCCTTTTCCTTCTGGCAGATCTTCTGCTAAAAGACACACAGAGTAGCTTTTCAATCCTGCAGGAAAAGCTGTCAGTGCAATTCTAGGTATGTCTACTCAGACGTAAGTCCACATGTATTCAATAGGGCTCACCCTTGGAGAAGTGTTATAGGATTGCGGCCTTTATCTTTTCTACATCTGCTGTTTAACAGAAAAGCCACCAAAGGGAAAAGGCTTAAGAAATCCTTGCACCTGTGCCAGTTTTCTGCTGCAATTTCTGCAGTTGCATTCTGAAAAGAAAATGTCCCATGTGACTGAACATACCATGTAATACGGTCCTATGGTCCTCATGGACACAACCCAATCCTACCTAACCTCCCTGCCTGCTCCTGAGACAGAATCACATGTGTAGAGGAATTCACAAACAGATGCAAACATAACACCCATAATGAAAAGCATAACGACCATCACATCCAGTTTCTGTACCTTTATTCTTGGACTTGGCTTTGGCGTTTCCCTTTCCACATCTTTCAGAACAATTGGCAGGGTCTGCTTGCAACTGGCCTCCTACAATGAGATGTATTAACTTATTTTAAAAAGTGTGAACGCGGATGCAGGTGAAAATAGAAAAATAATCATTTCTAAGCATTTCCAGCCCCACTTACCATAATCTCATCATGCAAAATCTAGCAAAAGCCCCTGTATAAAAGCAAAGCTTCGAAGCAAGGCTGTGTTTGTACCCTGTGCTAAACAAACAAAAAACCTAAGAGAAGTTGAAGCTGCAACCTGCTTGAAGGATATCAGTTCAGAAAATATATATGCTTTATCTCAGTGGTTCTCAAACATTTTAGCACCAGGACCCACTTTTTAGAATGACTATCTGTCCGGGACCCACCAGAAGTGATGTCACAGCTGGAAGTGCCGTCACTGTGACACCAGAGCCTGCTGCTTTCCTGATAATGCAGCCATCAGTTGGGTTATTTCTCAGTCATTTTCCAATAGCAAAGTGAATCAGAAAGAAAAACGCCTACTGACAACTCTGACACAAGCAAAACCACCATACAGGCATTTAATTCCCCTTTCCAGCATCCCATCTTCTCCAATATGGCTGCTCTAGGTGCTTCCCTATTTGGGAACCATTGATTTATCTTATTTTACATGATGTGTTCTGGTTTGTGAGTTCACAAATTATTTGGTCAACATGAGGAGGAAGAATACAGTGTATATTATATTACATACTGGGGGGTCTATCAGCAGTGAAGCATCTGGGCAGATGCCTTGTGACAGTGGAAGTGACAGTGGAAGAAGGCTTCCTACAAATTCAACTGAACTTAGGCTAGAGACCCTTTTAGATGCTAAACCATAGTATAACAGACAGTGCACACAACTAAAGAGTTAGCACACGAGCGCACGCACGCATGCACACGCACACACATGCACACACACAGTGCGTGCGTGCGTGCGTGCGTGCATGTGTGTGTATGAGAGAGAGAGAGAGAGAGAGAGAGAGAGAGAGAGAGAGAGAGAGAGAAACTCCAAAAAGAATTATTTAAAACTTCAAGGCTAGGATCATTAGTAAGAGCTTCCACAGCAAGAGATTTTCAAAATATTTCACAGAGACTTTGATATTTCCAGTTTGACCAACATAGCTTAAAGCTGATTAGATGAACTCTTTCTGTCCTTGACAGCTAAACAGGTACCAAAGGTATAAGGGCTTCGAAGTTTGTAAACCTTCACCTAGCAGGGACCATATTTCTCATCTCTTCCCTTCTCACTTAAGAGTGCTTTGCTGTCTTGTTCATTATTATTTGCCTCCATTATAAAACATAACCATCTGTTTGATGAAGTACAAAATGATCTGCAAGAAGAAAATGTTCTCATAGAGAGGAAACATAAATCAGGATGACAAACAACATTTCTAGAGATGACTTCACATGCCCATGTTTACTACTTTAATCTTGCTGGCATGAACTTTAGTCTAGATGAGGAGTAATGATGTATGGTAATAATATAAGTGCCCATTGGAATGGGTGGGCAGCATTTCCTGGGTTAGGAAGAGTACATCTACCTTACATTTGACATAGAAGCAATCTCAGATTGATTTACAGCCACCACACATGTTACAGTTGGCATGAGGGTGCTGAAAACATCCCCATGCCAAGTTCTCTTGCCACCCTTCAGTATGGCTTAGAAATGCTAGCCAAGCAGAAGGCTGCAATCAAGCCTTCACATCTCCACTTTGGGCAGTTAAAAAAAAAGGGGGGGTCATTTCACGGATGCTTTTCAATCAAGGATTTTTTTTTACTCAACCTATATATCAACGAAAGGCTGCAAGCCTAATTAGAATTTAGCCTTTGCACTCTTTGTTCCCATGCAGGAACTGGAAAGAATCAAGTAGGAAAAACAAGGAGCCATACACTGATTTTAGCGCAGGGTCTGCTTATCATTCTGGAGATGTGTTGTGTCTAGACCAGGAGAGTGGAAGAATGTTGAGCCCTTGCAAATCAAGCTCAGATTTATAGGAGCAAAGGCACAACAGAACCACAGCTTTCTACAAAGGGAATCTTTATATATAGTTACTTACAACTACCTACACGGAAAGGCTGGTTTACAATTATACCTGGAATTAGATCATCCTGTGCTGGTCAAGTCAGGTGCGCTCTGGATAGCAGCATCATGCTGCCAGAACGCTGGGCGGGAGGAACGGGTGAGCGGCAGCCCGCCTGTTGCGTACCGCTCCGTTTTGCCGGCAAAACGGAGCGGTACGCAACGGGCGGGCTGCCGCTCACCCGTTCCTCTCGCCCAGCGTTCCGGCAGCATGATGCCGCTGGCTCTTGCCGTTGTGTCAAGCAGTTTGAGAAAGCTTTGACTTTAAAAAGGGTCAAGGACTATGCTTAGGAGGGCACCCACTCAGTTCCATAAGCTGCTAGAGGTTTTGTTGTTTCTTCCTGGGAGAGGCCATGTGCAGGGCAGGGAATGCTTCTCAGCATCAAGGCCAACTTAGTGGGAGGGGGTGGTGGTGAATCACAGCACAGGCTTAGCAGAGTAAGCTGCCCGCCGGGTTATTTATTCTAATCATTTACATCCTGCCTTTCTGCAGTGCAGAGTACTTAAGGCAGCCCGCAACATAAGATTAGTATAGGAACAGTTCGTCACAACTATCAACTGCAGGACTTCAGGAGCCTCGCGCGTTCCATGCTCGGGATGCAAGTTCAACGCAGTTCAAGGGTTGGCTGCACGCTCCTGAAAATAAATCCTCTTGGCTCAGGTTTCCCCAGCTAACAGCCGTGGTGTTGGCTGCCAAAGGATGGCATGACGTTGCAAGGATGGACTGACAGCTGGCAGCAAAGGAACTGAACAGCAGAGCTTGAAGGGCTGAAAAGGGAAGGCAGCAGGGAGGGGAAACTAGCCAGATCTCTCTTACTCAGCTGGGTTCCAGTTAGGACCAGTATTATGGCGCCGCTTAAGGGTACTATTTTTCTGCTGACTCTGGAGTTATAATTAGACCTAAACCTGAATGGATGAGCATTCTAAACCACAATTTCAAGCGTAACTTTGTGGGGAGTAGAAGAACCATGCTACAAGTTGCACATATTTGGGCACCACATTTTCCTGATGTTTTTCCCCCATTCTAGAAAAGCTGCTGTGGGAGTGTGCAGTAGCAGTCTGTGGGGGTGGGGCGTGGGGTTGACTCCAGAGCCATTCCCAGCTCCAAGCGTGCCTGGGGGTGGGGCAACATCACCACGCGGCCACCCAGCGCCTCCCTGTGCCTGGAATCACTCCATTAAGGAGCGATACGAGCGCAAGGGAGGGCGGGACGGAGAAAAAGGGCGTGGGTTGTTCCACGCAGCGGCGCCTCGTTGCTGCAGGCGCCCATCGCACTGGTTACCGCCTGCAGCACCCTCCCGCCGCCTCTGGCTGGCTACACATCACATTACTTCCTGCCAGGGGCGTAGCGTGCCTTGCCCGTGCCCAGGGCAAGGCACGCGTTGCGCCCCACGCCGTGACGTCATGACGCCTTGCGTCATGACGTCAGTGGCAGAGGCGGGGCTTCCGTGCACGTCCCTCAGCTTCAATTGAAGCCGGGGGAGACGCATGGATGCTCTCCCAGCTGGGCGACTCCCCCAGAGTACAGAGAGCTTGCGCCAGAGCAGCCTGTGCAGAAAGGGCGCGCGCCGGCTTGGAGCCGCTCTGGCACGAGCTCTCTGTGCTCTGGGAGTCCCGAGTCGGCACACGCACGCCCTTTCTGCACAGGCCACTCTGGTGCAAGCTCTCTGTGCTCTGGGGGAGTCGCCCAGAGCACAGAGAGCTCGCGCCAGAGCGGCCTGCACAGAAAGGGCACACGCCGAGTTGGAGCCGCTCTGGCGCGAGTTCTCTGTGCTCTGGAGAACTCGAGCGGCTCGGGGCGCGGCGGGAGGGCACGGGGGGCATGCCAACGGCGCCCCCGCCTTATGGTGCCCCAGGGCTCGTGCCCTATGGTGCCATACCCTCCCTCCGCCTCTGCTTCCTGCATAGATGGGATTCTGGGCTGCCTCCTCCTTTCTTCCCCCCTTTAAAAAAAAGAGGGAAAGGAGGAGGTAGCCCACAGTGGCAGCTCCATTAGAGCGGCTTTGCGCCACTGAAAATAGCGCAACCCCCCCTCTGAGTGGAAGATCCAGGTGCCGCTTGGAGTTCTGCAAAGTGGCTCCCTGGCGTGGCTTTGCACTGTTCCAAGTGGGGCACGGCTCCTCCAATCTTCGGAGGGGGCGCGCGTGCTGCTCAGAAGTGCGCAAAGCAGCTCTCTGGAGCTGCTTTGCACCATACCAAGCAGTGCCCAGCACCTCCAATACTCGAAGAGGCCAGACGTCGCTGGAAGTGGTGCAAAACCGCTCTGGGCAGCAGCAGGGGTTGTGGCACCACCCCCTGCTGGGTGGCGCCCACAAACATTTGCCCTCGTTGATCCCACCCTAGGTCCACCACTGGGAGGCCATAACATTGAGCTGAAAACTGATCTGGACACAACACTTCTCCAGAATGATAAGCAGATCCTGTACTAAAAATCAGAGCATGGCTCCTTGTTTCATCTACTTGATTCTTTCTAGTTCCTGCATGGGAAGAAAGGGACAATCCTATACTTGTTTACTCAGAAGTAAGTTCCATTATAGTCAATGGAGCTTGCTCCCAGGAAAGTGTGGATAGCACTGAGAGGAGGATGGGGGAGAGACTGCTTAATGCTTCCCCTTCAGGTTGCTTTCCTGCTCAAATTTCTCCCTCAGGTGCTTTTCTCCCCAGTGTAAAAAGATGCAAGGATGGTGAGGGAGGATGGTGATGTTCAGTATTTCCTTCCTAACCTGATGTTCTGCCACTCCTGACTGCAACTTCTCACCACTGCCTTTTGCTACAAATGCATGTTGAAGAAAGGCTGGTCACAAACGAGTGTGACATGCAGCTTGACCTAAAGTCACAAAGAAAAAGAAGTATAAATGCACCAACCTCTAATTGGTTGGCACGGAGTCTAACCTGTGACTTTGTGACCTAAAGTCACAAAGAAAAAGAAGTATAAATGCATCAACCTCAAATTGATGAACCTGAATTACTCAGAACTTACTTCTGAGTAAACAAGTATAGGATTGTCCCTTTCTTCCCATGCAGGAACTAGAAAGAATCAAGTAGATGAAGGAGCTGTGCTCTGATTTTTAGTCTAACACCTCTCCTCTTTTCCGTCTCACAAGAAGAAACACTGGCAGACTTCACAGCCATTGCAATGTTACCTTTAAATGCCATTGTGATATTGAGCATATTCATCAGTCTCAACGCAGAAAAGAATTCAAAGGCAGAAAACGGTCTCTTACAAGCACTCACTTTCACCAAAATAATCTTTGCCAACTCCTCACAAGGGTGTTTTTCATTCTTCTTCTTTGGGTGTTCCCATTCAAACAAAGTGCTATAATTTTCTAGCATCTGGGCCATGATTTTGTTGCAGATTTCCTGCTCCTTCATACCTTCAAATCCAGAAGATACACTGCAAATAAAAGGAAGAGAAACATGGTTTGGAAAATTGGAAATAAACATAATGCTTAATGAGAGCTGTATGCCACCCAGGGCCAGCCTTAAGCCAATGTGACCAATGTAGTCACATTGGGCCACACACTTTGGGGGTCCCTGCACCAGCACAGTGAGCATATTACCTACTGTTGCAGCTGGGATTTCTATGAACTGTAAGTCAGTGGGGCGAGCAGAGCAGCTTTACTTTGGGGTTCCCACGAGCCCTTGCCTCCAAACTGCTGAAAATGGGCCTCCTGGAAGCAGCTAGCAGTGACGTCAACATGCCTCCACCAACTATTTCCGGATGCTGCGTTCAGCACCACAAGCACTTTTCTTGGTGAGTGGGAGGCCCCGCAGGAAAGGTGGGCCCCCCGCTGGAATGCCCCATATTGAGCCCCGCCACTCCTGGAGCTGGCCCTGATGTCAGCCAATCAGATCACCCCGGAAAGGAAGCTACAAAGGAGTTCATCATAATAGAAGCTTCATCTGACATGACTTCCTCAACCTGGCATAAAAAGGAATACGTTTCAGTCCCAGTTCAGATGATCTCGCATACTACGGTCTGTTGCATCAAAAATATGAGCCGTAGAGGTACTAAAGCCAAGTGCTCCTCCCTTCGTGCACACGGGAATCCTGGTTTGTTAATCCACAACTCTGTGTCCAAACCCAGGAGGCAAGCCAGGATATGAAACCAGGATTGATGTTTGTTTCATAGCCTATGTTCAAAGCCACCGATCCCAGTCACACAGCACATGAAACTGTGGTTCACAAATAGGATTCCTTTGTCACAGGTATGTGCTCAGGTCAAGGAGGGTGCATGTGGACAGGCAGCCCAATCCTCAACTACCCAGCTCCTGTAGGAGCAGCTGTACCAAAATGGCTACAGCTGCATCCCACAGCAACCAGAGGCTCCTCAAGAGAAGTAGCCCAGATTCAGGATCCCCAGAGATTAGTGGAATATTAGATCTCTCCAGGTCTTAGAAGGTTCACTACCACCAGGAACATAATGTAATTTAAATTTGGCATCTGTGTCACAACCCGCAAGAGCCAGTTATTTTCTACCTTCCTTCCTATTGCCACCACTATCCACTCTCATGGTGGGGGAACACTGTGTTTATCACAACACTACTATGACCAAGGACTTATTGTGAACATAGCTATGATACAGACTCTTTAGAAGGTACACAGGGCGCCCTGTTAAGCCTATTGGATGACACAGAAATGCTGAGCCAAAACCTCCATAAGGTTACATAGAGGGCAATCCTATGCCTGTCTCCTCCGAAGGAAGCTGATTAAAGCTCATCTTTAATCATGTGCAGCCAATTCAGGCAGGAAACTGTCATCTGAATGACCCTTTACTGATTGTAGTAGAAGCACCAGATGGTGGAATTTCCAAGATAAGGGCTCCCAGAACGCTTCTCTCTTATTTTTTTAAAAAGGAAAAAAAAATCATATATTTTGACTATCTGCAGTGCCTGTTGCTTTAAAAGAAAATTGGCATTCTTTTTTTTATCATAATGACCTTCCCTACAAAATGACCTCATTAGGAGGTTCTGATTAGGAGGTTCAATTCAGAAATCACCCCGAACTGTGACTACAGAAATGCTGACTATGATTTGGTATTATGACTGACCTGGTGAAACCATGGTTTCTGTTTGGTTGGCAAACCAGAATCACAAACCATATTTGAAATAGGTTTGCAAAGTGGTGTTCCTCTTATATTTAGCAGGGGGAGAATAATTGTCCCTCTTCACCCCTGCACAGTGTCTTTGCTAGTGGCTGTTGCTGGTGGTGTTCTGCATTTTTTAGATTATGAGCCCTTTGGGGGCAGGGAGCCATTTAACTTTTTTATTATTTGCCTGTAAGCCAGTTTGGGAACTTCATGTTGAAGTTTTTGATTGATTGATTATTTGAGCCATCTATGGCTCCTATGATGTCTGCCTGGATAAATGATAGTTACAACGCTTGTACTGCCCACAAAGGTATCCGTTTGTAAAATAAGCAGCATGTTTCCACTGGTTCACAAATGGCCACATGCCAGGAAAGTAGTAGGAAACTACTAAAGCAAAAAAATAATAAATAGGGGTATATGTGATTTGTTGAAATCCGCTGTTTAGATGTTAACCATCTTTTCGCAGTTAAAATATCTGAATAAAAATACAAAACACCACATTTTGGCGTTTAAGGTATTTTCCAGAAATTAAAATATACTACTTTTCCAATTAGAAATAATATTGTGGCTGTATCTGTTAACACTATATCACTTATATCATATATCTAGTACACTTTAAAAGCATTTAAAATTAATAAAAATGAGAACTTGGATTGAGAACAACAACACATAACACCGCAATTTGCTGTTTTAATCAAGAAATTTTGGAAAAAAATATCACCAAAAAACTACACCTCTAATAATAAACAAACACACCCAATATCACGTGCTGAATTCTAGGAAGAGAAATGCTGACTTCTACAACCTACATAAATTATGCAGGCTGGAATTATGTCTGTTCATAATTATGCCAGTTATGTTTGGAATTACATCACAACTCAGCATGTGTTTTTTAGATGCCACAAGCATTTATTTTTTCCACTATTCATGCAAAACTCTCCCATTCCCACTTAAACGCACTGCAAATTTTCATCTTTATTTATTTATTTTTATTTATTTGAAGAATTTATACCCCACCTTTCCCATGCCGAAGCAAATACCCAAGGAGGCTTACATGAGCAGGCTAGTCTAAACCACCATTTTTTTTTTCCAATGGGGTTTTTACAAATCTATAGTATTCTTGTGATCTGCCAATCCTCAGGCCCAGATGTAGCCTTCACAGTGTGGTTCTCTCCTTTTAGCTGCCTGCCATCAAGCCTCAGCAGGCAATTACAAGTCAAGCCTGGACAGGTCCTCAAGGTCGTATTCCCTTCTTTGCCGGCTGGCCTCCTCACACATTCCACCGCAACTCTCACTTGCAATGAGCTAATCAGCTCCACAGCGACTCTGTTCTGCCACCACAGGTACTGCAGCTTGTCACAGCCTGGTATTCGTCTCCCATCCAAAAGCAAACCACAGATTTTCCTGCTTAGCTTCAGGCAGTACCAGCAGCTCAACCATCAGTCCACACCTCCTGCCCTCATATCTTCCATATCTACCTACCTTCATATCTTCCATAATATGAAACCTTTTGAACTACCCATTTCTTTTCTGCCCACAATCCGCAAAGTCTTGCACAACAGGGCCTTCCCTGGTTTTGTTTTGTTTTTTAAAACATTGTTTGACCAATGCAAGACCTATCTTGGGCAAGACATCATTTTGCAAGCATATGCAGAAAGGAAACAGTGAGACCATGCAAAAGGTACTATGGGCTGTTAGAAGCAGCTTCTAGCAAAGGCTCCACTTATATGCCAAAATAAGCAGCACAAGTATTATGGATGCTGCCTTGTCTTAGCCTAATGCCCAATTACTGAGGGCCCAATCCTGAAGCAGGCAGTAAGTTGTTACTGGACAGCCAGTGTATCCCTAATCATGGGGAGGGTACAGCATTTGTCCATACAAATAAATGCTATAAGTGTAATGGGAGAGGGCTACAGAAAGCATCAGAAAGGCTTGCTTTGCTTGGATGCTTTGTAACTATGAACAATGCCTAAGACAGGACACCTGTAGAAGACCCATGTGTAGACTGAGCATAAGGAGGGGGAGAGCGTTGGCACCTGCTGGCCCAACCATTTATTTGACTGAAGGTCCAACACAGATGCCTTAGAACAGTGTTTCTAAACCACTGGTACTTGTACCAATGGTGACAGTAGAAGTGGCATATGGTATTATTCACAGGGCCCCAAGACCCCAGCTGCCTGGCAGCAAGACCAACAATGCAATGTGACAAGCATGAGGATCGGCTTGGCAGACAGAGCTCCAGCATGTGCTTTCCATGTACTCAAAAAGCCCCAAGCCTCTTACCTGTATGTGTCGCATTGCGTCTAACCTCCCAATCCAGAAGTAACTGGCGATTACATCATTGCCAGTTACTTCCAGTGGTACTTCCAATAGGTGGACCTTCCAAAGTGGTAAGGTAAAGGTTTCCCTACGTCCGAATGGTCTAGTCGTGACCAGTGATGGCATGCTGGCAGAACGGGCTGGTACACCGTACCGCTTCCTCCGGAGGGGCTGGCAGCGAAGGGCACCATTGCGCGGCAGTGGAGCGAAATGGAGCGATTCCGGGCACAGGGAGGCGTGGCCGGGCTCGGCCATCGGGGCGGAGAGCTGCCAATCACCTGGGTGTTCCGGTTCTTGGCGTGCCCGGATGACATCACTGGTCGTGACCAACTGTAGGGGGTGGTGCTCATCTCCATTTCGAAGCCTGTAGAGCCGGCGTTTGTCAAAGGACAAGCTTCTGTGGTCATGTAGCCAGCATGACTATACGCTGTAGCACATGGAACTCCGTTACTTTCCCACCAAAGTGGTACCTATTTATCTACTCGCATTTTTAGGTGTTTTTGAACCACTAGGTTGGCAGGAGCTGGGACAAGCAACGGGAGCTCACTCAGTTGCGTGGTCTCAAACTGCCAACCTTCCAGTCAACAGCTCGGTGGTTTAACCCGCAGCGCCACCACGACCCTCCAAAGTGGTAGCAGGGGACAAATGTGAGAAACTCTGCCTTAGAATACTGTGTAAAATAGGGATTTTATTCCTGTCGAAGCCTGTTTGTATCCCTAGATGTTGCATTGTGGCTGTGCTTTTTTAATTACTGTATGCCACATAACAATATGCAAGAAAAGTCGGGCTGAAAGTTAAGGAAGACTGTGCATAGAACTAAAATCTTGCACCAAGAAGCAGGTCTGGAAGGAAGCGAGGACAGAGGGAAAAGGTGCCCCAAACAAGTAGGGCCTATGTATCTCAGGTGTGGGGGGAACCTAATGTGCGAAATGGGTAATGAATAGCTCTGAACACACACTACTAGTATAATTCCCAAACAGTGGAAGCATATTTTGCATGTGGCTATAAAGATGGGATGTTGCTGAGCAAATGCCAAGTCTAGCAGGCGCCGCAATGCACCATATAAGCGGTCCCTCCCACTCTCAATTGGAGTCATTCAGGGAAGCAACAGCGATGTACAGGCACTCACCTCCAATTGCTTTCGCTGCCCCAAATGGCTCTGACAGCAAGTGGGAAGGGCCGCTTTACATGGCGCTTTGTGGCACCTGCTGTATTTACCATGCAGCCCCCCTTCTGGCTACGCTACTGCCAACCCCAACCTCTTATTTGGGTCCCCAGGCCCCTGCCCCCTCTCATGCTCCACTCTTGGTCGGTCTGCCTCAGATGCCCTGCTCAGCCATCCCGTCACTAAAAGCAAACAGGACGTAGGCAAGGTCAACTCTAATTTGCCCCTGAATGACTATCCAATAACTGTTTCATTCCTTACCGGTACAGAGGAGATCTTGGTGTGAACCAGTGACCTACATCTAAAAGGTTTCACATCACATTAGTGCTCCGTGAATCACTCAGTCCAACCTAATCTGATTACAACAGATTAGCATTTCATTAAAAGCCTTTGAGGAATCCGACTGCATGGAAGTAAGGCACTATAATCCCAAGTGAATCAAGGCCAGTCACATTGGCACCAGTTCAGCCAGATCCCCATTTCCAGCAAACTACCTCCAGGGATGAGAGTTTTGCCCTATTCCACCCAGGAAGCAACAAAGGTCCAGGAACATGAACTGGGTTTTCAGCAGGACATCCAAAAGCTGCTCTCATTAAAGAGCACCCAATTTGAGAAATTTAAAATGTATCACTTAAGACTAAATCAAGCCATACTTACCTGATTGTTCAGAATTGTTCCACAATTGCCATGCAAGGCAGTTAACGAAATATAACTAAAGAATCATTAAAAGCTATCGTGTCAAAGCAAGGCAGCTTAAGCTCACCCACCCACCTCTTCAACAATCAAAGTGAACTACACCCAAGACCTGATTGAGCAAGTGAGAATTTGCCTCACCCATAAAAGGTAAGAGCAAAGTGGATCTCCCTTGAGGGGGACTCCCCTAAGAATGGTGGACTTGAGGGGGATCAATGGGTGTAACCCCCCGCCGTGGGCAGTGGGCTGGGTGAGGGCAGTGGCAGCACTCCTTCCCTCCCACCTGCCTGTGCCCCTGAGGTCCAGATTGCTCCAGGAAGCAGTTTCCACTGAAGCTGCTTCTCGGAGCAACCAAATGCAGTCCGAAGAGACGAGCCAATTTCTTAGCCGCATCTGGCTGCTCTGAGAAGAGGCTTCCATGGCCTCTTCTTGGAGTGACCAGACACGGCTGCAAAGCACCACTCACCCCTCCGAGAAGGGATGGGTGGCTCTTGGTTGCTGCGTCATTCGGGGAAGCAGAATAAAACACAGGCAACCAGCACAGGCAAGAGAGTAGGGAAACCACACAAATAAAGGTTTGCCTGAACGTTTGAAACGGATCATGGTGGGGCATTATGTTTGCACCAACCACAGTTTCCCTTTTTTGATGCATTATTTCTTTTCATTGTTTGCTTTATAATATTTTGATTACATTTTTTTTCATTTTTAACAGAACATGAGCCATCCCAACAGCCTCAAGGTGGCATACAACTATCCAGATGCATTTAAGCAGACGGGTAAAGGCTGAGGACCCTTGGTTACTCTGCCATCAATTCCCCCCCCCCAAGCATTTTACTATTCTAAGCAATAATCCAGCTTTAATCTCCCTTGTACAAACACAGATGGAGGAAGACTGTTATTATTCATTTTGCTTAAACTAAAAGCGGGTACTGTACAGAGACATAAGCAGTAGGTTTTTTATAGTTAAATATTCTCCAGAGTCACATATAAAACTGGTCGTAAGATTGCAGGGTGACTAAAATCATTATGTAAGATTAAGTGGCATGACTCTGAAATTCAAGCAATACCTTCATTGCTCACATTGTTATTGGCCCACCTTCATGGGACAAAGTGAGACTGGCAAGGGCAATCAATGAAAAAGAGAGGCAAAGTGCATGCAGGCAGGTTATGTGCGCCCACACACATTTGCTGGGGCAGCTGCTGCCCAGATATGAGCAGTAAAAACAGGTGGAAGGATGACAAACTCAGGATGACGAACTCAGGAAATGTAACAATGTTTGTTGTGCCTGATTAGATCATGGACACTTATATTCCAATATCCCGTCTCAAAGGATGACTATACTTTCTGTGTTTCCCAGGAACCTGCAAAACCTGTGTTGTTGGCCACTATGGAGCAACATGTATGCATGAGAGCACAATCCTATACCCCCGTTGCGCCATCGCAAACATGCCATAAAGTGCATCATTGTCGGCGGTACCTCGTAGCAGCGCCAACACTTGGGTGCAGCCACAACCGCCAGCAGTGCTGACCTTGTGCCGGTCGAGCGGTGGAGGTGCACGGCCAGCACTGGGCCTTGCTGGGGCGTTCCAGAGGCATGACGGGGGCATAACTGGGTGGCGCAGTGGGCGGAGACAGGGGTTGTGACACAGGATGGCCATCGTGCCAAATCCTAAACCCCGTCCCCAGCCTCAGCGGACCCGATTTGGGCTGCTCCCTTGCACGAGATCCGATCTGAGCAGCCCCATAGGGATGACTGGGGCTTATGCGGGTGCAAGGGGAAAACCTCCCCTTGGCCTGCACTTCACTGCTGCTGCCTCCTAGTGGGCTTTAGGATACAGCCCTGTTATGTCGGCCTTACAATGTCAGCCTTACTTAGGATTGGGCTGCCCATGAAGTTGCTTTGTACCACTGATCCACCTCATTCAGCACTCTTGACCTCAACTAAGAACAGCTCTCCAAGGTATTTCCCGGCCTTCCTACCTGGGATTCTACAGTTACTGGGTCTTAACCGGAAACCTTATGCAAGCAAAACACATTTGCGACAACCGAGCTATGGTGTCTTATGGGTTCTCTACTCAAATGACCAGACTTGCCAACCGTCCAATTCCACCATAATTCCACTGCAAATATTTTTCTTAGATGCTGAACTGATGCTCTTTTTGCTTCAGGTTGCACTACCGACATTTCCTTTTGCATCATCTTAGCCCTACGTAGCTGTTGTTGGAAGTTTCAAAGCCAGAGGCTGTCAACACAATTTGCATACCATACTAATAAAAGTTCCTCAGAGATCCTTTTCATGAATTTGCCGATTCAATGGCCAACGCTTCTCAGATTCTACCAGCCCACAAATAAGCCAGTCACGAGGGGAAATGCACAAACACATGCTTATCAAGATCGGGAGCAAAACATTTACAGAGAAAAACATTCTTGTCTTGCAGAACAAGTACCAGCCTGAAACAGTTGAAGGAATTTTAGAATCTCCAGAAGAGCAAGAGATTTGGCAAGTGCAAAGGAGACTGCAATACAATAGCACTCCAGTAATATCAATAGCTGTCATTGAACAAACTGTTCATGTCAGGATACAAAGCTTTTTGTATCTGAACTCGACAGCTAAATGGACAAAAAAAAAGTTTAGAGAAAATACCGCCTGCATTGTAAAATAAACACATCACCAGCTCACAGGGTCACTGTAGCACTTGACTTCTAGTAGAAATATTGCAGCTTTAGTATACAAACTAATTTATTACATAATCATAATTTATCAGTCAATTACACTGGCAATAACACACACCAAGGAACCTGCCCAAATTATCCCAGCATACATCACGCTCTTATCAAACCGTGTTTGTTGATTGCTAGAACAGGATTTCCTGCATACTTGACTATTCAACCAGCACAATAGATCAAAATCAGGCAGGAACATTAGCAGCCCAATCCGATCCAACTTCCCAGTGCACAGGCAGCCACAATTTAGTCCTGAGGAAAGGGAACAAATGTTCCCTTACTTTGAGGAGGCCTCCATGATAGCTCCCCTACTGCAGGATGCAGTGCACGCCACATTAACACGGCGCTCGAAAGTTGGATAGGATTTGGCCCTAGAACAGCCCTGCTGGATGATAGATGGGCCAAACCCAGATGCCATCACCTCATTAGTTCTAGTAAACCAATATAGCTGCTAGTCAATTTTGCGGTCAACCCCTAACGCTGCCCCTGGGCCTAATTTCTTCTTCATACTTGACTGAAGAACTTACTGGAAACAATTTGGTCCAAAAACAGTAGCAAGGTTGGAAAGAGTCATCCTGTTTTCAGAGTGATGCTCAGCAACTTTCCTCAGGAACTCGCAAAGGTACTTCAGCAGGCAATAGTGGGCTTCCGGAAGCTGCCTCAGGAGATCTCTCAAAGCATTAGCATTCAGACCGTGTTTTCGGATGTCTGTCAAGGAGAAAAAAAAGAGGGAAAAGATAGATAGGCCTTTGTATCAGTGATGTCATGCAGGGGGTACACGGGGGTACGCGAGTACTGGTTTCTAGGATTACGGCTGGCCCCGCCCATTCACCCGCCCACTCGTTGACTCCACCCCCTGCAACGTTTGAATTTCCTGCATGTTTGAGTTGCCTGCATGTTCTCAGAGCCAGGCAGGCAGGCAGGCAGCAAGCGGAGCCTTGCCTTGCCTTGCCACTGAAAAAGGAGCTGCTCTGGGGTTTTGGAACTGTTGGGTCACTCTAACATGATGCCAGGCCTCCTTAACATGTTCTGGGGGTGCTGTGGAATACTGTTGCAACTGCTGGGTCAGTTTAAAATGGTCTGAGGCCTCAAAAAGGGCTTTTTTCATGTCCCTTCCTGCCACGACCTCACTTCCGGCTTATGACGTCACTTCCGGTGGGCGGGTCCCAACACGTGCCAATCAAAAGTGAGTACCTGTTCTTAAATCATTTAGATGACACCACTGCTTTGATGCTTTTCTAAGCATCAAACAAAATACAGCTGAAGTATAGCAGGATGTAGGCCCAAAGATCTAACTCAGAGGTGTCATCAAACATAAGGCCTGGGGGCTGGATGCGGCCCTCGGAAGTTCTTTATTCAGCCCTCAGGCTCTCTTAGCACCACTATCAGCTGCTGAACTGCGCTGAGATGTCACTGCTGAGTGGGCAGCCTGCATAATTAGGCTCTTCCGTATCTTGAAAATATGATGAATTTGTGTACTTTCCTCTTGCCGTTTCCAGCTATTAAGTTGCTAAGTGAGAAAAAAGTGCTTATTTCTGGCCATGAACTGATTAATGACATCACTTCCTGTTAAGGACATAGTATCTGGCCCTTACCAGCCATCATGAATGCTATTCGGCTGGCTGTATGAAACTAGTTTGACACCCTTGATCTAACAGGTATATCAAGAAAGTAGGCTAATAGCTCCATGGGAAGTGCATTACATAGGGAAGCAGATCTACAACTTGAGTACCTTTGCTATGGTCATTCTGAGGAACCACAGTGTAGAAAATAAAAAGTCTACTCAAATCTGGACTTGAATAAAATTATCTTGCGACCACTTCATCCTGAGTACAAGTCACTCTGTTTTTGCACAGCCTGTACCCACAATGCTCAATTGGTTATTTGAAATCAATCCCGAAAGCGAGATTCACACAAGTGACACAACCTGTAACGTGGAAAGAGTGACTGAGGACTGATCCAGGTGACCCTCTTCAAGAGGAAATATATGGAATCACTCCCCTCATGATACTGCTCATTTTGACTGCCAAAAGATTAAAACAAGTTGAACAAGTGCTATAAACCAGTGTTTCTCATCCAGTGGTACTCATGAGGTGGTGTCTGGTGGTACTCGTAGGGCCGCAGATATCTGCAGCCTGTCAGCAAGACCACCTTCTTGTAAGATTACAACTTCTTTGTTATTTGTAAAAAAAAAAAAAACCCTCAGAGTTTAGAGAAAAAGTTCACTAAAATAAACCAAACGATTAAATATCAAAGTTCACAAGTACATACCCCATAAACCCAAATGAAGCTAGTTGAAGAAGCTGAGACAGTTTGTGCTAAAGCCGTTTTGAAATTTGTCCGTTGGAAGAGTTTATAAAATGACATGATAGGACACAACGTCATGAGGCTGTTCTCCTGTGGCTGGGTGCTTACGGCTACAGCTATTACACATTCCATTCAACTCCATTAACTGAACAGCTGTTGTTTGGACACCATGTCCTCCGTTTTAAAATAGAAGGAGTAGCCAGTTGCCTGACCCAAAAGTAATGGGGCAAGACTTTTTACGGGTAGGTACAGATAACCGTTTACCACACAGTTGCACCCGATACGAGGTACAATTCTCTACACTTGGCACATACACACACAGTAGTGTCAGCTTACCGGTACGCTGGGCGGGTCTTCTGGGTGATCGGCAGCGCGCTCGCTGCGTTCCGTTGCGTAATGGCAAAAGCCCGCCCGCTGCAGCTTTTGGGGCAAGACTTTTTACGGGTAGGTACAGATAACCATAGCTGCAGCGGGCGGGCTTTTGCCATTACGCAACGGAACGCAGCGAGCGCGCTGCCGATCACCCAGAAGACCCGCCCAGCGTACCGGTAAGCTGACACTACTGTACACACACCATCCTCAGTTGGTCAAAAGTCATCTGTACTCACGCCATCACTCAAGCATATTACAGAGCACCCAAGACTATTACAGTAGGCCCTCCTTATCTGCAGGTTGACTCATGCAGTCACATGCATGAAGTAGCACACGATCTCCCCAGAAGATCCTCCCAGAGGCTTCTGAAAGGCACATCTGGTTAGCTAGCACACCAGAATTGTATTTAAGAGGCATTTGGGAGGCCCTCTGAAGCTTGTGGAGGTTGCACAGAGCCTCCCAAAGGTTTCTGAAAGGCACTTCCAATTTGAGGGCCACCCACCTCCAGATTTCACTATCTGCAAAATTTTATCACTGCAAGGGGTCCTGAAACGGTTCCCCCATGGATACCGAGAGCCCACTGCCCTACACCATGACTGAGGCTGAAATCCTAACCCTGAGTTAGTCCTGCACAGTTAGGCCAGCAAAGTTTGGCCGGCACAAGGGACACCATAAAGCAGGGTGGATAAAAATTCGACAATTTTTTTTTTAAATTGGATTTTTTAAAATCAAATTTATTTTAATAAAATGCTTTTGGAGGAAAAAGTCTATCTAAAGATAGTTTTCTATTTAAGATACATTAATAATTTAGTTTATTCAGCATGAAATGGAGCTTACCCCTGCTACAGGGCAAGAGGCACTTTTTCCAGTGGTGTTCCTCTTATATTTAGCAGGGGGAGAGTAATTGTCCCCACAGGGTTGCAGTCTTTCTAGTGGCTGTTGCTGGTGGTCTGCCTTTTTTTTTAGATTGTGAGCCCTTTTGGGACAGGGAGCCATTTAACTTTATTATTATTTCTATTTACCTGTAAACCGCTTTGTGAGCTTCGTGTTGAAAAGCGGTATATAAGTACCTGTTGATTGACTGATTGATTGATTGATTGATTGATGTAGCATGAGACTGTATATTCTGCAATATTTACATTTTTAGTAAACTCATTCAATGAATCCAAGCTCTGCAAGCTGAGATAACATGCACTGCACTGATGCATTCACACAATTTCACAGTAACCATGAAATAAATCATAAAACAAAACATGTTTAAGCAAATACAAGAATATGTAATATGTTATTATTTTAATTAAATAAAAGAATTTGAGTAGTTCTCCAACTATGTGTGATTAACCTAAAATCGGTTCTGATATCACTGATATCACCTGACAGTTTATTATTCTAAATAGGAAACCTTCATTTTGTTTGCAAATATTAAAGATTCTAACCACCAGCAAGAATGAGTCCTGACATTTAAAGAGCACCTGTCGTTTCAGGTCCATCATGGCAGGCATCCACTCACCAGCTGCCCGCCACATCCCTCACCTTGTTGTGTCACTTCTGCATCACCAGCCGTCCCATTAAAGTGAATGGGACTGTCGGTGAGTCAACAGCGAGTCAGAGGAGGAGCCGCTGCGGGGCAGAGATGACAATTGCTCTTTAAAAATTATGATTTAAATCGAGTTGAAAAAAATCAAGCCTTTTTACTAGTGATTTAAATCGACTTGATTTAAATCAAATCCACCCTGCCGTAAAGTATGTTTGGACCACTCTCCGAGTTAGAGAGGCCAGCACACAGACATGCGCCATCCTCCCTGACTCCAAGAGTGAATCAAACGCAATTTACAGTGACCCTTGTGCCAGCCAAACTTGTGCCAGCCTAACTCCAGGTTAGGATTGTGCTCTTAATGTCACACAAGCAAATAGCACAAGCCTCAGGCTTACGCATTCCCTTTTCCTCTCTTTCTAGTTTTTAGTAGCAAGCTGTAGGTGAAAACCATAGTTCCATGGATGAAAGCAGGATTGCAGACAATGGTTTAATTCTAGTTTGCAAGTCTGGTTTCAGTACAAAAAATGGTTTCCTGTAGCTGCAGTTAGAAACTTCTGATTACAGTGCACAAGGGGATGGCCTGTATGAGCCCAGATCCTATGGCTGCTTGAGCCCAAAATGCAACTAAATAGGATCACAGTGATGCTTCAGGCTTATACTACCCTATAGCCAAGATCTTTGACTGGGCCAACATATGGTTCATGGGCCACACATCCAAGAGCTCCCCAGCAAAGATTTTCTCCCATTTGTGCAAACAAATAGGCCACAGGCTGCAAACCACAGACTCCTTTGCTGGCTGTCATCAAAACATAAATGCGTCAAACCTCACAGGCTGCCTATAGACATACAGTGAGATTGGTGCTTCAGACGTTTAGCCAGCTCTCCGCTGTCTAAGCATTACTGCTTCCCACAAAGAATCCATTATAAGCAGTAAGAGCTAATCTAGCCCATAAGGGAAGCATGTTTTCTGGCTATCTCCCTGATTAGGAAATGCCTTGGAGAGCTAATTGTCTCTTACAGCGTCCTGCTAACACAAGCTCATTTGGTACTTTTCCACTTGGTTCTTTTCCACTTGAACAACAGTCCTTTCATTCCCTTGAAAAAACCAGCAAGATGTCAATCTTCGCGGGGATACAAACATTCTGTAGTCAAAGATGCAGCTGTAATCAAAACTTTCAATCTGTTGGTCCCAGAGAAAAATAATTCTCAAGCACTAGCTTCTTGTCTTTTAATGTATTTTGTAATATGAGAGATATTGAGACCACCTACGATTCTGAGCTCATTAGCCTAATCCTCTCAACCATGGTTTGCAGTCTAAGGAAGATGCTGTAGGCTTGCACACACCTGGTCATGTACACCTAGTCTTGCCTCCTCCACCTACTGGGTTTCTGTAACTATACTTGGTCCGGGCATCTGAATAAGCAGATAATGCTTACTGCCTTACCTGCAAACCATGGTGTGAGACTTTGGTTTAAAGGTTTTCATCCCATGATTTACAGCAGTGGTTTCCAGACTGCGAGTCGTGGCTCTCCAGGGAACTGCGGAAACCAGCCAGAGGAGTAATGGAAACCTTGTGAAAAACCTGCCACCCTACACAACGTATAGTATTGTAGCCCTAATGGGGAGCCGCAACCAATGGCAGAAGGACTTGACTGTTTTCTCAAAATGACTCTGGACTCAAGTCAAAGTGACTCAAAACTTCCACGTTAAGTTGCAGTGGGTGCATGCTATGACTTCCGAGCTAAGTCACAGGGTTGCTGACCCATGACTCAAGTTCCATGGCTTCCTGGTTGGACTGTCGCCTTATTTGGTTGTTTCCTATTGTGAGTTCCTAGGGCTGCCTTAATAAGCAAGAAAGGCAGGATCGAAACATTTTCATATACATGTTACTGATAGCAATTACAATAATAAATCATTGCTGTGCCTCCACCGAAAAGAAAGTCGGACAGAATAAATGCTCATGCCCACGGTGGAGAATAGCTTTCACGTCATCTCTATGCAGTTTATCTTTTCAGATGTTACAAGAGAGACACATGAAGCGGGTTATACAGTGTCTTATCGCACTGTCCAGAGTTGCAAACATAAACTCAGAATCATAAAGGAGATGCAGTCAGGACCTCTAACCCACTTCCCAAAGCACCATTTGTTTTATCTGCAAACAGTACAGGAACACATGTCTCTTGATCGCTATTGCTGCTTTGCTGAATGCTATTTCCTACACGAAACAGAGCTTTGAGTGCTTTGTCGAGCGATAAGCATCGGCGGCCTTTATGGCCATGAACAAGTCAGTCATTCTTCTTCACAGCTAACCTTGATCTTACCAAAACAGAGTTTGAGAGCAAGGGACAAGTAATGCTGAAAAAGAACCTCTGCATCAAACGGCCAAAAATAGCAAACTGGCAGACGCGTTTTACTGCAATGCTCAACTGCAGGGAGAGAGTCAGCCGCTATTTCCACAATCCCAGCAAATATTCTAACACTTTGCAAAATAAAAAAAAAAGTAAAAAAAAAATTGCTTTGTTCTGTTCTTTAACAAGATAGAACACTAGACGGTTCTGAGAAATGGCAAAATAAAATGGGGAAAAAAAAAAAGAGAATTTGTATTGATTTGTGGCATGTTTTGCTCTAAACCAGTGGTTCTCTTTTTAGCACCAGGACCCACTTTTTAGAATGACGATCTGTCCGGAACCTACTGGAAGTGATGTCATGGCTGGAAGTGCCGCCATTGTGATGCTGGAGCCTGCTGCTTTCCCGAGAATACAGCAAGAAGTTGGGTTATTTTGCAGCCATTTTCCAATAGCAAAGTGAATCAGAATGTAAAAAAGCTTATTTACAACCATGACACAAGCAAAATAACCACACAGCCCTCTCCTTGCCAGTGTTCCATCTTCCTATATTTTCAATGATGGCTGCACTAGGTGCTACGTCCAAATCGGGGCCCTGTGTGCTGGGGACTTGGATGCAGCCTAACAGCCATATCCCAAAACCACACTCCCCCAAGGTGCTGCCCGTAATTTGAAATGGTACAATCCAGACACAGGTTTACCTCCTCCGTGAGAACTAAGCCAATGCTCCCCACTTGTATGATGTTATCCTATATGCATATGGATGTTACATCGAAGTAAGACAATATCCCACATCAATTTCTGCCTTTTAGAGACAATCCATTGAACAAAGCCAAGGGAATTCCTATGGGAATAACCCCTACTGATCTTTTCTAAATGGTTTGAGTGCTTTTGCATTGACAAAGAGTCAACGATCTGTTCCAAGGTTGCTCAATTTATGCACCAAGAAAAGCCAAGTTCTGTTATTTGTATGTGCAAATTTGCTGTGCAAATTAAGCACACGTTTTCTCATTTTGCATAATTTACAGGGGGCAGGAATGGCAATGGTAGTGCAGAACTCTGCTTCTGCAAAATAGATCGCCGTGACATGAAGTTAGTTGATCACAGCAGCAAAGTAACCATTCAACAAAGCCAATTCCCATGAATTTATGTCAACTTGCACCAATTATTTTGGAGGACTGAACTGCTGCAATCGAGAAAAATCATTTCCTTTGGGTAGAGAATATGAACATCTCTGCTGAAGGTTTTCCAAATTGTAATTACAACAGTCTTTTTAAGGGAAATGATAAAAGCAAATAAAAGCACAGATCAAACCCATAAAGCAAACCCATAAAGCAGTATTTACAAATTCAGTAGATTAGAATAGGAACCCTGGGTAGCAGGGCTGGCCAATTATTGAGGCCAACTGAGACAGTTGCCTCAGGCTTAAGGTTGGTGGAAAGTATCTACCACTGTTTAGTTCACTGGTCTTCCTCCCATTCCCTGGACTGGAAAAGAAAGTGGAGTATGTAGCAGAAGAGGAAGTGTAGAGGAGTAGAGAGTGGTGGGCTAAGGTGTGTTCTAGCCTACAACTCTTCTCTCCTACCCGCTTCCTGTCCCCGCTCTGTTCCCCTGTTTGTTTTCCAAGCCAGAAGTAGGAGGTGCAGAGGCCGGCATATCACCAGGTAATGGGGAGGGGGAACCCAGTCCTGCCCCTGTAGGGCTGAACCTACTTTGTAGGATGTATATTTGCTTCAAAACAGTCACCTTGATAGAGCTGCATGAATTTGGGATGCACTGCAGAAGTGATCACTCCATCGGGCAGTTCCCGTAGAAATAATTTCAGCAAGCTGGCAGCTGAGCTGACATCGCCCTCTGTCGCTAGCTCCACTTCCTCTCCACTCTCATACTTCACACGCAGCTGCTCTACTGTTTTCAGACTGCCATTCACCCTGAAAAGACCTTCCTGTTTCAGCCCTGTAAATACAAATTGGAAAGGAGACAAATTAAGTAGTGCTTATTTATGTGCTGGCCTCTAATAAAAAGACACTGCCAGGGAACTGATAGGCAGACAGGAAATATGTGTGTACAGTTTTATCATCTTGGCTAGAGGCAGGCATTCAACAGGTGCAGCTTTTTTCCAACACAAAGTGACAGGACAGCTGAAGGCACTGAATTTGTACCTTTCGGCCAAAGGGAAGGAGTTCTGCCACAAAGAAGTAGAGTACCAATATTCCCAGTAGTAGTTTTATACTAATTAGTTGTTTGCGCCAAATTCTACTAGTTAGTAACATCCAGAGTTGGAGATTCTCAGCACACACATGGCATGCAGTCTCACAAAAGCCACATTGAGGTGTACCAGAACGCCATGGTTTACCTTTATGAGAATGAGCTGCAGGAAACCCTAGGCAACCCAACCTGTGGCATGTGTACCACTGCTCTAGGCTAATGCCCTCTTCTTTCCTTTTTCCGTTGCAGGTGAAAGGAAGAGAACAAATGCTTCTGCTTCTAGTTTACAGCATGCCATAGTTTGGTGGTGCCCCAGTGGAATAAACAATGGTCTAATCTAAATCTTCACTCCAACGACAATATGGGAATAATTATTCCTAGGATAGTAGTCTATCCTAGGAAAAACAAGAAAGAGTTCCATAATTTGAATTTTAACCAATGGCGGTGTGTGTGCACGTGTGTGGCATTTTCTTCCCTTTTTATCTTTATCACTGATTAACCAGACTGTTCTCTTAATTGGTATGCATGCATGGATATATTTATAATTAAATAATTCACTCTAACCCAGAACCAGCGGTGTCATTCATGCGGTACGCTGGGCGGGACTTACCTTTGAGCGGCAGTCTGCCCGTTGCGTTCCGCCGCGTTCCGCTGCTTTCCCACCCGCCAGGGCCGGCGGGAAAGCGGCGGAACGCGGTGTGACGCAACGGGCGGACTGCCGCTCAAAGGTAAGTCCCACCCAGCGTACCGCGTGAATGACGCCGCTGCCCAGAACTTTCAGCCGCATGACGCACCTCATGCTCCTTTTGTTGCTGGTGCAATTATATCTTATTGGGAGGGCCCAGAGGCTTCTTCCAGGCTGCACAAGGCCGGCAACCAATACTATTGCCAACTGTGGGCCTCAGAATGGCCTGTGCTTCTGAGAGGTTTGTCCAAAAAAATGCCTAGGAGGCGGCCTTTTGGGGCCTAGAATGGCTGCATGTGGCCTGCCCATGCTTCAGAACTCCTCCTGGATGCAAACGGAATAGCGCTTCTTCCAGTCTCCTAGTCATGTCCTGGAGGTCAGGTGAGGCCATTCAGAATGGGCCTGGCCCCTGTGCCATGTCTAATCTGTGGATGCCAAATCAGCAACTAAAGAGAGCCCACTGTATATGAAATGAGTCTGACACCAACTGGTCAAGAAAGCTCCTCAGATTATTGGGACAGCAAAAGTTTCATCTGCACACAGAAATCCTATTCCGACATCTACTGGACAACAAGCCACATTACAGAGAAGCTAGTTCTTTTTAAATCAGAAGCTGAGCAGTGCCTATTCCCTGTACGTCTGAACTATATGCCAGTTATCTTCAGAATAATGACCTTTTCAAAATAAAAGGACATGACAGATGACTGGCATGTCCGAGTGCGGTGGGCGGTGCACAAGGGAAAAAGAAGCCGAGTGAGGAAAGCAGAGTTTCCTGTTTAAACAAGAGTCTATATTCCTATCAACAAACTGGCCGTTTGCAAGATAATTTGGTGCCGGCATCACATCTCTGGAACGCTCTCCCAGGGTGACCCTCTTTTAAATAATAAATATGCCCCATTATGTTCAGTGGGCTTATTCCTAAGTGAGAATGTATAGGACTGCCATCTTAAACTGGCTACGTAGTCTTTCCCTCTCCCTGAGAGGGTAAGATAGGGATCTGTGTCAGAAAATGCTCTGCACCTTTGTCAAACTACAATTCCCAGGATCCTCTGGAGGCAGCCATGACAGGTAGGCGAGAACTCTATAAAGTTTGCAGCACAGACAGACCCTGAAAGATCCGTTTTGGGTTGCGCTTTAAGCAGGAGGACTTTTGTCAACAGCTTACCATGCCGAGTCAAATATTCAACAATATCCCACACCACCGCTGGGATTCCATTTTTGACCAGCCCCTGCTGCTGGAGCTCTTGGAGGCTCAAGCCAAACACCTTCCGGCAAGACGTCCCCCTCGGCCTGCCCAGAGGCGCTGCTGCAATCCTCTTCATGTCTTCCTTCAGCCGCACTGCTGATTTGCTTTGCTTGAAAGAGCAGAGGAAGAGAGAACAATCCGTCATAGTGACTATAGGGGGCTGCATGGTTCTAGCTAGGAGGAAAGTTTCTGCCAGGCTTGCGGGGCGCGGACTTCTCCTCTAGGCTTAACTCGCGGCAAAACCTCTGCAGCAAGAGGCCTCTGAAAATATCTAGGACAAAAAACACACACGGAGAAGGAAAAAGAAAATCAAGGGGAGGAGCCTAGATAGGGAACCCAGCAACGGAGTGTTGCCAGAGCATCCAAACTGCATTGCCATGGCAACTATGGGTGGAGCGGAACTAAAAGATACTGTGTGAATAGAATCCCTGAAACCTTCGTATAAAATGTATACAGTAGTTACAGATGGCCTATTAGCCTAAATAAGCCTGATATGTTAACATGAAGATGAGGAATGGAGGACACTAACAGAGAAGACACATAATCTACAACAGGATTTGCATACACATATCGGAAAGCCCCAGGCAGTAGATTCAATTTAATCTTGTTGTCACTGGCAATGTTGTTGGCCGTAATGTAAATTGGATTATGCTTACTCTAGGAAGGATATATTTATAACTTTATCCAAGGCAAGCTGACTCAGAAGTAAGCCTGTGTTCAATGGGCTTTCCGCCAAATAAGTATACAAAAGATTGTAACCTCTGTTGTAGTTTAGTATGGTTTGAACATTACAATGTTCTGCTCGCTTCGCATTTTTAAATTACACGAATAACGAAGTGACATCATCAAGTAGGAAGTGATGTCATTGTAACATAATCAAATAACACTTCTGAAATGCAAATTGGCATTCTTGGACTGCAGCAATTGTACAACCGTGAAACATCCCTGACAGAAAGCAACATTAGGCCAAAATATGATGTAAAAGCACTGAACTAAAAAATAAAAATAAACCCTCACTTGAAAATTCAAAGTGTTAACACTCACAAAAGGAATATAAAAAAGTAAGGTCTGCAGTTTCCAAAATAGCTGCTCCCAGCTTTCCGAGACCCACCTGACATCAGTTTGCAACCCACCAAGTGGGTCCCAACACAAAGTTTGAATAACACTGCATTCGATTACTCTATGAAAAAGGGAGAGGTTGTGACAGCATAGCACAAGCCAATAGCAACCTCCACAGGAGAACCTTAACTCAAACCTTCAGAATAAGTTCACATCAAAACTGAAGTGCCTGTTAATAAAGCACCCAAATTGCTTCTCCAACTCTCAAAATGGTTTATGTCCACAACCTGCAGGTTAAGGTCAATTTATTTGTGTGTGTACATCATTCGATTCTTCTTCGTCTCAGCAGAATGTGCATAATTAGCTCTTTGAAAAGATGCTATGTGAACATTATCTTTGTTGTGTCTTTACAAGTCCTTAAAATAAATGATAAATAGTACCGACACACTTTACAGAGTAAAGGGTCACATTCAGGATAGTTGTTTTTTTCATGTAATGCTCCACTGAAATATAACTAGGGTAGTTTTTCCACTCCATGGGGAAATAGACATTCACACTCGGGCTAAAATTTTGATCTGGGAATATTTTATTCACCAAAAATCAACAGTATGTTGTAGTAAATTTTGGATACGGTGTGTACTGAGGTATTGGTGACAATGTTGTCAAGACAAAATGTTTCAGTAACACTAACTTTTCACATTTTACAAGATATGTCCCTCTGAGGTAGTAAAAACATCTCATACAACTTGAGGGTTGTACCACAGTTAGCTCAAGCCACAGATTGGGGGTGCAATCCAACCCAGCGCCAGAATGGTAAGGCCAGCCGGCCAGCGCCATATCCGACACTGGGTTGGGGAGGCTGGAGCCTCCCCACGGCAAGGGAACATTCCCTTACTATAGGGGAGGCTCCAGCCTCCCCTATGCACTCCTCTGATCTGTGCCCACTAAAGAGCGGGCACAGATCAGAGGAGACCACGTTGCCCGAATCAGGAAACGGGCCTAGGATTTGGCCTTATGGCACGCCCATGTCCCGCCCTCATCCCACCCACATTCCACCCTCCTTCCACCAATCCCCGGAGCGCCCTGTCATGGCACCTCCCTTGCGCCAGCCGAGGAGTGGAGAAAGGAGGAAACGGGCAGGAACCCATAGCACTTTCCTGATCTCCATGGGTTGGATATCAGAAGCATTATTTCTGCACCTAGCAAACACTTGAATGCTTCAAATATAACCCATATAAGGGGAGGAGATTCTGGACAGACAAAAGAAAGTATCTGTTCACACACTGAATTTGTTCATGTAATGAATTAGCTGCCACAAAGTGTTGTGATGGCTATTAATATAGATGGGAGAGTGGACAAGTCTATAAGGAGTACGAAGTCAAGATGGCTTGAGGGTTCAGAAGCAATGTCTGAATATCAGTTATTCAGTAGCAACAGTGTAGGCCCATTTGCCTACAGGATTGTGCGTTTCCCACAGGCATCTAAGCCAGTGGTTCCCAAACTGTGGGTCAGGACCCACCACTGGGTCACGAGACAATTTCAGGTGAGTGGTGAAGAACCTAGAGCATGCCATATTGAAAATATGAGAAGATGGGATGCTGGAAAAGGGGAGGGCTGTGTGGTTGTTTTGCTTGTGTCGAGGTTGTAAATAGGCCTTTTTCTTTCTTATTCACTTTGCAACTGGAAAACGGCTGAGAAATAACCCAACCGATTGCTGCATTCTCAAGAAAGCAGCAGGCTCTGGCATCACAATGACAGCACTTCCAGCCATGACATCACTTCCAATGGGTCCCGGAGAGATTGTCAGAAAAGTGGGTCCTGGTGCTAAAAAGTTTGAGAACACTGATCTAGGCCATGGTGGCAAACAAGATGCTAGCTGTGGTGGAAGTTTGGCCTGATCTTACTTTCTAAACCACAAAAAGAAGAGGTTTACTGTACTCCTAGCAACTCACCACAAACAGTTGCTTGGTGAGTCCAAAACTAAACAGGTCTGCTGTAAACTGTTACAATAATCTTCGGATGAGGCAAATATTTCCACACTGAAGGTGGAAAAAAACTGGGCCTAAGTGTCTAAGTTGTTACACATTTTGTGAGAGTAAAGGAAAATAGGAAAGATGTTCCACTGCTGCTCAGAAACTTACTTTAAGGGTTAAAGTGAAGTTAAATAGACACAGGAATGCTGAGAAGGCTAAATACAGTACCAGATATGTAACAACTGGTGAAAGAACATAGCAGGGCTTTTTCTGTGACTTTATGTAGGTGCTTTAAGAAGGAGAGGCGGGGTGCCAAGGCCACTGAATTTTTCTCAGTCTGAAGTTATTTCGAACAGGCCACACACACACTTAATGGCAAATCTTTCTCTTGACGAGATCCACCTTTGATTTAAATTTAAAAGCAAAACCAGATCCAATCCCAAACTGCTTCAAGAGGCAAGTTAAATCTTGCCTGGTTTTGACAATAAAGGAAAAAGAAAAAACAATTACTTAAACACATACATGCATAGATTCTCATGAGAGGTTGCATTTTTTAAAAACACTGCTTCAAGCGTACCCGTATTGGTGGCCAACAGGCACATACTTGTTTAGATGTAAAGCCCTTCTGAGAGCAGCTACATGGCAAATTACAGTCATTTTCATTAGCAAAGTGAAGGAGAAAAAAAACAAAACCCAGAAGCAGCATGCAGGAAAGTTCTGCTTCGGAAAGAAAAGTAGTTTATTTTGTGGGTCTCTTTTGAACACATACAGTATTTAAACTTACGCAACTCCCTATGTTGCGAAATCCAAAACTATAAATTCCTAACTGGTTAGGCTCAAGGTGCCTAAAACCATGTTGGAATACAGCAATGAACCCAGAGGTGGAAAAGCAGATTATGATTTCAAAAACCACTAAATCCAAATTCTCAAAATAAAATAAATAAAAATTCTCGAGGCTGAATGAACAGCAAAGGAGGATGCCACATCATTTTCAGGCACTTGTACATTCAAGAAGATCTAAAGATTTACAGTTCAACCTGTAAAGTTTTTTTTAGGCTTAAAAAAAATATCCATCAGTTGCAATCTCTGCAATTCCAAGTAACCACAGCTGAATACTAGACGAGCACGTATTGTAGGAGAAATATTGAGAAAGAGCCACACCTACTGGCTGTTTTACTTAACGGTTAGCAAGCTATTGCTTTACTCCACATCTCCTTAGGCACTTTTGCACAGTTCGCCCCATACAGAGCCCTCCCTGATCTTAAGAGTGAACAAGAGACAGCCTGTACTCACACAGATGGCCAAGGCTCCTGCCCCCATTCTTTCAGAAGTGTCAGAAGTGATGAAGATGGGATTAAGCAGACAACCGAAGACTCACAACTGTCCAAGCCATGAAGCTTTAAAGCTTTGCATGTCGTTTTTGCCAAACTCTCCAGCCGCCCTCTTTCCCTGGAAAGTGAAGTTTTCCTTGCTTCTTTCCCTACACATGGCTGCAGTCTGAAATCTGAGTCAGCGAGTCTTGCATTGGCAGTCTGGAAGAGTCACATGACCCGGAGCTGCACGTCACAAACTTCCAGGGATTTCTTGCCAGCAGGAAGCCTGCGCTTAAGGCACACAGAGCCTTAAGGATGCACCAGATGGCAGTGCTCTGCTCAAGAATCTCGGATAACGCTGGCAATATTGCTCTTCTAATCATGAATTTGTATCAGTGGTAGGCACTGAGTTCCTAGTGCCCAAGCCCTGTTCAGACTTTAACTTTGGACCAATTCAATTCCTCCACAGGGATTTCATTTTACACCATAAATGCCCCAACTGTTTCTGTTCATTAATTGGACCAATTAATTTCTATTGATTGGATTCTATTGTGGGTATTATTCAAATTGTATGTCAGGACCGACTTGGTGGGTCACAACCTAATGTCAGGTGGGTTGCAAAAAGTTGAGAGCCGACATCTTGGAAACTGCAGATCTTCCTCTCTTGCTATATTCCTTTTGTGAGCAATAACAGCTTAAATTTTCAAGTGGGAGTTTTTAAAAATTGTTTTTAGTTCAGTGATTTTATATATTTTTTTATCCTAATCTTGCTTCCTGTCCGGGATGTTTCATGGTTATGCATTTGCTTCAGTACAAGAACGCCAGTCTGCATTCTAAGAGTGTCATTTGATTACATCACACTGACAGCACTTTCTGCTTGATGACAGCACTTCCGGTTAGGACATCACTTACAGGTTAATGACATCACTTCCAGTGGGTCCCAACATGAGTGTCATTCTAAAAAGTGGGTCCAAGTCTAAAAGGTTTGAGAACCACTAATCTATTGGACCAATTCAATTCCTACACAGGGATTTCATTTTACACCAAATAGACACCACTTTTTCTGTTGATTTAGGGGCAGTATCTACTTTCTCGTACCTGCCCCTATTTTTAATGGTTTCTTATTCTGAGTTTGCATAGTCAAAGCTATGGTTTTCCCAGTAGCAATGTGAGAGCTGGACCATAAGAAAGGCAGAGCGCAGAAGAATAGATGCTTTTGAATTTGGTTGGAGTTGGAGAAGACTCTTGAGAGTCCCCTGGACTGCAAGGAGATCCAATCGGGCAATCCTACAGGAAGTCAAGCCTGATTGCTCCCTGGAAGGACAAATCCTGAAGCTGAAGCTTTGGCCACCTCATGAGAGGCGAAGACTCTTTTCTAAAAAGACCCTCCTGCTGGGAAAGATTGAAGGCAAAAGGAAAAAGGGGCAGCAGAGGATGAGATGGTTAGATAGTGTCACCGAAGCGATGAACATGAAATTGGGCGAACTCCAGAAGCTAGTGGAGGACAGGGAGGCCTGGCGTGCTGTGGTCCATGGGGTCGCGAAGAGTCGGACACGACTTAGCGACTGAACAACAATTTTGAGTTGCAAGAATTGTCAGGACTTTGCTCCCTCCCCAAGCTCTCTAGAAATAAATTGATATACAGTATGTCTTGTCCCTATTATCCGGGCTAATAATTTGGTTTGTTAACCAAGTGCCCAATAACACCCAACTTTCCAGCCCTAATGCAGCTGCAATGCGGCTCCCTAGGCAAGGGAGCAACCCTTACCCCATTGCAGGATGCAGCTGCATCGGTACTGGAAAATTGGATAGGCTTGTACATTTGGTTTGTACAAGCCAGTGGTGTTCCCAGAGGGGGGCAAAACACTACGTTTTAGGTGCCTGAATGTGCCGCATAAAGCATCCCCTACCCTTGTCTTCAGAGTCATTCAAGGCTGCAAGAGCAAAGCAGAGGAGAGGCCTCTCACAGCTCGAAATGGCTCAGAAGGCAAGGGGGGAGGCACCTCTTTACACGGTACGTTCAGGTGCCTCAAAAACCTAGTGCTTCCCCCCCCCCAGGAATGCCCTTGGTTTGTACAAACCATTGATCCATTATTTAGATGAAGTGGGAATTTGTAATTTGTAGCAAAAAAGAATGGATGCTCTGAATTGCACACAAAGGAAAAGTGATCCTGAGGGTTGCTGCAGCTTGCGCAAGTAGCCACAAGCTATGGTTTGTCACTATGTTTCACTTGGGTCCATGTATGGATAAGGTGAAATTAGCATGCACATGTAAGGACTAGGAGGAAGTGATTGGTGCTGATTGCTGCAATCAAGTCAATCACAGCAGCCATGTATAAGCAGCCTGCAGGCAAAGGCATTTGTTTTGTATTTCCGTAGAAAGCCACAGGTAGAGTGTAAAACAGATTACTTGGTGGTTGCTGCTTGTCTGAACCTTCCCTCTGTCTAATCTACTAATGTACTTTCCTTAGAAGCTAAGAAGAGGTGTTTTCTTCTTAACCTTAATTTGCTTTTACACAAATTAAAACGGACTACATGTTGTACATTTGTGTCTGTACAACAGCTAACAGGTACAATGACATATCAATACCATAGAAGGCAGATTTTTACTTCTTTTACAATGACATATCAATACTATAGAAGGCAGATTTTTACTAGTAAAAAGATGGGATCTTTTTACTAGTGCTGCCAGGTTTTTACATTTAGTTAACTGGTAAAATCCTTTTCCGGCAGGGAGACAAGGGAAGAGAAAAGCACCGCCTCCTATATTTCTGCAGGCAGGGCCAGCCCAAGATCTCCTAGCAGCTGTGGAAACATGCCAGAAACCACCCTCCTTATCCCATGATGCACCAACCTCTGATCTTCCCACCTTCTTGGAAGAGGGGGATCCTTTATCCCATTCTCTTCCTCTCCAGTACATAGCTGGAGAGGAACACAGTAAGCACTGCAGGTGCTGCAATGAGCTGTGTAAGTGGCTGCACCCACTTGCCATCCGAGTCATTCAGGGTGATGATGGCATTGCCGTTGTGAACCCGGAATGGCTCTGACAACAAATTAGAGGGGCTGCTTACATGCTGTGTTGAGCCACTTGCAGTACTTACTGTGCTGCCTCCTGTAGCTGTGCCATTTCTCCTATCCTCCCCCCTTTTCTTCCGCTAGATCCCCCTCTTCCCAGTTTAGGGAGGGGAAAAGGAAGAACAACAGTGGGGGCAAACGGGGCTATTTCCATTCTGTGGAACTCCTTGCCACAGGAAGTGGTGATGGCATCAGGCCTAGGTGCCTTTTAAAGGGGATTGGACAGATTCATGGAGGAAAAGTCCATCGCAGGCTACAGGCCTATGTATGGGTATGTGCAGCTTCCTGGTTTTAGATGTATGTTAACTCAAGCCAAGTGTTAGGGAGAGCAGGAGGATGTAGGCATCTTGTTGTCTTGTATGCTCCCTGAGGCATTAGGTGGGCCACTGTAAGGTACAGGAAGCTGGACTAGATGGGCATTGGCCTGATCTCCCTGAAGCTCTCTGAACTTTTGGAAATGCTGGACTAATAGTATTTTGCTGGCTGCAGGTGAAAAAGCCATTTGAGGGGTGATAGACCTAAAGGGTTCTTTGGGTGCTGATCTCTCCTTGCAGTAACCTCTTTACTTCCATTTCTGTGCGTGGTTGCTGTGCGTGGTAGATACAGCCTTATGTCTGTCTTCCTAAACTTGGAAACAAGTTCTCCTACTTGCTTAATGGGGCTTGCTATCAAGTATCCATCTATATCAAAGAAGGGATAGAATCCAGCAGAGTAGAAACTGAAGGTGGGCCGGACTCCTCCGTGGAGTCACTGTGGGTTAAACTACCAGGCCGTAAGAGCAATGTAATAGTGGGGGTGTGCTATCGTCCTCCCGACCAAAAACTTGAAGGTGACCTTGAAATGAGGGAACAAATCAGGGCAGTGACCAAGAGAGACAGGATTGTAATCATGGGGGACTTCAATTAACCTCATATTGACTGGGTCAACTGCTGCTCTGGTCAAGAAAGAGAGACCGGATTCCTTGATGTGTTGAATGACTGTGCCTTAGAGCAGCTAGTCATGGAGCCGACCAGAGGACAGGCGACTCTGGATTTAATATTGTGTGGCACTCGGGACTTAGTGAGGGATGTATGTGTTACTGAGCCATCGGGGAACAGTGACCATGCTGCGATTGGTTTTGCCATGCATGTCCAGGAAAGAGTGCAGAGCAAATCTGACACAAGAACCCTGGACTTTCGAAGGGCAGATTTCCCTCAGATGAGGAGGCTAGTTAGGAAGAAATTGAAAGGGAAGGTAAAAAGAGTCCAATCCCTCCAGGCTGCGTGGAGGCTGTTTAAAGTGACAGTAGTAGACGCCCAGCGGGAGTGTATACCGCAAAGAAAGAAGGGTTCAACAAGGTCCAGGAGGGTACCTGCATGGCTGACAAACAAAGTTAGAGAAGCTGTAAAGAGCAAGGAAGCTTCTTTCCGTCAATGGAAGTCTTGCCCCAGTGAGGAGAATAAAAAGGAACATAAACTCTGGCAAAAGACAAGTAAGAAGGTGATACGGGAGGCCAAGAAAGCGTTTGAGGAACGCATGGCTAGCAACATAAAGGGGAATAATAAAAGCTTCTTCAAATATGTTAGAAGCAGGAAACCTGCCAGAGAGGCGGTTGGCCCACTGGATGGTGAGGGAGGGAAAGATGAGATAAAAGGGGACTTGGAGATTGCAGAGAAATTAAATGAATTCTTTGCGTCCGTCTTCACAGCAGAAGAACTTGGGCAGATACCACAGCCCGAACAGCCCTTCCTAACTAAGGAATTAAAGCAGATACTGGTGAATAAGGAAGATGTTTTAGATCAAATTGATAAACTACATATAAATAAGTCACCAGGCCCAGATGGTATACATCCAAGAGTTATTAAGGAACTAAAGAACGAAGTTGCTGACCTCTTAACTAGAGTATGCAACTTGTCTCTTCAAACGGCCACGGTGCCAGAGGATTGGAGGATAGCCAATGTCACGCCAATCTTTAAAAAAGGGAGAAGGGGGGACCCTGGAAACTACAGGCCGGTCAGCCTAACGTCTGTTCCGGGTAAGATGGTGGAAAGCCTTATCAAAGATAAAATCCTAAAACACATAGAGGAACAAGTACTGCTAAAAGAAAGTCAGCATGGCTTCTGTAAGGGTAAGTCTTGCCTCACAAACCTTTTGGAATTCTTTGAAAAGGTCAACAGGCACGTGGATGTGGGTGAACCTGTGGATATCATATACCTGGATTTTCAGAAGGCGTTTGACACGGTCCCCCACCAAAGGCTGCTGAAGAAACTTCACAGTCAGGGAATAAGAGGGCAGGTCCTCTTATGGATCCAGAATTGGTTGAGGGCCAGGAAACAGAGAGTGGGGGTAAATGGGCAATTTTCAGAATGGAGAGAGGTGAAAAGTGGAGTGCCCCAGGGATCTGTCTTGGGGCCCGTGCTTTTCAACTTATTCATAAATGACTTAGAGACAGGGATAAGCAGCGAGGTGGCCAGGTTTGCAGATGACACAAAACTTTTCCGGGTGGTGAAAACCAGAGAGGATTGTGAAGAGCTCCAGAAGGATCTCTCCAAGTTGGGGGAATGGGCAGCCAAATGGCAGATGCGTTTCAACGTAAACAAATGTAAAGTGATGCACGTTGGGGCCAAAAACCAAAACTTCACCTATAGGCTAATGGGTTCTGAGCTGTCTGTGACAGCTCAGGAGAGAGATCTTGGGGTGCTGGTAGACAATTCCATGAAGGTATCGACCCAGTGTGCGGCAGCAATTAAGAAAGCCAATTCCATGCTCGGGGTAATTAAAAAAGGGGTTGAGAATAAAACAGCCAATATTATCATGCCATTGTACAAAGCAATGGTAAGGCCGCACCTGGAATATTGTGTCCAGTTCTGGTCGCCGCATCTCAAAAAGGACATAGTGGAGTTGGAAAAGGTGCAGAAGAGAGCGACAAAAATGATTACGGGGCTGGGGCACCTCCCTTATGAAGAAAGACTGCAGCGTTTGGGGCTCTTCAGTCTAGAAAAAAGGCGCCTGAGGGGGGACATGATTGAAACATACAAAATTATGCATGGAAGGGATAGAGTCGATAGAGGGATGTTCTTTTCCCTCTCTCAAAACACCAGAACCAGGGGGCATCCGCTAAAACTGAGGGTTGGGAGAGTTAAAACAGATAAAAGGAAGTACTTTTTTACCCAGCGGGTAGTTAATCTGTGGAACTCCTTGCCACAGGAGGTGGTGATGGCATCTGGTCTTGATGTCTTTAAGAGAGGATTAGACCGATTTCTGGAGGAAAGATCCATTGTGGGCTATAGGCAATGATGGATTGTGCAACCTCCTTACAAAGGTGGTGGGCTACAGGTACCGGGTGTAAGGGAGTGGCAACAGGATGCAAGCATCTTGTTGTCTCCTGCCTCCCTGGGGCACCTGGGGTGGGCCGCTGTGAGATTCAGGAAGCTGGACTAGATGGGCCCTTGGCCTGATCCAGCATGGCTCTTCTTATGTTCTTATGTTCTTATGTTCTTAAATCTGCAGAGGACTGCAGCCATTAAAGAGATATTTGCAGTTACTCTGTCCCATCCAGCGCAAGTCGGTCCTATGCAAAGTTAAACAAATAGAACGGAACCCTATTAGAATCAAGGGTCGCAGGAACCCCTGCTTCCGTTTAAAGTTGCAGTCTCGAGTAAGAACCGCTATTTCACCCTCCGGTTTGCAAAATAAAGGCAAGAAGCGCCACCTAGCGGCCCAGCGCGGTCCTCGAGGTCCCGCGCTTGCCAACTAGACACAACGTGCCAATGGCCCCGCCTCGATTTTTTTTCGTTCCAAGGAGACTCGCCAATCGCTGAAGGGAAACGGAGGGTCTCTCGAGGCACCAGCCCCTGACCGATCCCTCACCAAACTTGTACAGGAGCATAAAGATTCCTCGGCTGAGCGGTGTTGCAAAAGGCTCTCGGTGATTTGCAAAGGCATAGAGGATAACGAGCTGTATAGAAACTACAACGGAATGCTTTTGTGTGGTTAAAAGAAAGGACAGGGATCAAAGATCTAGCAGGCCACTGTACTCGCTCATCTCTAGCCAGGAAGGAAGGAAGGACGATCCGTGGTGGATCTTTGCTTTTCTACGCGCACATGCATGCACCACTTGAAATGGTACAATCCAAGGCAGTGATGGCGAACCTTTTGGGTTTACTGTGTCAAAAATGCCTAACTTGACTCTGCTGGCATGTCACACACACACACACACACACACACACACACACACACACACACCCAACAAAAGAGAAACAATTATTTACATATTTGTTTCGTTAGAAAAAAAATACAGTCCAGTTTATGTGTGGGGATATCCATTATATTGTTGCGGTTGAACCAAAGTGCAGCCATCTTGAGACTTTTGTTTAAAGTCTCTTGTCTAAAGTTGCTAGAGTACGTAACTTTTGTCTCTCTTTGTTCTCATTGTTCTCATCCAGGGCTACTAGCAGTCACAATAGATAGAAAACAGGTTCAAGCCAGCAGAGCTTCCTTCCTTATCAAAACAGTCACAGCATATTCCCAGGGCCCAATTAACTCAAAGCTTCTCATGTACCAGCCCCTGTGTTGTAATTTTCCACCAAGCAGAAGCTTGGAGGAAGAGGAGGGTGGGGTTATAAAAATGCTTGCAATCTGTATTTTTTTGCTTCTTTCCCTGCCTTTCCAGGGAGAGGGGACTGCCTGCACGGGTGTAATAAACTCTCTCGTTTGGTTGGTTGCCTTTTTAATATTTTCCCCGCGATAGAAATCGTTTCAAGCAGATTCTCAGCAATGATATAAAGAACATCAAATCATGACAAAAAAATTGAATCATTACAAATAAACCTCAGTAGTTGTTGGGTGTGGGTGAATGCTGGAGTGTCACCCAAAATGTTGTGGCGTGTCACCTTTGACACACGTGTCATAGGTTTGCCCTCACTGGTCCAAGGAGAGTCGTACTGGGAGTGACTTCTGTATGTCTGAACCAGTTCAAAGATGAGTGTGGTGATAAACTGAGGGATAAGCCTGGCTGAGAACTTGTGTGGGCTTCACGACACTTGGTTGGCAGCGGTATAGAAACGGTGACAGGCTGAATCAAAGATTATAAAAGCTGTTAACGAATATCCTGTGAGACAGTTCGGGTTTGCCAAAAAACCCTGTGGGAATAATTATGAGCTTTATGAACAGTCAGACAGAACCGTTGGTGTCAGCTAAGCCGTTCTCATTTTTAAACTACTAAAGAGGAACTATATTATGAGCAGAAGTAAATGCTGGTCGCTGTTGGCCTTACTACCCAGCCAAAAAAGACTGACCAGGGTATATGGCTATAGGATGGGAAGAAGGTGGCCCAAATGCCTACAGCAGTGTTATTCAAACTGTGGGACCCACTTGATGGGTCATGACCTGGTATCGGGTGGGTCACAGAAAGCTGGGAGCAGCCATCTTGGAAACTGCGGAACCTTACTCTTGTTATATTTCTTTTGTGTGTGTTCACATTTTGAATGTGATTTTTAGATTTTGTTTTTAGTTCAGTGCTTTGACATCATATTTTGTCCTAATCTTGCTTTCTGGCAGGGGTGTTTCATGGTTGTGCAATTGCTGCCGTCCAAGAATGCCAGTTTGCACTTCAGGAGTGTCATTTTATTACGTTACAATGAGAGCACTTCCTGCTTGATGATGTCACTTCCTGCCATAACAGCACTTCCGGTGGGTCCTGACACAAGTGCCATGCTAAAAAGTGGGTCCTGGTCTAAAACATTTGAATACCACTGGCTTAGGGGATGTTGCCTGCTGGGGAATTTCCCAGGAACCTCTTGGTTGGCTGCTGGGCTAGGCAAGCCTTTAGTTGCTCCTGCAGGACTATTCAGAACATATAATAGCAAATATGACCTTAATGAGAAATGTGTGTGGCCAGGGAGAAAGTCCTGCTTTGAATTCCATTTTACAGCCGCGGTTCAGTATTTTTAAAGCTTGGCTCTTGTTTCCCCAAACCAACACGAGATGGCAGCATTTGATTCTAATGCCAGAGCCTAGTCAGCACTTTTAGAGACTTGTTCATCGCCTGTCTTTACGATTGGGGGCTGTCTGGGATTGGCACTGACATTTTGGGGCTTGAGGAGGAAAATTCAAACCCACCCTGGCCCCAGTTGATGTTAAGCCAGTGGCGTTTCTACAGGGATGGCAAAGCTCTAAGTTTTGCAAGAAGCCTTACCTTGCAGTGGAAATCACTCCTCTCCTGCACCGTTTTAGCCAATCTTGGCGTTGCTTACTGGCTACAGCAGCAAGGGAGAGGAGGGATTTACATGACAGGGTAAGGCTTCTTGCAACACTTAGAGCTTTGCCATCCCTGTAGAAACGCCTCTGTGTTAAGCACAATCCATGGCAAACTTCTGTGCGCCCATCAGTAACGAATAGGAGCTGCAAAGGGAACAATGCACAGCTCCTGTTCATCACTAAGGCTTGGGCAAAAGACCTTCCATTGGAGAACTTCCCAGTCGCCTGCTTGTGCTCCATGATGAGTTATCTGTGTCTAGCATCCTATCACACCCTGCCTCCCAGTACAATTGTCACTCGTTCAATCTTCTCAGCAACCTCCAAAACATATGCTGTAGATTACAGCAGTGGTGTCATCTAAATGATTTAAGAACAGGTACTCACTTTTGATTGGCACGTGTTGGGACCCGCCCACCGGAAGTGACGTCATAAGCCGGAAGTGAGGTTGTGGCAGGAAGGGACATGAAAAAAGCCCTTTTTGAGGCCTCAGACAATTTTAAACTGACCCAACAGTATTCCACAGCACCCCCAGAACATGTTAAGGAGGACTGGCATCATGTTAAAGTGACCCAACAGTTCTAAAACCCCAGAGCAGCTCATTTTTCAGTGGCAAGGCAAGGCAAGGCTCCGCTCGCTGCCTGCCTGCCTGCCTGGCTCTGAGAACGTGCAGGCAACTCAAACGTGCAGGAAATTCAAACGTTGCAGGGGGCAGAGTCGACGAATGGGCGGGCGAATGGGCGGGGCCAGCCCTAATCCTAGAAACCGGTACTCGCGTACCCCCGTGTACCCCCTGCATGACATCACTGGATTACAGTGAAGGGGACAGAATCAGTTGTATTGCCTTGCAGTGGTTCCTGTTTACAGCTTACTGGGAGGTTAGACTCTCAACATTTTTTGTTCTTCATGATACGTGTATTGCAAACCATTTATAGTCTCTGTATTGGAACATCCTTTACAGGATTTAGTATTTAAGAGTGGGATTGTAATCTTCATGTGAGCAGAACCAGAACCAGGGGACATCCTTTAAAATTGACTGTGGGGGGGGGCGCGTTCGAACAGATAAAAGGAAATTTTTTCCAGTAGGTAATCAATCTGTGGAACTCCTTGCCAGAGGAGGTGGTGATGGAATCTGGCCTAGGTGCCTTTAAAAGGGGATTGGGCAGATTTCTGCAACCTCCTTACATTAGAAGCAGGCTACTTCAGAATGCCAGATGCAAGGGAGTGGCAACAGGATGCAGGCATTTTGTTGTCTTGTGTGCTCCCTGAGGCATCTAGTGTGCCACTGTGAGATATAGGAAGCTGGACTAGATGGACCTTTGGCTCTTCTTATGTTCTTGTTTTATTTACCTCATATTTACCTCAGAATTTTACCTCATAATGCCAGATAGAAGGGAGTGACAACAGGATGCAGCTTCTTGTTGTCCCATGTGCTCCCTGAGGCATCTGGTGGGCCACTGTGAGTTACAGGAAGCTGGAATAGATGGGCCCTTGGCCTGATCCAGTCGGGCTCTTCTTATGTTCTTAATTACTTAGCTGTCTTTGATAAAGCAAAATAGGATAATGCCCAACACTTTATTCAGTTTCTTCTCAAGTTTGTCTCAAGTTTGTGCCTGGTAGTTACTGTAAATATTGGAAGTCTGGTACAATTCTATTACAGGCATCTCTAGTTTTGGAATCTTGTTGAATGGAAGGAATGTTGACTTGTTATATGCAACACAGAGATTATTTATGGCCCTTTCACAGAATCCATTTTCCACCAAAGTTGCTAACTGGTTTAGTGATGGGTGCTGGCTTAGAAAATAAAAGCATCATTTTTAAATGCAGCTTGCAGAGTTCTGGAATGCAGATCTATAAAAGGGAACATGTATCTGAATAGATATGTGGTGGGACGTGGTGGCGCAGCGAGTT
Organism: Lerista edwardsae; assembly: GCA_029204185.1. Classification (NCBI taxonomy): domain Eukaryota; kingdom Metazoa; phylum Chordata; class Lepidosauria; order Squamata; family Scincidae; genus Lerista; species Lerista edwardsae. The sequence continues at coordinate 3,291,330 of JAJKFI010000112.1, read as the reverse complement.
AATCCACTGTTGCTGGGCTTTCGACCACAAGGTTGGGAGTTCAAGACTGTGCGACGGAGTGAGCTCCCGTTGCTTGTCCCAGCTCCTGCCAACCTAGCAGTTTGAAAGTACCTAAAATGCAAGTAGATAAATAGGGACCACTCCGGTGGGAAGGTAACGGCGTTCCGTGCGCTACGGCGTATAGTCATGCCGGCCACATGACCACGGAAGCTTGTCCTCGGACAAACGCCGGCTCTACAGGCTTTGAAACGGAGATGAGCACTGCCCCTACAGTCGGTCACAAGTAGACCATTCAGTTGTGGGGAAACCTTTACCTTTACCTTATCTGAATAGAACTGGTTGCTGCTGGATGAACGGTTGTGCTTAGATGCTCCTAGGCTGCCCTATCCTGGACAACCCCGCTTCCCCCCCCCAAAAAAAGCAACAGAATCTTCTAAGCACCGTATTGAAAAGCTATCATGGATTCATCAAATATAGAAGCCGCTTATTGAATTGACTTTGGGAAACATCAATGTACTTGGAGCAGCAACAGTTTTGGGGATTTATGTCCTATAGTCTTGATGTCCTATAGGTCTGTGGTGGCGCTGGAGGTTAAACTGCTGAGCTGAGCTTGTTGACCAGAAGGTTGGCAGTTCAAGACCGTGTGACGGAGTGAGCTCCCAGCTCCTGCCAACCTAGCAATTTGAAAGCATGTAAAAACATGAGGTACCACTTCGGTGGGAAGGTAATGGTGTTCCGTGCACTACGGCGTATAGTCATATCGGCCACATGACCACGGAAGCGTGTCCTCGGACAAACGCGGGCTCTTTGGCTTAGAAACGGAGATGAGCACCGCCCCCTACAGTCGGTCATGTCTACACCATTCGGTCATGGGGAAACCTTTACCTTTACCTTACCTGTAGGCAGTGGTGTCATCTAAATGATTTAAGAACAGGTACTCACTTTTGATTGGCACGTGTCAGGACCCGCCCACCGGAAGTGACATCATAAGCCAGAAGTGATGTCGTGGCAGGAAGTGACATGAAAAAGCCCTTTTTGAGGCCTCAGACAATTTTAAACTGACCCAACAGTTGCAACAGTACTCCACAGCACCCCCAGAACATGTTAAGGAGGCCTGGCATCATGTTAAAGTGACCCAACAGTTCCAAAACCCCAGAGCAGCTCATTTTTCAGTGGCAAGGCAAGGCTCTGCTCGCTGCCTGCCTGCCTGGCTCTGAGAACATGCTTTGAGAACTCAAATGTGCAGGAAATTCAAACGTTGCAGGGGGCGGAGTTGACGAGTGGGCGGGTGAATGGGCGGGGCCAGCCGTAATCCTAGGAACCGGTACTCGCGTACCCCCGCGTACCCCCTGCATGACATCACTGCCTGTAGGTCTGCTAGAAGGAAGAGATGCAGTGAATTTGAGTGCTGAGATGATCCAATCTATTTTAGATAACTTCAGCTAGACAAACGGTATTATCAAGGAAAATAAGCCACATGCTACAGGCTACCATATATACAGGCACTGAGATCAGGAGTGGAACAATCGTCTTTTTCTGGATTCTCCTGCACTTCTCAAGAATGTTAAACTTGGGGGTGCAAGCATGGCTCTTATGCTTCAGAAGGCATTTCACTCCTTCAGTGCACTTGCTCTTCAAGTCTCACAAGGACCGGCATTTACTGCTGGCTGCTGAGAAAGTCAAACCAATTCCCAGCACTGTGCTCAGCCAAGGGCTCTTGATGGTTTGCCCAGGGGAGAGAGTGCTTACAATATATTAGGAACCTTGGCAAATCTTTCTCCAGCACTTCCTACCTCGTGTTATTTTAGTAGCTAATTAAGATCAATAAGGTAAGATGTCCCGGGAGAGTTTGAAAATTCTGAGCCCACAAGTGCCTCAGGAACACAATTAGCAGAGATGGTCTAAAGCTACTTAGATGAAATGTGCCATTAAAACAACAACAGCCTGCTAAACATAGAATGAAACTAATGAAACAAAAATACTCTAGTGCAGTGGTTCTCAAACATTTTAGCACCAGGACCCACTTTTTAGAATGACAATCTGTTTGGGACCCACGGGAAGTGATGTCATGGCCAAAAGTACCATCATTGTGACACCAGAGCCTGCTGCTGCTTTCCTGAGAATGCAGCCGTAAATTGGGTTATTTTCTCCATCATTCTCCAATAGCAAAGTGAATCAGGAAAAAAAGCCTATTTACAACCTTGACGCAAGCAAAACAACTACACAGCCCTCCCCCTTTCCAGCATCCCATCTTCCCATTTTTTAAAATATGGCTGCCCTAGGTGCCTCTCAACCCACCTGAAATTGGCTTGCGACCCACTGGTGGGTCCTGGCCCACAGTTTGGGAACCACTGCTCTAGTGAAGTGTGCATTGACACAACTCAGCATGTGCTTTTATAAGCAAAGTAAAACTGGGACTAACACATTTCCTTTTCTGTTAATTTCACTCACTCCCATTAAACTGCAGCATGAGACTTAGCCCAAAGGTTTTCCCAACTACACAAACCATTTTGGATACACTAGTTGGAGAATATTTTTGTGTCCTTATTTCTAAAGAAGATTTTGTGAAAAAATGAATGCTGCTGACATTCCCCATTTGTCGGCTAACATGCTCAGCTTCTCACTTATGCTCTGTCCTATCAAGAGCAAGGGAGGGCTAATCTTCCAACAATTGTCAACTGAAAATAGGCACAACAGGCATGTGAGCATCTGTGTCTCAAACTAAGGTCTCCATCACCTCCCCACCTGAACCATCAGCTCTGAACGCCCACCCATCTTTGACCAAATCATCTACCTCCGGCCATTTGCTGATTTGCCTGTGCTAGAACCTCCCCCCCCCCAAAAAAAAAAACTGGTTCTAGAATGCATGGATTGTCTCTAAAATTGTCCAAGGCCTGATAGCATCATCTCTCAATTCAATGGCAAATGCAAAGATACAGGTGAATTTTTTAGGTTAGTTCTGGAAAGGTGAATTTTGGTTCTGAAATCCTAGACTCGGACCTTTAAGACAGAGCAGGAAATGCTAGCTAGATTAGTAGACTTCTATAAGTGTTCACAGCTCTGTTTTTGCGTTTTATTATATGGTTTTTTTTTGTAATTTTTTAGAGTGTTTTATTGTATTTTTTTTAATTTGTTGTAAGCCACCCTTGGTCCTCTTAGGAGGAAATGATGATGATGATGATGGGGCTACACAGCAGCCTGATTTATAGGAATTTATAGGAAGAGGGCCTTCTCGGTGGTGGCCCCCCAACTTTGGAATACCCTCCCCTTCGAATTGAGAACTGCTCCCTCTTTGGCAACATTCCAGCGAGGGCTGAAGGCCTTTTTATTTCAAAAAGCTTTTAATTGTTGACAGGCTGGCTGTCAACAATTAAAAATTTTTATATTCTTGCTTATATTTTATGATCCATGGGGCTTGTTGTTGTTTTAAATTGTTTTAATATTATTTTTAAATTACTGTTTTTTAATGTTGTGAATTTTATTGTATTACTGTTTTTGTTGTAAGCCGCCTTGCGTGCCTATGGGCAGAAAGGTGAGGTATAAATTAAATAAATAAAATAAATTTCCAAAAGTTTTTTTGGAGGGGGAGGGGAAGATCTTTCATTTGAGTCATTTTGAGATGTTTTCTATTTGTTAAATAGGCCGTCTGTATCTGCTTTCCCTCTAAACCACCGTTTCTAAAACTTTAGCTACTAGGGGTATAGCATTTTTCTGAATTGAAACTGAAAATGCACCCTAGTAGAAAAGGATAATCCCCACCCAACCAGATGATGTAATCAGGAAGATGCAGCTTTCTCTGTGAAATACTTGGGAAGACTAGCCCTGTCTCATCTCTCATAGCAACACACACACCTCTCTTATGTTGTTTAGAAGGTATCTTTCCTGCAACTACGGGATTGGCAAGGAAACATTGTCATAAGAACATAAGAACATAATATAAGAAGAGCCCTGCTGGATCAGGCCAAAGGCCCATCTAGTCCAGCTTCCTGTATCTCACAGCAGCCCACCAGGTGCCCCAGGGAGGCATGAGACAACAAGATGCTTGCATCCTGTTGCCACTCCCTTGCACCCAGTACCAGTAGCCCACCACTTTTGTAAGGAGGTTGCACAATCCATCATTGCCTATAGCCCACGATGGACCTTTCCTCGAGAAATCCGGCCAATCCCCTCTTAAAGGCATCAAGACCAGATGCCATCACCACCTCCTGTGGTGTCTCATGACCCTTAGCAAGCCCCTTTGCCCAGTCTGCAAAGGATGAGAGACAGGGCTATCATGGACAATGTTGATGCTTTGGGATTTTTCTGCACCTATCAGTCATAGTATGGATTGCATCAGGGACATCAGAAGTCCCAGGATATCCATACTTTTTTTTTTGCTTGGTATGAGGTTGCCTGAAAAGCGCAGAAATTGGGGAGTGACAAAGGTTCAGGGCCCAATCCTAGCCTGGAGTTAGGCTGGCACACCGTGAAATACGTTTGGACCACTTTTGGAGTCAGAGAGGCCAGCTCACAGACACGTGCCATCCTCCCTGACTCCAAGGGTGGTCCAAATGTGCCTTATGGTGGCCCTTGTGCCAGCCAAACTTTGCTGGCCTAACTGTGCCGGCCTAACAGGTTAGATTGCGCTCTCAGATGGCCAGCATTTCCCATCTGAATCTTGCCTCTGCTGTGAAACGCACTAAGCAGCTTTGGCTAGACCCTCCCTCTCAGACTCAACTCCTTGGCTGCAATTCAGGCATAATAATATTTACATACCATACAGAGCTGTTGTGAGGATTACATCAAAATAATATATGCGAAACCACTTTGCACACTCAAAAATAACTATACAAATGCTAAGTACCATGATGAAGGGCTGTTGTTCCTTGAGCCTGCTGCTTGGATCTTTACAGCTGCTCTTGTGAGCAATCGCTTCACTCTGGAGATGGGAGACGTTGGTTGCCATACAATATTCATCCAAAGTTTTCAAACCACTTTCCCTGTCAAAACGTGTTTATGGCGCAATCCTAACCTGGAGTTAGGCCAGCCAGTTTGGCCAGCACAAGGGACACCATAAAGTATGTTTGGACCACTCTCGGAGTCAGAGAGGCCAGCACACAGACATACACCATCCTCCCTGACTCCGAGAGTGGTCCAAACTCATTTTACGGTGGCCCTGGTGCCGGCCAAACTTTGCTGGCTTAACTGTGCTGGCAAAACTCCAGGCTAGGATTGCCCTCTGGGTGTTGTTTGCTCCTCTTGCTTGTGTTCATGGCCACTGGCCCCAATCACTTCAACATGCCCTATCACCACATGAGGCGGGACCGGTTCCTCTGGGGCAGACATCACACCACTATCGCTACTTACCGTATTTCCCCAAGTATAAGGCGCACCAAAGTATAAGACGCACCTTAATTTTGGGGCCAGAAATTTGAAAAATACATTTTGGGGGTCGGCTGCTCTTTAAGGCAAGCGGGAGCACAGAGAACGCTGCGTTCTCCGTGTAGTGCTCCTGCTTGCCTTAAGAGCCACCGGCCTCCCGCCTTCTCCGTGCTGGCCTCCCTTCTCCATGCTCCCGCCGGCTCTTTAAGGCAAGCGGGAGCACAGAGAACGCAGCGCTGCCCGGCACACCCCTTGAATAAGACGCACCCAATTTTTAGCCCCGGTTTTTTGGGGAAAAGGTGTGTCTTATACTTGGGGAAATACGGTATTTTTGTGTTTCAGACAAGGTCCAGTGCCCCAGTGAGGGTCTAACTCCCTCAGAGGTTCTGGGGAATAAGCAAAGTGGTCCTTTGAAGCCAGTGCCAGCACCCCCCCCTACATGTGCAGCTGTGGGGTGAAAGGCTGTCCTCAGCTTCATAAAACAAAATGTCCCTTGTCTGGTTTTCTCCGCATAAACGGCAGAGCTCCTGTTTTGATTCAAGCCAGGAGGTGGTGAAAAACTGCTCAGGCTTTTAACAGCTTGCTGGAGAGGCCTGTCTGCTGAAGCGGATGGGGCTAGCCGAGCCCAGGACTGCTGGACCAAAGAGATACGCTGTAACTCACTGTGAAAAGCAGTCTGACCTCTGAGGCCTCTTTGGCAAACATCTTCCCATCTGGCTCATCTGTTATTAGACGACTGCAAAGAGAAACATTATCTCAGGGACGTGCCACAAGGCACTCTTCGCAAACAGCTGGAGTGCATCAGAGCAATGGTCCATGCAGCCCAGTATCTGGCAGCCTCGGATACTCCGCATGTGATAATGGGGAAGGAGAGGAAGAACATGCTTGTTTATCTCCTGTAGTCATTTCCCCCCATGCTCTGTTGCAGGATGGAGGGTAAGTGGAATCACCAAAGGAATCTATTATATGAAACTCACACAAATGATGATTTGTAGGTGGAGAAGGTAGTGGAGGACAGAGTGCTTCCAACGGTAACTGTGTTCCATAGTCAATGTGCCATGCACATGGTTCCCATGCAAAGGGGAAGGAAGCCCTGCCCAGCTTGCACAGCCCTTGACAGTATCTGGCTACTGCCCTGATTTCAAGCTGATGATAAAAAAGCAAATGACCCGTATGTCCAAAACAGAAAGCCCCAGGAACCCAGAATTTGCAGTACTGGCCTTCAGGAAATTTCCATTCAAATGTGGCTTTGGGGAAAGACAAAACAACTCCAAGGCAGCTTTGGGTACAGAGAAGACATTTGGAAACCTTCCCTTTCTGGGCAAGGCCATCGAGCAGGTGGTGGCGAGGTGATCAAGCTGGTGGCTGTTGAGAAACTGCTTTAGAAAGTCTGGGAGGAAATGAATTGTCTGGATTCCTTTCTAATCGGGCTTCAGTCCAGGATTTGGAACAAAGGCAGATTTTGAAGTGCCTGTCAGAAGCCTCCAGGGGGCCTGAGGAGTGGGGAGGCTGCACAGAACCCCAAACCGGTTATGTTTCTCAGGCGCACACAACCTCCTCGTGCTTCAGAAGGCCTCTCGTTTTACAGTTGTGTACAAGGATGGACGTGGTGGCGCAGCGGGTTAATTAGCTGTTGCTGGGCTTTCCAACCGGAAGGTTGGGAGTTCAAGACTGCGCGATGGAGTGAGTTCCCGTTGCTTGTCCCAGCTCCTGCCAACCTAGCAGTTTGAAAGCATCTAAATGCAAGTAGATAAATAGGGACCACTTCGGTGGGAACGGCATTCCGTACAATATGGTGTAGAGTCATGCCGGCCACATGACCACGGAAGCTTGTCCTCGGACAAAACGCCGGCTCTACAGGCTTTGAAATGGAGATGAGCACCGCCCCCTACAGTTGGTCACGACTAGACCATTCGGTCGTGGGGAAACCTTTACCTTTTACCAAGATGGCGTGTTAACACATTAGCAAATCCTTTCGCCACACATCCCTGCTTTGGACTACAGGAAGTGGTTGCACCTGCTCCCCTTGTTTCAAGCTGCAGTTGTGGAACAGCTGCTTGGAATTGGCCAGGATTTGTGGCTCTTGGTATTTGGGAAGCATTAAAGGACCCACCATTCTAAGAAGGCTAGTGAACAAAATTGCCATTGAACAGTGGCAGCTCACTCCCAGGGGAGGATAGGAGTGTGGGTGTTTTCTTCCTTGTTCAGATATTCTATGATCATTTTACCGCAGTGTGCTATTAATCCAGGATAGCCCGTCAACACATGTGCCAAGCAACATGCATGTGTGAGCTGGCCCTCAGAGTGGTGTTCAAAGTTTGCAATTTGGGAGGAAGTCATTTTGGTTGCAAAGGCTGTGCAGGAAGGCTGAAGGATCCCTCCCTCCCCAGCCCCCAACCCTGCTGTCCCAATTAGTTCTTTATCTGCAGGTTTTGGCTAAAAATAGCAATGAGATGAGAGACAGGATTCTCTGTGGAATTTGGCCCTTCCTGTCTTGATCCACTGGAGATTGACACCCCAATCCTGAGCAGCCCACACGAGCAGTGGTAGCCAAGTGGCTACTGCTGCATGCTACCAGCCGGAGGCTCCTTGGAGGAAGGGGACATTCATTCCCTTCCCTCAGGTAAAGGCACAGAGTGGGCAATGGGTCTCCCCACTTCTGTGCCAGCTATTTTTCCAGCACAGAGATGAGGACCTCTCTGTTGGGCCAAATGGCCCAACGTGGATGATAGGATCTGGCCGCCAGTCCACCCCTCTTCTCACCCAGGAACACTCTCCTGCCCTGCCCAGAAAGTGCACAATGCCAGGGACCAGTGCACTCACCCTTGCTGGCTTGCATTACCACCTCTGGGCAGCAGGGGGCCGGCGCTGGCCTGCTGCCAGCAGTAAGGCCTTCCTGAGGCCTTCCGGCTGGTGTGAAGGCACTTTACGGTGCCTTCACGACACAAGCACAGTAGTGTCAGCCTACCGGTACGCTGGGCGTGTCTTCCGGGTGAGCTGCAGCGGGCGGGCTTTCGCCATTATGCAGCAGAACGCAGCGATCGCGCTGCCGCTCACCCGGAAGACACGCCCAGCGTACCGGTAGGCTGACACTACTGCACAAGCACCTGCAATATGCTTGCACTGCGGGCGTTGTGTGGCTCAGGATTTTGCCCTAAGTCAGAAGTAACCTTGCTCACATGTTCCAGGATCTTCCTTTTAATTTCAGTCTCCTTCCCCAACATCCAGCCCACAGACAAAAACCAACATTTTAAAAGGACATTGCTTATTTTATTATATTTATTACTGTGGAAATCAGGAGACGTAAAACAGCAAAACATGGAATTTCCTAAAGGGATTTGACTGGATAACTTCAACGTACTATTATAAGACTATTTCCCACATGCAGATTTCTAAGGGTTATAGCCAAAATAAATGCTACGGTGCAGCTTGAAGGCTAGGACTAGTTCTGTTTAGTACAGTACATCACATTCAGGGTTGGTTTGTTTTTAATCTATTTAAAAAAAACACAGCCACAAGAATATAAGGCAGATTTAGGAGCCTATCAATCTTCTGTTGACAGGTTTGTGGCCATTTTAGGGTGATCTTTTGCAAAGGTCAGGAATTTGAGGTCAAGTCTCTGCAGAATTCCAACATTGAGCTTGCATGCCATTCATTCTTCACTGTACCAAACAGCAGAGGCATCTTTTTAACTTGCGTATAAAACCATTTATTGATGTCTAAGAACTAGTTTCTCTTAGTGTCATATCAAATGTAACTCCCAGACCTGCCCCCAAATTTGAGTGACTTTATGGCCAAAATGCTTCTTGGTGGTTATACCACCAATGCAGTGCTACTTCACTATGTAACTAGGCCTGCCAACAAATGCCATTATCTGTATTTCAGGATGTTTTCCCCCCAGCCATTTTGACTTTGTCTCAAAAACTTGAGTATTTCAATTATAAGTTCAGCTGTTGTCCTTCTGCATGTACAAACATGAGCATGGAAAGGTATAGAACCTTCCATAACCTGATGCAGATTTCTGTGCAATCATAGAATTTTCAGATGCAATTCCTAATATCAACATTTCTTTCTTTTCCTCTTTGGAAACTCTTTGGGCCTTTTCACACATTACATGCTGGCAAACAGCTTCCTGGCTATAACTTCCACCTGGTGATCCAGGAGGAAAAAGTGCTTTGCAGGTGCTCCTAAATCTAAAGCTCTGGTTATTGCACAGGGCTGCAAGAAAGCATTAGCCCCACTGTCTCTCAACGCTGTCTTCCTAATCGTTCCTTTGCTATATCTCGAGAAATGGGAAGATCAGGGAACTTCCAAACACAAATCACTGCAAACCTATAGGAAGTTGATAAATACCTGACACCAAACATGTCCTCTGCAAAAACGGGCATACTGTAGAAAATCATGATGAAAAGTATCATGGGCAAAAGAGTAGCACAGAGAACTAGAGTGGCGCAGGATCCAAGTGATGGAGCTGCACCCAAAAGACTACGGCTCACTTGGGCACAAATATAACTTTGTGACTCTAAGCTAGCCCCCTACTGCTTCTTACCCAAACCTACCTCACAGGGTCAGTGTGAGTCTCAAACAGGACACCCTCAATGGACATACCGCTCTGAGCTTCTTAGGACGCAAATGAGTTAGGTAGAAGAAAAATAGCCCATTTTCAATCACTGCACTGAGTGTATTAGTGTGCCAGGAGTGGGCCACAGGAATTTGGGGGAGGGCCATTTATTAATAGGGCCAAAGAGGGATGGGAGCCCCCCCCCATTGGCAACATGGTGTGCCTTGTCAAAAAAACTGATAGCGTGGCTGGACAATTTTAGTACCTTCTCAGTGTGCCGTGAGATCTAAAGGGTTGGAAATGGTTGCTTTAGAACAGTGGTCTCCAAACTGGAGACGGCTGCACAGCTGAACATTGTCCCGGGTGCGAACGGCATCTTCTGTTGCGCCCGGGACAATCACGAAGACCCCGACTACAGCCCCCCCGGGGTCTTTGTGGTGAGCTGCTTCTGGAGTCAGCCTCCCCAGCATGCCTTGTGTGCGGTGTTCCGTGTGGGGGCGGCTTGCTGCAAAGACCCCTGCGGGCTGTAGTCAGGGTCTTCACATTCCCCGAATGGAATGGCAGGTATTGTTCACTCGGCGGGAGCCGGGGGGGTGGGTGGGACCAGATCTGGCCCACTGGCCGGAATTTGGAGCCCCTTACTTTAGAATAATTCCAAATGGACACTCTGTTTTCCTCTATATGGATTTTTCATGAATTCATTGTCAATTTAGGTACAATGGACAAAGTCTAGGGCAACAGCATAGGATCCTTCATAGTCTCTAATGGTCAGCTGTGTGATTCCTCTTTCAAGGTCGCATACGAATAGCTTCCAGCCATTTTTTCCCCCTAACAGAATTGGTAGGCTGGCATTGAAGGTTGCTTGGGATCACGCTAAAAGGCCTTTCTCCAAATCAGTCCATTAAAGCTGCTTACATTCTGCCCTAGTACAGCAACGTTTAAAAAATAAAATAAAAAAGGCAATACTTTATTATAACTCGAGATGTGCTGGTGTTGTGGACTTCCTTTTGGAGGGGAGGGAACACATAGGACACGATTGCTTGGCTGTAAAGCAGGCATGATGTGCCCATGTATTGTATTCACTATCAAGTTCTTTTAAAACATTCAACAATCTCTATATATAATTTTTTAAAAGGGCTGTACCATAGCCGTACTCAATCACCTTTTCTCTGCTCAGGTATGCTCAGCTACTTGGAAGCCTTATCTTTTTTTTTTCAGTTATTCTTGGTATTGTAAAATATCTGTCTCTATATATGTATTGGAAACACTATCGTTAGAGGCGTTAGCTGTGACACGAGGTGGGTTGGATTCCGCGGCGGAAAGCAGTGGCGGAACTTTAAGACTGATGTCAACATTTCCTCACGGAGGAGAAAGCTGCAGTGTTTGTGTCCATGTTCATCTCCATGTTCATCAGCGTCATCCATTACTGAAAGGCCAGCAACAAGAAGTTTGTTATAAATGGGGAAAAAAAGCATATTTTTCTCAGGAACATCACATCTGTTGTAGTATGAACGTTCTCCCTCGCTGTTTATTCTCTCTGTTCTTCTAACACTTTATGAACAGTCCATAGTCTCAGGTTTTAAATGTATTTCCACAAGAAAATCTCTCAGGATGCTGAAGATTCAGAGTCCGCATCAATGAGTGGAAGAGAAGGACAGAAAATGTCTTCACCGATGACACAACCATTTCACAGTCCATGACTGCAGCCGAAGACAATTTAGGTGGGAAAACAACATAGATGAAGGCACAAGAATCAACATCAAGAAAACGTTAGGTCGTTTGATCAGGAGACGGCCGCAAACATGGCGGCACACACCAAGGGGCGAGGAACACTTCAGTGCCAACACAAAGACAAAGGCAGTAAGAGGTCAATGACTCTTACTTAACAATACCATCAACGTTTACCACCATTCAAATAAACCACATATGGTTCACATTTTGGACAATACAAGGAAGGGAGTAGAGATTGTAGGGTTTTTGTTTTTTAAAAAAAATCTAACAGGCATCTAAAGGACAAGTTTCCTAACACGACAACTGGTCCAAAAGCCTGCCCTAAGATGAGCTGCCGTATATATACCATATATATACCCCAGCTGTTGAGTTTCCTTTTGAAAACTAACATTATACCTTTAAGCAACTGATTCCTTTGATGAGCTGCACTGACAGCTAAGGGCCATGCTGCTGAGAAAGTGGGTTGTACTTAAATTCACTGCAAGCGACTTGCCCTATTGGCTTCACTGGGATTTAAGCATGACTTTCTTTGGATTGGGGCAAAGAAGTGACCTTTAACATGCCATCCCTGCATGTTATGGGATGGCCTTCTGGAGCGTTTGCTATTGGCACCATTCTGGGGCCTTGCATTCCCCTTCACCTAGCCTTCCACAAGAGCTGAGATATACTGTTTACCAGTGGTGTCATCTACTCTCGCGGAGACGGAACACTGGGCAGGACGTACGTTTGATTGGCAGCCCGGTCCGTGCGGTTCCGCCGCCTTCCCCCGCCACGCGGGCTGCCCTCAGTTGCCACGCCCCACCACTGCTCGCCCAGCTCCGTGATGGACGGGTGGGGTGCGCGCTGGGTGCCTGGGCGAGCAGGAAGGACGGCGGAAGCGAACGGGCAGGCAGCCAAACGTAAGTCCCACCCAGTGTTCCATCTCCGCGAGAGTAGATGACACCACTGCTGTTTACTCATAACAGGCACACGTGGCTCAGTTTCGCTTTCCATAGGACTCAATACATTTTCCTTGTCAGCTTGGGAAGGGGACTTCCTTCTTGAGAGTTTGTGGGGACCTGCATTCAATGGATCAGGACAATTCTCATGGTGTTGTCCCTTGGCCACCAATGGTGAACCAAGGCAGTGTCACCTACTCATGAGTAAACACGCAAATGCTGCTCCGTTTCATTTTCCAGAGGGCTCAATGCATTTCCCTTGTCAGCAATCAGCTTGTCAATTTCACAGCCTACCAAAAAATCAGGTCCCAACCCCACAGTTTGGGAACCGCTGATCTAAGGAATAAAGTCAGGGACTTGGAACTTCAGTTTTGGAGTGTGACTTATCCCCCAGAGACACAACTGTTGGCACATGGTGGGATCAACTCAGAATTTACTTTAGCCCTGCTCAGCGGTGTTATGCGGCTGGAACACTGGGCGGGACATCCGGGTGATCGACAGCCTGCCCATCGCGTTCTGCAGCGTTACGCCGTTTGCGTACCTTACACAAGCGGCGTAATTGGTTATGCAAACGGTGTAACGCTGGGGAATGCAACGGGCGGGCTGTTGATCACCCGGATGTCCCGCCCAGCATTCCGGCCACATAACACCGCTGGCCCTGCTCCTTCCTCAATTTGGTGTACAGCACACCTGGCGGTTACTGGGAGCCTGGGTACCGTGCACTGGTTGTGAAGGGTTAGATGGACAGACAAGAGGCACAGAACTCTCCCTTGCCTAATAATGACTTGCTGTTCACAAAAGCAAAGCAGACTCTACTGAACTTATTCCACTGTGAGTGGGTGATTGTGCCTGGATGGGGATTAAAAGTAAGTTTCCCCACGACCGAATGGTCTAGTTGTGACTTGACTCTAGGGGGTGGTGCTCATCTTAGTTTCTAAGCCGAAGAGCCGGTGTTTGTCCTAGGACAAGCTTCTGTGGTCATGTGGCTAGCATGACTATACGCCAAGGGGCATGGAACACCGTTACCTTCCCACCAAGTGGAACCTATTTATCCACTCGCATTTTTAGGTACTTTTGAACTGCTAGGACGAGCGACGGGTTTTGAACTGCCAACCTTTCGGTCAGCAAGCTCGCAGCTCAGCAGTTTAACTTGCTACCCCACAATGGGGATGGGAATTAGGCATACCCTAAATCTTCTTGTCTCTATGACTAAACTCTGTACTCAGCTCCTTAAGTTACTGAATTTTTATTCCAGCCCTATTTGCAGAGACATAACAACATACAGATGAGTTCTCTGGAAGCACTGTGGGTGTAGTCAGAAGGCAAACAATATGAATCAAAGTACACAGATAATATCTGTCCAAAATACAATAGTGACAGTTCTAGTTTTTTTTAAAATGTAACCAAATATTAAAAGAATATTTTTTAAAAATGCAAAACTTTTCCACACAAGATCGCCGAAGTGGTAGTTTTTACGAGAAGTTCCTATTACTATTATGTGTGTTGTGTTGCCCTCCAAATAGCCTGTTTTTTTAAAGCAGAAACAAAACTCATGGAAGCTGCAAGTACAGTGGACAATAAATGGAATCAAATGGCTTTGAAGGTTTACAAACCCACAGGGTACCATTAAGCATGTTTAAGTCTTTTTGGTTTCAATGGCAGTTATGCACATGCTTAATGTCCTATTGAAATTAATGGGGCACAAAAATGCTGAACTTTGGGAGGGGGTGGCCCTTGGAACAGGGGTGTTCCTGTTGGCCCTGATTGTATAGTGTTTCCACAAACCACAGTCTTCATTATAACAACTTTCAAGGGAACAAGCAGTCACTGAAGTCAGAAGAGAAACCCTGATGGATCAGACCAAAGGCTCATCTAGTCCAGCATCTCGCCTCCCTGAGAGCGCACTCCTAACCTGGAGTTAGGCCAGCAAGGTTTGGCCGGCACAAGGGACACTGGAAATTATATTTGGGCCACTCCTGGAGCCAGAGGCCAGTACACAGACGTGCGCCATCCTCCCTGACTGAGAGTGGTCCAAATGTGCTTTACGGTGGCCCTTGCGCCTGCCAAACTTTGCTGGCCTAAATGTGCCGGCCTAACGCCAGGTTAGGATTGTGCCCTGAGTAGCTTACTAGATGCCTCCGATGAATCCACAACCAGGCCTTGAAGGTGATAGCCCCCCGCCCCATTATTGCACCCCAGCACTTGAGGCCTTTTGACTGTGAGATGAGATTTCATTTATCCCTCACGACTGCCAGTTACAGACCTTCTCCTCCATTCACCTATCTAATCCCGACGAAAGCCATCTCGCCTTGAGGCAGTTTATTCCACAATTTAACTATGCTTTATGTGACAAAATACTTTTCATTATCTGCCCTGAATCTATTGCCAATTTCATTAGATGAGACTGAATTCTAGTTATTATGCGGTGGGGAAAACAATGAAGCCCTGGGTACTAATATTTGGACTGATGTCAGTTTTACTTAGTCTGGCTTTCCTAGAACGTAACCTGTTTAAGGCAACCCAACTCTTAAGAGTCTGGGAGAGCAATCCTAAACTGGAGTTAGGCCGGCATAAACTAAGCCAGCAAAGTTTGGCCAGCACAAGGGACACCATAAAGCATTTGGACTATTCTCGGAATCAGG
Source organism: Lerista edwardsae (assembly GCA_029204185.1). Classification (NCBI taxonomy): domain Eukaryota; kingdom Metazoa; phylum Chordata; class Lepidosauria; order Squamata; family Scincidae; genus Lerista; species Lerista edwardsae. The sequence goes on along the minus strand of JAJKFI010000112.1, from coordinate 3,276,097 downwards.
GAGGATGGCTGTGTGCTGGCCTCTCTGACTCCGAGAGTGGTCCAAACATATTTTATGGTGGCCCTTGTGCTGGCCAAGCTTTGCTGGCTTAGTTTATGCTGGCCGAACTCAGTTTAGGATTGCGCCCTGAGAATTTTAGCTGTGTTTTACCAAACTAAATTCCATGTGAATGAATGTTCATACTATGTATGTTGTTTTTTTTTCAGGTTCAGCCAATTAAGCATATCAATATTTGTTTCCTGAGCGAGTAGTTTGGAATATTTAAGCTAGGCTGGACAGTGGGATGGTTCATGAGTGCTGTGCCTGGAAAATCTGGATTTTGTTCCTGAAATCCATTTTAGTCCGCTCTAACAGTTTCTGTCGGGTTACACAAGGCTTGCACTCATTGGCTTGGAGCAAGAATTACCATGTACCCAATATACTTTTGGTCTTTCTACTCAGTTTATTGACCTTGTTTCCAGCTCACCAAGATTGTGATCTTGGTTTGCTTCTCTTAAGTGGAAAGTCAGATGGAGCCTGGACAGCAATCTGAAAGTTGTGATTTTCCTTCTCCCTCATTTTTCTTTCTTTGTCAGTTTACAGATCTATATAGTGCTAGTTACATAACTGGAATTATAAAAAGAATTAACAACCTATTGCATCCTTCCAGCTGGGTGCCACCAGCAATTTGCAGAAAGGGGCAAGAATCTGGAATTGATTTTGTTATTGTTAAAGAGTGCAAAAGTCCTCAATGTTGGTTTGCAGAGTCTTCTTATAGCATAAAACACAGTCTAAGTCCTTCTGGGTCAACTAAGGTTCTTTCTACGTTTACCCTCATAGCACGGGAGCACCAACAGAATGTATATCCTTATGCTGCACTGAGATAATGTGGGAGAAAATGGAAGTCTGTGTCCTTCCTATAAAAGCCCTTCCTGAAAATATGCATCCCTAAATGAAGTGGTGTAACTACCTAAGGAATGGGGGGGCAGCACCCCAGGTGCCATCTTCGGGGGGGGGGTGTCACCACTGAACCCCAAATTTCAAAAATCACACGTTTACAGAATACTACAGTCATGCTGTAAACTGTTGGATGCAGAATTTCACCTGGAATTCAATGGAAAAAACGGCGTGTAATATCTCTATTCTAGCAAACGTTATGGCCAAAAAATTAAAAACCAAAAATAAAACTTATCTTGTAAAAATCATGGTTTTTAAAATCGCGGTTTTAAGGAATAATACCATCATGCTGTATACCGTTGGATGTGGAATTTCACCAGGAATTCAGTAAAAAAAAACCGGAGCATAATATCTTTATTCTAGCAAATGGTATGGCTACAAAACAAAAAACCTAAAAATATAAGTGTCTTATGCAGGGGTGTCAAACATACAGTCTGTGGGCCTGTATGATGAGTCCACAACTTTTGTCAGGGGTGGTGGTGTCAAGAACTATGGGCCCTGGTGCAAAATGACCTACCTACGCCTACCTACATCCTTGGAGTTTTCGAAATTACTGGAATGGTGCAGGGAGGACACAGCAGTGAAGCCCATGCCACTACAATGGCCCTAAAACAAACTGCTCATGTTTACCCTCAATAGAAGCAAATAGGTCAAAAAAGGCAAGAGCCACTGAGGCCCACAAATTCCTTTAAGAGGCTCCAGAGGGAGACACCATATTAGAGAAAATATAGTATTGTCCGAGTGACCTACAAGCAGAGGCTTGACAGGCACCTGCTGGAGATGCTCTAGG